>WNYA01000036.1:426410-634269 GCA_019512145.1 Engystomops pustulosus
CTCTCCTGTGCATCCCTCTCCTCTCCTGTGCACCCCTCTCCTCTCCTGTGCACCCCTCTCCTCTCCTCCCTCCCTCCAGTCCTCTCCTGTGCATCCCTCTCCTCTCCTGTGCACCCCTCTCCTCTCCTGTGCACCCCTCTCCTCTCCTGTGCACCCCTCTCCTCTCCTCCCTCCCTCCAGTCCTCTCCTGTGCATCCCTCTCCTCTCCTGTGCACCCCTCTCCTCTCCTGTAGTTATATCCTGTACATAGGGGGCAATATTATCTAGTATATCCCTGTACAAGGGGGCAATAGTTTATAGTAGTTTATCTTGTACATAGGGGGGACGGCAGTTATTATAGTAGTTATATTTCCTGTACATAGGGGCAGGATTATAGTAGTTAGAGTCTGTAAATAGATGGGCATTTATAGTAGTTCTATTCTTGTACATCTAGGGGCAAGTAATTTCGTAGTAATGCTAGTACATATGGGGGCAGTATATATAGTAGTTATTCTAGTACAGATGGGGCGTATTATAGTAGTTATATTCTGTAACTAGGGGGCAGTATATAGTAGTTATATTCGAGTTACATAGGGGCAGTGGCAGTATTATAGTAGGTATATTTTGTACATTAGGGGCAGTATAAGTATAGTATTATAGTAGGTATACGCTTGTTACAGAGGGGGCAGTATTATAGTAGTTATATCTTGTTACATAGGGGGCAGTATTATAGTAGTATATTCAGTACATAGGGGGCAGTATTATAGTAGTTTATATTCTTGTATCATAGGGGGCAGTATTATAGTAGTATATTCCTGTACATTAGGGGCAGTCGAGTATATAAGTTAGTTATAGTCTTGTAAATTAGGGGGCAGAAGATTATAGTAGTTTATACGCTTGTACATAGTGGGCAGTATTGGCAGAGTATAGTAGTAGTTACATCCCGGTACGGTACAGAGGGCGGGCCAGTATATAGTAGTTATATTCTTGTACATAGGGGCCGTATTATAGTATTATATATTGTACATAGGGCCAGTATTATAGTCGTCATATTCTTGTACATGGGTGGGGTCACCGTAACATGAGGAAAACTGTATGGCGGGGAGGGTCACAGCAGTAGAAAGGTTTGAGAACCACTGGTATAAAGCCGTGTTTTTCCATGTACCTGAGCAAAAGAGCAGAGCTTGTCTCTGGAGGGCGAAAGGATCAATGTGCCATGCACCGGGGTCTACCACATTCACCAAACTAGACGCAAGAAAGAACTTAAGCGTGGGTCATTCGGTAAATAATTGAATGTAATGTGTGGGGCTTCATCCGTTCATGTTTCAACCGCCATTGGATAAATTCCAAGAGACCCTGAGATAGAGGGGGGGGATGGTTAGTACCATGAATTACACGAGGCGGACCACAGCAGCCAATAGCACTCACCTCCTGTACGAAGCCGGATCAAATATCTCTCGGACCAGACTCTTCTCTGCTTGCCACCAGACAGAAAAAAAGGCGCTATCCACGTAGATATATAAGCAGTTCGGGGACAGCGAGCCGCTGCTGGACCACAGAATCCAGAAGATACTGCCACCCCCGCATGCGGATTTGTTTTTTGCTGTTGTGTGAGGATTAAAACACAGAACAGATGAGAGTGTAAGAGACGGAGGAGGGGAATATCAGAGATAACGGCTCTATGAGAGGAGAAAACGAGGGAAGCTAAGATGGGCCGCCTCACAGCTGCTTCAAGGAAATAACGAAACATAAGTGAAGATAAGGAGGGGTTGCAATTCCCTTTTACTTGAAAAATACTCATTACACATTTCCTGCCAATTTTACTTATCGACCAATATCAGGTTCAAGGGAATGTACAAAAAAACATTAGTGATGCTCAGAGGTAAGAGGGGGGGGCAGGGTGCCCAGGGACCACACAGAGGGGGGTGGGGGGGGGGGGGGGGGGGGTAGAGGGGGCAGGGGTGCCCAGACACACAGAGGGGGGGGGAGGGGCCAGGGGTGCCAGACAACAGAGGGGGGGGGGGAGGGGCCAGGGGGTTGCCAGAACAAGAGGGGGGGGGCGGGCAGGGTGGTGCCCAGACACCACAGAGGGGGGGGGGAGGGGAGGTGGTCAAGACACACAGAGGGGGGGGGGAGGGAGGGGTGCCCAGACAACAGAGGGGGGGGGGGAGGGCAGGGGTTGCCCAGACACAAGAGGGTGGGAGGGGCAGGGCGTGCCCAGAACACAGAGGGGGGGGGGGGGGGGGGGGGAGGGGCAGGGGTGCCCAGACACACAGAGGGGTCTAAGGTGACAAGTAGTGTCTCCACCTCATTGATAATCTGATCCACAGTTTCAGCCAGCCACATCATTGTTGTGTGTGAGGGGATAGGGCACATTGAGGAAGCCCTCGGGGGGCTGTGAAGGGCCAAGAAGGGCATAAAGGAAAGAGGAAGAGGTAAATAAGAAAAAGGAAAGGCCTGGAGTGTGATCCACAAGATACACCTACTGAACCACGAGAAGAGAAGAAAAGAGAGAAAGAAGGGAAGAGAATAATATAAAGTAAAAGAGAAGAGAAAAAAAGGAACGAAGTAGAAGGAGGAAAGGAGAGAAAATAAATAAAAGAGAAATAGACGAGGGAGAAGGATAAGATAAGAGAAGGTAGGGTGGGAAAAAAGCTCAAGAAAAAAAGAAAAGAGAACGAGAGGGGAAGAAAATAGAAGAAAGGTAGGGGTAAAGAAAGCGAGAGAAAAGATGAGAAAAGAAAGAAAGGAGAGAGAGATAGGGGAAGGAACGATGACGAGAAGCGTGAGGGAAAAAAAAGAGCAAGAGACGAGGGAAAAAAGCGCAAGAAAAAAGAAAAAGGTAAAGAAAGGAAGTGTGCACCCCTATGATACAACTCACATCAGTCCTTAGCACAACTTTAATCAAATAACTACACAGTTCATGTGCTACCCCTCTCCTCCACTCCCTCCCTCATGTGCTCCCCCCTCCAGTCCTGTGCTTCCCCTCTATCCCTAAAGTCCGTGCTACCCTCCCTCCAGTCATGTGCACCCTCTCCTCCCATCCCCCAGGTCTGTGTACACTCTCCTCTCCTCCAGTCCTGTTGTCCCTCTCCTCTTCCTCCATGTCCTTGCCTCACTCTCCTCTCCTCAGTTTCCTCGGCCACCCATATCATGTGCACCCCTCTCCTCAGTCCTGTGCACCCCTATCCTCCCCTCCCTCCGAGACAGGTCCTGTGAACCCAGCATCTCCAGTTCCTGTGGACCCCTCTCCTCCCCCTCCCTCCAGGCCTGTGCCCCATCTCCTCACCTCCCTCAAGTGCCTGGCACCTCTTCCTCTCATCCTCTCTCCTCTGAACCACGGCCGGTGCTCCCCTCTCCTCCCCTCCCTCCAGTCCCTGTGCTCCCCTCTCCTCCCCTCCCCTCCCCTCCAGTTCCTGTGCTCCTCTTCCTCCCTACAGTCCTGTGCCTCACCTCCCTCTCCCCGCCTCCCACCTTTCTCATTCTTATTAAATAACTACTTTTTCCACAGTCTTTCCAGTCCTGTGCTCCCCTTCCTCCCCTCCCCTCCAGCCGTGCTCCCCTCTCCTCCCCCCCTCCAGTCCTGTCCTCCCGCTCATCCCCCTCCCCTCCAGTCAGTGTCCCCTCTTCCTCCCTCCAGTCTTTGATCCCCTCGCCTCTCTCCCTCAGTTACTATCCCATCTCCTCCCCTCCCCATCAGTCCTGTGCCCCCTCTCCTCCCCTCCAGTCCTGGCCCCTCCCAGTCCTGTGCTCCCCTCCAGTCCTGTGCTCCCCTCTCTCCCCCGTCCCGTCTGTGCTCCCTCTCCTCACCGCCAGGTCATGTGCTCCCCATATCCTACCTCAGTCCTCGCACCACTCTCACCCCTCAGTCCTTGCACCCTATCCTCCATCCAGGTCTTATGCACTCCCTCTCATCCCTACAGTCTTCTGACCCCCTCTACTCCTCAAGTCTCGCACCCCCTCCTACCTCCAGTAGTATGCCACCCCTCTCCTCCCCTTCCAGTCTTCTGCCACCCCTCTCCTCCTCCAGGCTTCTGCACCCCTCTCCTCCCTCCAGTTTCTGCACCCCTCTCTCACTCCAGTCTTTGGCCACCCTCCATCCTCCAGGTCTTCTGCACCCTCTCCTCCCTCAGTCTTCTGACCCCTCTCCTCCCTCTCAGTCTTCTGCACCCCTTCCTCCATCCAGTTTCTGCACCCTCTCCTCCCTCCAGTCTTCGCAACCCTTCTCCCTCCAGTCTTCTGCACCCTCTCCTCCTCCAGTCTTCTGCACCCCTCTCCTCCATCCTAGTCTTCGCACCCCTCTCCTCCCTCCAGTCTTCTGCACCCCTCTTCTCCCGTCCGTCTTTGCCCCATCTTCTACATCAGTCTTTGCACCCCTCTTCCTCTCCTGTGCACTCCTCCCCTCCTCAGTCCTGTTGCACCCCTATCCTCCCCTCCCTGCAAATCCTATGCACCCCTCTCCTGTGCACCCCCCAGATGACCACCCACTCCACTCCCACCACAAAGTACATCGAACCCCCTCCTCTATCCCTCCAGTCATCGACGCACCCACCCTCTCTTCTCCTCAGTGCTCTGCACCCTCCTCCCCTCCTCCAGTCCTCTGCACCCCTCTCCTACCTCCCCGTTGATGGAACACCCCTCACATGTTGCACCCTCCTCTCCGCCAGTTCATGGCACCCCCATCCCTGGGCACCCCTCTAATCCCTCCAGTCCTCTGCACCCCTTCTCCTGTGAACCCCTTCCTCCCTCCAGTCCTGTGCCACCCCTCTCCTCCCTCCAGTCTTGTGCCCCCTCTCATCCCAATCCCTCCAGTCCTCTGCACCCTCTCCTCACTCAAGTCCTGGGCACCCCTTCTCCTCCCCTACTCCATCCTCTGCACCACTCTCCTCCCTCCAGTGCTGTGAACCCTATTCATCTTCATCCAGTCATCTGCACCCATCTCCTGTGCACCCTCTCCTCTCCTCCGTCCTCTGCCACCCCCCTCTCCTTGGCACCCCTCTCCTCCCTCAAGTCCCTGCACCCTCTCCTGGCACCCTCTCTCCTCCCTCCATCCGTGACACCCTCTCCTCCCTCCAGTCCTGTGCACCCCTTCTCCTGTGCACCCCTCTCCTCCCTCAGTCCTGGCCACCCCTCTCCTCCCTCCAGTCCTGTGCACCCCTCTCCTGTGCACTCCTCTCCTCCCTCCAGTCCTCTGCACCCCTCACCTCTCCTCCAGTCCTCTGCACCCCTCTCCTGTGCACCCCTCTCCTCCCTCCAGTCCTGTGCACCCCTCTCCTGTTACAAACCCCTCTCCTCTCCTCCAGTCCTCTGCACCCCTCTCCTGTGCACCCCTCTCCTCCAGTCCTGTGCACCCCTCATCCTCCCTTCCCGTGCACTCACGCTGAGGCCGCAGCCTGTCCCCCGGTGCACCGCTGCCAGCAGGAGGAGTACGAGCAGTCCCCGCTCCATCCCGTGTCACTGACCCTGTGTTACCGCTGCGGGGATTTACACATCGTCATGTGAGTTGTTACCGCGGCCACGCCCCGATGCATCCAAGCGTCCAATAGTAGCGCTGTCTATAGACACATGACCTGGAACATGCAGAACACGGCAGTACAGCGCTCCGCCAGCAGGGGGAGGCAGGAGCTACTCTCTATACAACATCTATCAGCCTATACTCCCTTCATAAGAGGAACACGATACAACCGAGAGACAATAGAGCACGGCGACACACTAGATCACCGAGAGACATAGAGACGCGAGTATCACTAGAGACAAGAGAACGCGATACACTATATACTCTTATTCACTACTATATACACTATATCACTATATACTCTATATACACTATATACTCTATATCACTATATACTCTATATTATTACATACACTATATACTCTATATACACTATATCACTATATACTCTATGTAGTTATATCCTGTACATAGGGGGCAATATTATCTAGTATATCCCTGTACAAGGGGGCAATAGTTTATAGTAGTTTATCTTGTACATAGGGGGGACGGCAGTTATTATAGTAGTTATATTTCCTGTACATAGGGGCAGGATTATAGTAGTTAGAGTCTGTAAATAGATGGGCATTTATAGTAGTTCTATTCTTGTACATCTAGGGGCAAGTAATTTCGTAGTAATGCTAGTACATATGGGGGCAGTATATATAGTAGTTATTCTAGTACAGATGGGGCGTATTATAGTAGTTATATTCTGTAACTAGGGGGCAGTATATAGTAGTTATATTCGAGTTACATAGGGGCAGTGGCAGTATTATAGTAGGTATATTTTGTACATTAGGGGCAGTATAAGTATAGTATTATAGTAGGTATACGCTTGTTACAGAGGGGGCAGTATTATAGTAGTTATATCTTGTTACATAGGGGGCAGTATTATAGTAGTATATTCAGTACATAGGGGGCAGTATTATAGTAGTTTATATTCTTGTATCATAGGGGGCAGTATTATAGTAGTATATTCCTGTACATTAGGGGCAGTCGAGTATATAAGTTAGTTATAGTCTTGTAAATTAGGGGGCAGAAGATTATAGTAGTTTATACGCTTGTACATAGTGGGCAGTATTGGCAGAGTATAGTAGTAGTTACATCCCGGTACGGTACAGAGGGCGGGCCAGTATATAGTAGTTATATTCTTGTACATAGGGGCCGTATTATAGTATTATATATTGTACATAGGGCCAGTATTATAGTCGTCATATTCTTGTACATGGGTGGGGTCACCGTAACATGAGGAAAACTGTATGGCGGGGAGGGTCACAGCAGTAGAAAGGTTTGAGAACCACTGGTATAAAGCCGTGTTTTTCCATGTACCTGAGCAAAAGAGCAGAGCTTGTCTCTGGAGGGCGAAAGGATCAATGTGCCATGCACCGGGGTCTACCACATTCACCAAACTAGACGCAAGAAAGAACTTAAGCGTGGGTCATTCGGTAAATAATTGAATGTAATGTGTGGGGCTTCATCCGTTCATGTTTCAACCGCCATTGGATAAATTCCAAGAGACCCTGAGATAGAGGGGGGGGATGGTTAGTACCATGAATTACACGAGGCGGACCACAGCAGCCAATAGCACTCACCTCCTGTACGAAGCCGGATCAAATATCTCTCGGACCAGACTCTTCTCTGCTTGCCACCAGACAGAAAAAAAGGCGCTATCCACGTAGATATATAAGCAGTTCGGGGACAGCGAGCCGCTGCTGGACCACAGAATCCAGAAGATACTGCCACCCCCGCATGCGGATTTGTTTTTTGCTGTTGTGTGAGGATTAAAACACAGAACAGATGAGAGTGTAAGAGACGGAGGAGGGGAATATCAGAGATAACGGCTCTATGAGAGGAGAAAACGAGGGAAGCTAAGATGGGCCGCCTCACAGCTGCTTCAAGGAAATAACGAAACATAAGTGAAGATAAGGAGGGGTTGCAATTCCCTTTTACTTGAAAAATACTCATTACACATTTCCTGCCAATTTTACTTATCGACCAATATCAGGTTCAAGGGAATGTACAAAAAAACATTAGTGATGCTCAGAGGTAAGAGGGGGGGGCAGGGTGCCCAGGGACCACACAGAGGGGGGTGGGGGGGGGGGGGGGGGGGGTAGAGGGGGCAGGGGTGCCCAGACACACAGAGGGGGGGGGAGGGGCCAGGGGTGCCAGACAACAGAGGGGGGGGGGGAGGGGCCAGGGGGTTGCCAGAACAAGAGGGGGGGGGCGGGCAGGGTGGTGCCCAGACACCACAGAGGGGGGGGGGAGGGGAGGTGGTCAAGACACACAGAGGGGGGGGGGAGGGAGGGGTGCCCAGACAACAGAGGGGGGGGGGGAGGGCAGGGGTTGCCCAGACACAAGAGGGTGGGAGGGGCAGGGCGTGCCCAGAACACAGAGGGGGGGGGGGGGGGGGGGGGAGGGGCAGGGGTGCCCAGACACACAGAGGGGTCTAAGGTGACAAGTAGTGTCTCCACCTCATTGATAATCTGATCCACAGTTTCAGCCAGCCACATCATTGTTGTGTGTGAGGGGATAGGGCACATTGAGGAAGCCCTCGGGGGGCTGTGAAGGGCCAAGAAGGGCATAAAGGAAAGAGGAAGAGGTAAATAAGAAAAAGGAAAGGCCTGGAGTGTGATCCACAAGATACACCTACTGAACCACGAGAAGAGAAGAAAAGAGAGAAAGAAGGGAAGAGAATAATATAAAGTAAAAGAGAAGAGAAAAAAAGGAACGAAGTAGAAGGAGGAAAGGAGAGAAAATAAATAAAAGAGAAATAGACGAGGGAGAAGGATAAGATAAGAGAAGGTAGGGTGGGAAAAAAGCTCAAGAAAAAAAGAAAAGAGAACGAGAGGGGAAGAAAATAGAAGAAAGGTAGGGGTAAAGAAAGCGAGAGAAAAGATGAGAAAAGAAAGAAAGGAGAGAGAGATAGGGGAAGGAACGATGACGAGAAGCGTGAGGGAAAAAAAAGAGCAAGAGACGAGGGAAAAAAGCGCAAGAAAAAAGAAAAAGGTAAAGAAAGGAAGTGTGCACCCCTATGATACAACTCACATCAGTCCTTAGCACAACTTTAATCAAATAACTACACAGTTCATGTGCTACCCCTCTCCTCCACTCCCTCCCTCATGTGCTCCCCCCTCCAGTCCTGTGCTTCCCCTCTATCCCTAAAGTCCGTGCTACCCTCCCTCCAGTCATGTGCACCCTCTCCTCCCATCCCCCAGGTCTGTGTACACTCTCCTCTCCTCCAGTCCTGTTGTCCCTCTCCTCTTCCTCCATGTCCTTGCCTCACTCTCCTCTCCTCAGTTTCCTCGGCCACCCATATCATGTGCACCCCTCTCCTCAGTCCTGTGCACCCCTATCCTCCCCTCCCTCCGAGACAGGTCCTGTGAACCCAGCATCTCCAGTTCCTGTGGACCCCTCTCCTCCCCCTCCCTCCAGGCCTGTGCCCCATCTCCTCACCTCCCTCAAGTGCCTGGCACCTCTTCCTCTCATCCTCTCTCCTCTGAACCACGGCCGGTGCTCCCCTCTCCTCCCCTCCCTCCAGTCCCTGTGCTCCCCTCTCCTCCCCTCCCCTCCCCTCCAGTTCCTGTGCTCCTCTTCCTCCCTACAGTCCTGTGCCTCACCTCCCTCTCCCCGCCTCCCACCTTTCTCATTCTTATTAAATAACTACTTTTTCCACAGTCTTTCCAGTCCTGTGCTCCCCTTCCTCCCCTCCCCTCCAGCCGTGCTCCCCTCTCCTCCCCCCCTCCAGTCCTGTCCTCCCGCTCATCCCCCTCCCCTCCAGTCAGTGTCCCCTCTTCCTCCCTCCAGTCTTTGATCCCCTCGCCTCTCTCCCTCAGTTACTATCCCATCTCCTCCCCTCCCCATCAGTCCTGTGCCCCCTCTCCTCCCCTCCAGTCCTGGCCCCTCCCAGTCCTGTGCTCCCCTCCAGTCCTGTGCTCCCCTCTCTCCCCCGTCCCGTCTGTGCTCCCTCTCCTCACCGCCAGGTCATGTGCTCCCCATATCCTACCTCAGTCCTCGCACCACTCTCACCCCTCAGTCCTTGCACCCTATCCTCCATCCAGGTCTTATGCACTCCCTCTCATCCCTACAGTCTTCTGACCCCCTCTACTCCTCAAGTCTCGCACCCCCTCCTACCTCCAGTAGTATGCCACCCCTCTCCTCCCCTTCCAGTCTTCTGCCACCCCTCTCCTCCTCCAGGCTTCTGCACCCCTCTCCTCCCTCCAGTTTCTGCACCCCTCTCTCACTCCAGTCTTTGGCCACCCTCCATCCTCCAGGTCTTCTGCACCCTCTCCTCCCTCAGTCTTCTGACCCCTCTCCTCCCTCTCAGTCTTCTGCACCCCTTCCTCCATCCAGTTTCTGCACCCTCTCCTCCCTCCAGTCTTCGCAACCCTTCTCCCTCCAGTCTTCTGCACCCTCTCCTCCCTCCAGTCTTCTGCACCCCTCTCCTCCCTCCAGTCTTCTGCACCCCTCTCCTCCCTCCAGTCTTCTGCACCCCTCTCCTCCCGTCCGTCTTTGCCCCATCTTCTACATCAGTCTTTGCACCCCTCTTCCTCTCCTGTGCACTCCTCCCCTCCTCAGTCCTGTTGCACCCCTATCCTCCCCTCCCTGCAAATCCTATGCACCCCTCTCCTGTGCACCCCCCAGATGACCACCCACTCCACTCCCACCACAAAGTACATCGAACCCCCTCCTCTATCCCTCCAGTCATCGACGCACCCACCCTCTCTTCTCCTCCAGTGCTCTGCACCCCTCTCCTCCCCTCCCTCCAGTCCTCTGCACCCCTCTCCTACCTCCCCGTTGATGGAACACCCCTCACATGTTGCACCCTCCTCTCCGCCAGTTCATGGCACCCCCATCCCTGGGCACCCCTCTAATCCCTCCAGTCCTCTGCACCCCTTCTCCTGTGAACCCCTTCCTCCCTCCAGTCCTGTGCCACCCCTCTCCTCCCTCCAGTCTTGTGCCCCCTCTCATCCCAATCCCTCCAGTCCTCTGCACCCTCTCCTCACTCAAGTCCTGGGCACCCCTTCTCCTCCCCTACTCCATCCTCTGCACCACTCTCCTCCCTCCAGTGCTGTGAACCCTATTCATCTTCATCCAGTCATCTGCACCCATCTCCTGTGCACCCTCTCCTCTCCTCCGTCCTCTGCCACCCCCCTCTCCTTGGCACCCCTCTCCTCTCCTCAAGTCCGTGCACCCTCTCCTGTGCACCCCTCTCCTCCCTCCAGTCCTGTGAACCCTCTCCTCCCTCCAGTCCTGTGCACCCCTCTCCTGTGCACCCCTCTCCTCCCTCCAGTCCTGTGCACCCCTCTCCTCCCTCAGTCCTGTGCACCCCTCTCCTGTGCACTCCTCTACTCTCTCCAGTCCTCTGCACCCCTCTCCTCTCCTCCAGTCCTCTGCACCCCTCTCCTGTGCACCCCTCTCCTCCCTCCAGTCCTGTGCACCCCTCTCCTGTTACAAACCCCTCTCCTCTCTCCAGTCCTCTTGCACCCCTCTCCTGCGGCCACCCTTCCTCTCCTCCGTCCTGTGCCACCCCTCATCCTCCCTTCCCGTGCACTCACGCTGAGGCGCAGCTGTCCCCGGTGGCACCGCTGCCAGCAGGAGAGTGTACGGCAGCCCGCTCCATCCCGTTGGTCAATGACCCTGTGGTTACCGCTCGGGGAGATTTACCCAATCTCATGGAGGTGACCGCACGGCCACGCCCCGATGCATCCAAGCGTCCAATATGTAGCGCCTTTGTCTAGACACATTGACAATGGAACATGCAGAACACGGCCAGGACAGGCGCCTCCGCCAGCAGGGGGAGGCAGGAGATTGACTGCGTGATACAACATCTATCAGCCTATACTCCCTTCATAAGAGGAACACGATACAACCGAGAGACAATAGAGCACGGCGACACACTAGATCACCGAGAGACATAGAGACGCGAGTATCACTAGAGACAAGAGAACGCGATACACTATATACTCTTATTCACTAATATACACTATATCACTAATACAACTATATACTCTGCTATAACACATATTTTTCCCCCAATACTAATACACTATATACTCTATATCACTATATCCGCTAGTATACTCTATATACACAATAGCTTATATCCACTAATACTTATATTATTAAATACATATATACTCACTATATACACTATATGCTCTATATACACTATATCACTATTACACTATATACACTATATTACTATATCCACTATATACATTATATCACTATATATACTCCTTGCATATAGTATACACTATACATACAAACTATATCACTATATACACTATATCACTAAATACTATACATACACACTATATCACTATAGATACACTATATAAACTATACATACTCCCTATATACACCCTACATACACACTATCAATATATATACACTATACATACACACTATATACATTAAATCACTATATATACACTATATAAACTATACATACTCCCTATATACACCATGTATACACCCTATATGCACTACATATACACACTATATACATTATATAAACTATACATACTCCCTATAAACACCCTATATACACTATACATACACAGAGAGGTGGGCAGAGACAGTCACTGAAAGACAGTCAAAGACAGAAAAGGCCAGAGACAGAGACAGTCATTGAAAGCGAAAGAGTAGGTCAGAGACGGAGACAGCCAGTGACAGTCACTGAAAGAGACGGTCAAAAACAGAGAAGGTCAGAGACAGTGATGGTCAGTGACAGAGAGAGTCAGAGAGAGATATAGATACATTTAAAATATTTTTTGTCAACCTATTGTATTATGTTATAGCTAAGAGCAGTTATTTCTTACCTCAGGCAGAACCGGGATCTACAGCTAGTATATTATATACACCCTGAATAGACCTTATATACGCTATATATAAAACCCTATATACTATATAGGTAGACCCTATACACACTACACATGCACCCTACATACACACTATATATACACCCCATATATATATATATATATATATATATATATATATATATATATACAGCCTATACTCTCTTTCCATAGGCACAGACCCATAATCCCCTGTATCCATTCTCTGTGTAATAATACTGTGTCAGTCTTTACTTGAGCTCTTGGATTTTATTCATGAAGCAATAGTTATTACTGTGGATAGATCTTTGTGATCAGATGACAGGGGGTGCGGTACCCTTACAGGTGTCACCTCCCACTACCCTTGGATGACATTGGATGGTTACTGCCCACAACACACTGGCACCAAGGTAAGTGACTCCTCTGGCCCTGGCACAGATTTAATAAAACTTCAGAGATAAGAGAACTTCTCCGGAGCAGAGGTGCGGCTCCTCCTTCCTACTATTACACATTTACTGCATATTGTAATCACTAATGACCTTAACGCCGTCATGTGAGAAAGATGCATAGGGCAAGAGATCTACTGGCATGACTGGAGGGAGATGGCATGGGGGCGACTGACCAGAGGAGGGAAACCGGATGATGGTGGTGGGGATTTGCTGGCTGGAGAGGGCACAGGGGTCACCGGCTGGAGAAGGCAGAGGTCACTGGCTGGAAAGCGCACACGGGTCACTGGCTGCAGAAGGCACAGGGGTCACTGGCTGGAGAAGGCACAGGGGTCACTGGCTGGAGGTGGCACAGGGGTCACTGGACGGAGGTGGCACAGGGGTCACCGGCTGCAGAAGGAACAGGGGTCACTGGCTGGAGGTGACACCGGGGTCACTGGACGGAGTTGGCACAGGGGTCACTGGACGGAGGTAGTGATGTCACCATGTAGACATGGCACTGGTGTTATAGGCTTGAACTGGTGGTGGTGGTGGATGGGCTTTGGATAGAGATGACATAGCAGTTGGGGGAGTATCTGGATGGAGATGACATCACTGGATGGAGCCAGCAGTGTCATGGAGGTCATTAGGCAGACAAGGGGGGGGGTCAATAGATGTTGGTGGCACAGGTGTTACTGGCCTGAAATGGTTGTGGAGGCTTTGGATGGAGATGAGACAGGGCTCACTGGATGGAGGTGTCAGATAATTGGATGGATATGCCAAATCGCTGGATGCAGGTGGAACAGGGCGGACAGTATTTTCCAGGAAGTGTTTCACCTTATAATACTGATCCCCTGAGTGCAGCCAGTCACATCAGTGTGTATAAGGGAGGGTGCACATTGAGGAAGCCCTTGGGGCTGCAGGATAGTCAATAAGAAGCTAGAAGCAACCAGAGAACATTAAGGCTTATGCATCACTTCCATGTGGTCCCACCTCTCCAGAACCCCCATAATCCTCATGCCACTGCACACCATCATAATTCCATACCCTACTAGTACACTGCCCAACGCAGTACTGTTAGTGAATCACCCTGCCGCTGATGGGGAGAGAAACTCTTTACTAGAAATTACATCTTCTTTCCCCTCTTTGTTCCACCACTTTGACTGTTGACACTTTCATTCCATCATGATCCAGAAAGATTTGGATGAACAGGACTCCGATAACCACAGTGGTTTCAGCAAATATTACTGAATACTGTGGTTGTAGGTGCAGGAAATGTCACTGGCGTCCAAATGGAATAAAATAGTAAGACACACACATCATGGGGAGGTCTCCCGCAGTTACAGAGACTACTGCTTACCCCAAATGTGGCTTCTCCTATATGTGAACTTCATAGGGAGTGCAATGATGTGTATATAAATCACACGTGATGACTCAGAGGCAGGCAGATTATTTTACTTATCCAATAAACCATTTATGACATCATATTCCTGCATTGAAGGAGAACCTGCAGCACTGCTCATCCTGATTCAGGAACAGAATTCTAGTACCGCAGTGAACACTGACAGCACATAATGAGAGGGCAGATAATGATTCTAAATAGGATATATGTGATGTTACATGGTGCATTTTAAATGGCACTAAACTGTGGATAATATTAGAGCCCCCCATAAGCAGGTGACAAAATACTTAAATATTGATCACTTATCCCTAAGACAACCAGTCACAGCCCTCCACCATTAAGCCTTGTTTCCCCTTTACAGGCCAGCAACATCACATCAGTCACACAACAGGTCTGCAGCTCAGCCTAATTCAAGTGAATAGGGCAGAGCTGCATTACCAGCCACTACCACTATACTATATATGGCGCTGTGCTTGATCAGCAGTGAAGAGACCCCAGGGCCCACTCTGGGCCTCTCCATACCCAACAGCAGGGGAAGGAATACAGCACCCCGGTCTATGGGCAGGAGGGTAGAAGAAGACTCTGGACACAAACATACAATTCTCAACCTTTATTTCTACTAGTGACAGACAGTGATGAGCCGGAGTGATGATCAGCGAGGTGAGGGCTGGGGTCACCACGGGGGAGACATGGGCTGTGGGTTCTGGAGATAAGACATGACGACAGCGGAAATAGATAACCTGCAAGAACAAGGAGGAGATTATTACATGAACAAGGAGTGGAGCATCAACTCAGTATAAAGGGCTATCACGTCATTCTAGTTATCGGATCCCAGCATCATGCTGCTCATCAGGGACACCCTGTTCAGATCAGAGGGGGTCCCAGTAATATGTGACCAATAACCCACAGTTTTGAAGCCCAAGTGTTTCAGCTTTTACATATCGTGTAAGAATAAAGTGGCATTTTGTTACCAAAATAACTGGCACCAGGGCCATGTAACTTAGAACTATCAATAGTGCCCAAGGGATGACTGGTACCAGGACAAAAAGAATAATGGCTGGCACCAGGTCCACCCTCCATCAGACTCACATGAAGCTGCTCATCATCTGCTTGGTGTCTTCAGAGCTGCGAGAATTTGCAAAGCTGATAAACGAGCAATAGACAGCGATCCAGGCGCACCACTTCAACTGCAAGACACAGGACATGGGGGTTATCACTATATACTACCACCCAGCAGTACCCACAGCCCGTACACAACTACAACTCTCAGCATGCACCACCAACTGGTTAATCTGAAGCAAAGTAACAATCAGATGGGTGCCAGCTACAAGGCTCCTCTCAACCAGGCACACGTCATCTAATTGGTACACGTCATGTATGGCATCAGGAGAGACATTTGTGTGCCACCTCCAGTAAAGATGGGATTAACCAGTTCTATAAAGTATATCAGGAAACACATTAACAACTGAGAGATGCCAAGGGCATGGGACTGATTATTGTTACAATTTATTATTATATATCCCACTAATGCCATGGCATCGGGTTATGCTGAGAGTTGTAGTCACACCAGGTCTATGGTGCAGGTTGTGTGCTGGACTCACCTTTAGCATCAGGCCGCACATACTGAAGATCATCCCCAGCAGGTTCATGTAATCTGGGGTGGGGTCATCCAGGGTGGGGGAGCTCTCCGTGGTGGGAGGTTTATACCTGGAGAGAGACATGGAGGTCAGAAGTCATGAAATGCTCCCTTAATGTTTCTGGGGTCACAAATAACAGTCAATGGTAGCACTAGAGGAGGAGCCAATATGTTCTCACTACAACACTGCCACTTTTGGGGACAGGGAGGACACTACAGGGAGAAGTCTTGGCTTAGAATGTCCTTGCAGACAGCAGATGGGAGAACGGATAATCTGAAGCGGAGCTGATAACTCAGGAAGGAACAGAGATGCAGAGGTGGAACATCAGCGCCTTGTAGTGTATATCATGTTACCCGCTATTCCTAGAATCCCCGGGTCACCGCTCCCGGCAGGATTATGTGCGCCTATACACAGGATTATAGAGGCTTAGCGCACTCATACATATTCTTCTGGGTGACAGCATGAACACCACACACTTATCTAACGTCCCTTGACCTTTCATCAGAATAGGTCATCAGTATCAGATCGTGGGGGAACGACTCCCTGACTCCAATCATCTGTTTGGGGTTTCCCTTATATAGGGGATGGAGCTGGAAAGGCAAAGGGTCCAGAATACTGCAGCTCCAGTAATTCAGACATCCTGAGGAGAGATAGGCTGGTGGGGCCCATCATATACTCATTGCTGTGCGGGTGAAATATTCATTCATAAGAATCAGCAGATGGTTCTTCATATTCATCCTGAAGCGGCTGAGATTTCCTGGGTGATGTGATATCGGTGACCTTTCTGGAGAAAACATCATCGGGGGGGGGGGGGGGGGGGGCAGGAGGCTGGGGGCATAGTCACTTGTTTCCCGTTACTGCAGCCGCTTTCGGGGCAGGTGACTGATGCCGGAGCCTTCTCTCCGTGTGCACTGACCCTTATCCTGACCTCTCTGTAAATGAATGGCCGGACTCTCCAGGGCGCCCCCTATCCCTAGTGGCCGCACTCAGGTACTGGGGGAGCAGTGATGAATATGGGGGGTGGAAGGAGAGGAGTCCGGACTCATGTACATTCATTACACGGATCTCATCCACGACACACCTGTCTCCTGTGTCTGGGGGGAGCTCCCAGGATTATATATAATGGAGGAGAATAGGAGGCGCAGAGAGAGGGGCAGGGGGCACCACAGGAGAATAAATGGAGGACACAAGAACATGGCGTCTTCTATACACAGCAGGACATCTGACTAGGGATGGTATCTGATATTACAGCTCTGGCCCACTTACTTCCCTGAGGCTGCAGTACCAATGACCGCCTGTAGACAGGTGTGGCACTATTTTGGGGCGACACGGTGGCTGAGTGAGTAGCACCTCTGTCTTGCAGCACTGGGGTCCTGGGTTCGAATCCCACCCAGGTCAACATCTGCAAAGAGTTTGTATGTTCTCTCCGTGTTTGTGTGGGTTTCCTCCGGTTTCCTCCCACACTCCAAAAACATACTGTTAGGCTGTTTAGATTGTGAGCCCCATGGGGACAGGGACCTATTTGTCATGCTTTGTGCAGCACTGCGTAATCTGTGTCCGCTATATAAATAAAGAATTATTATTAATATTACCTCTGCACCTTGGCCGGCCTCCTGGGGTCATTCGCGATGTTTCCCAACATTTCTCTCCCGTCCTCCGTGCACTGAACCTAATCCTCGGCTGATCAGGGAACTTCCGGTGCCGGGACCGGAAGTCAGGGGGTCTACGTCAGCCGGAAGTGCCACCGACCACATGGTGTTGTTTACACCGGTCACATGACCGTCCCCCGGAAGCTCTGGATGAAGGTAAGAGACTCCACGAGTAACCACAAGTCCCAGCACGTCATGAACCATGACTCGGGTCACCCAGCCTTCTTACAGCTCTGCATATTGTCTTTCAGTAACACGGGAAAGCTGAGTGATTACCAGGGTCATGTCCATCAGTAACACGGGAAAGCTGAGTGACTACCAGCGTCATGTCCATCAGTAACACGGGAAAGCTGGGTGACTACCAGGGTCATGTCCATCAGTAACCTGGGAAAGCTGAGTACTACCAGGGTCATGTCCATCAGTAACCCTGGCAGGATGCAAACAGTGCGGGGTGACTTGTACTTTTTGGTGACATCCATTCCTTTTTCCCATAAATGATCCACTGAATTACTGATTCTTTGCACCCTGTGGCATATTAAGGTTCTGTTTACTGTGAGCTCAGCACCACACAATGTGCAGCGGAGATGGAAATGTACTATATATATACACACACACACTGCAAACGCTATTCTTACAACTGATATGGAAGGACTTTTTAACAAGATGCTAAGTTTTTAATGGGAGATTTTGACTTTTATCTTTGAAAAAGAAGAAAAATATTATTTTTTTCTCTTTTGGTTTTTTACTTTTGTCTCAGTAAATGACTAGAAGGCGACATTGTCTGATACTATGGAATCTGCATACAGCTTTTATGGTGCATGAACACCTGAGGCCATGCATGAAATGCGACAAATAGTTACAATATGTTGTGCCTAAACACTGATCTTAAGACTGTGGGAAAGCTGGGTGTCCCAGAGAAGCAGACCACATACATTTTATCTTGTTACGTTACAGGGTGAGGCCCCCCTGGCATCATGTCCTTCCCAGCACCTAAACCAAAACCTCCAGAGCTGCCCCAACACCTGCACCGCAGACTGGTATGTAACCAGGGCGCTGTCCGGGCCGTGCGCTTCAATGGTGAGTACACCCTGTGGAGGGAAGAGTCTCTAGCATGTCAGATAGCTCCTCCCTCGTGTCTGTGTCACCCTGTGGTGGAAGGAGCACCTGCATGTAACATAGCCCCTCCATCGTGTCTGTGCCGCCCTATGGTAGGAGGTGCTCTGTGCATGTCACATAGGTCCTCGTTCATCTGTGTTACCCTGTGTAGGGAGGAGCCTCATGCATGTCACATAGCACCTCCCTCCTGTCTGTTTCACTCTGTTGTAGGAGGAGCCTCTTGATTGTCATATAGCTCCCTCCTCCTGTCTGTGCCTTATACTCATCTCCTCCTTTTTGTTTTCAGTGGATGGTAACTACTGTATGACGTGCGGCAGTGACAAGTCTCTGAAGCTCTGGAATCCACACAAGGGCACCATGCTGAAGACGTACAGCGGGCACGGGTATGAGGTGCTGGACGCTGCAGGGTAACTATCATCTTTTAGAGATTTTATCCAGGGCTCCAACCACCCTTCCTCAGTTGTAAGGTGATCTCCAAATTAGTTATTGTAAGGGAGAACAAAATGGCTTCTAGTACTGGTGATGATGGAGTATAACAGAAGACACTCAGCTCAGGGGTCGTAACTGCTCTCAATCACACTTTATTCAAGGTATAAACAGAAATACTTTGCATAAGGCTTAACAGGTGATAAAATACTAAAATGCTATAGGTTAGCTTGAGTATACTTTGAGCACCTCCCAGACACTCCCCTAGACTTTTTTCCCAAAATAATGCTAACAGGCTCTGAGTGAAAAGCACTGTTATCCAGGGAACAGAAACTCATCACTATTCCACCCACAAATTCACTGTGAAAGTTCCCCAGAAGTCAAAACATGACAGAAGCTGCATGGACAAACTATCTCTAGGCAGATTACACAAGATGGTGGCTGAATAATGAGATGGATAACAGTGAAAAAGATGGCGTCTAGAGAGAAATATGATATCCATCACATCAGTCCTGTCTCTAGGAGGTGCTCTTCATCCTGTAGATGCATGGTGATTTCTAATTTCTGGAGGTAGGAAAGCTCTAGATCAGTGATGGCGAACCTTTTAGAGACCGAGTGCCCAAACTACAACCAAGACCCACTTATTTATCGCAAAGTGCCAATACAAATTTAATTTGTGATCTATACTCCCTTCTCTGTCACAGCTTTCATTGATATCAGCCCCTGAGGACACCAGTAAAGTAGAAAATAGAATAAATTTGGAGGATCATTGTAGTTTCCCTCCAAGGTCCCATAAAGAGGCAGAATTGTCAGGGCCGGAGCAGGGGCTACAATGATAATCCAGATCTCTCCACATCTTCCCACTGCTCCAGTAGTCCCAGGTAGCACTGTCACCTTATTATAGCTCTGTGCACAGCAAGTCCTGGGCTGTCTGGGACTGCAGGAGAATACCTGGAGTCCTGCCTGGTGATGGCCTGGGAGCCCACAGAAAGGGCTCTGAGTGCCGCCTCTGGCACCCGTGCCATAGGTTCGCCACCACTGCTCTAGAAGATGGGTGCAGCTCTAGAGGAGTCCAGTAAAAGAGAGATGGGCCAGGGAGGAGTGATTGGGTTATGCTGTTAGCAGAGCATTTTATGTGGTTGAGTGAAGAGGTTGGCAGGGGGAAGAGCCATATAAGAAGGACACAGGATTCTCCCAGTAATGATGCATCTTCTGGTGCTGCTCTAAGGAATATACATAATTATATTCTGAATACTGAGTCTGATGTTATATTTTGGGGTTTTAACTTTTATTCTCTCCCCCCCCCCCCTTGACAGGTCGTGTGACAACAGCCAGATCTGTTCCTGCAGCTCAGACAAAACCGTCATCCTGTGGGATGTGGCGCAGGGACAGGTGGTCCGGAAGTTTCGAGGGCACGCAGGGGTGAGTACATGTATCAGATTCCTGGGAGAAGTCATTATCCAGTCATTTATTCTCACTGCCATGTTTGGTGCCAGGAAGGAAATTTTTGGCTAATGTGAGTGTCTCCATCTCTCCTACAGAAAGTGAATTGTGTGGAGTTTAATGAGGAGTCCACGGTGATAATGTCAGGTGAGATCTGCCCCACATCACATTACTGCTAGATTAGAGACTTACCTTATAAGAAACGTGGAGAGACATAGGTGGCCAATGTCTCATCTGGGTGACAACTGACTTCTCCGCCCTGTACTGATGTGACCATTATCTGTCCTCTCAGGTTCCATTGATTCCACTATAAGGTGTTGGGACTGTCGATCCCGCAGACCGGAGGCCATACAGATACTGGACGAGGCAAAGGATGGGATTTCCAGCATCAAAGTGTCCAACCACGAGATCCTGGCCGGGTCTGTTCTCTTATACTTAACGGGGGAATTTATAAATGGCTAAGATACTAAGACAATCCCCATGTGTGCTGTGATCTGATAGTAAGACTATCCCCATGTGTGCTGTGATCTGATACTAAGACTATCCCCATGTGTGCTGTGATCTGATAGTAAGACTATAGACTATCCCCGATGTGTTCTGTGATCTGATAGTAAGACTATGCCCCATTTTTGCGTGTTGACTGATATAAGACTATCCCCCATGTGTGCTGTGATCTGAGACTAGGACTATGCCCATGTGTGCTGTGATCTGATTACAGGCACTAATCCCATGTGGTCTGTGATCTGATAGTAAGACTATCTCCCCATGTTGCTGTGATCTTATAGTAAGACTATCCCCATGTGTGCTGTGATCTGAGACTAAGACTATCCCCATGTGTGCTGTGATCTGAGACTAAGACTATCCCATGTGTGTGCTGTGATCTGATAGTAAGACTATCCCCATGTGTGCTGTGATCTGATAGTAAGACTATCCCCGTGTGTGCTGTGATGTGATACTAAGACTATCCCCATGTGTGCTGTGATGTGATACTAAGACTATCCCCATGTGTGCTGTGATCTGATACTAAGACTATCCCCATGTGTGCTTTGTGTATCTGTAGTAAGACTATCCCCATGTGTGCTGTGATCTCGTGATAGTAAACTATCCCATGGTGCTGTGATTGATACTAAGACTATCCCCAGTTGTCTGTGATCTTGAACTAAGACTATCCCCATGTGGCTGTGATTTGAATACTAAGACTATCCCATGTGTGCTGTGCGACTGATAGTAAGACTATCCCCATGTGTGCGTGATGTATATAAGACTATCCCCGTGTGGCCTGTGATTGAAACTAAGACGTCCCCATGTGTGCTGTGATCGTGATAGAACTATCCCCCTGTGTTGGCCTGTGATCTGATACTAAACTATTCCCCATGTGTGTGTGATCTGATAGTAAACTACCCCATGTGTCTGTGGATCTGATGACTAAGACTATCCCCATGTGTGCTGTGATGTGATAGTAAGACTATCCCCATGTGTGCTGTGCTGATAGAACGACTATCCCCATTGTGTGTGCTTGTGTTGAGACTAGGACTACCCCATGTGTGCTGTGATTACGATTACGAAGACTATCCCCATGGTGTCTGTGATACGATAGTAAGACCATATACCATTGTGTGCTGTGATCTGATACTAAACTTCCCCGTTTGTGCTGTGAGCGATCTACGACGATCTCCCCATGTGTGCTGTATGTGAGTACTAAGACTGATCCCCATGTTGCTTGTGATGTTGATAGTAAGCCATCCCCATGTGTGTGTGATGTGATACTAGACTAGCCCCGTGTGTGCGTGGATCTGATAGTAAGACTATCCCCATTGTGCGGTGATCTGATACTATACGAGTCCCCATGGGGTGCTGTTATCTGAAACTAAGACGTATCCCATGTGTGCTGTGTCTATAGTAAGACATCCCCATGTGTGCTGTGAGCTGATAGGAAGAAAAACTATCCCCATGTGTGGGGGTGGGGCTTGTGATCTGAGCTTTGTCACCGGGTGGGGAGGGGCAGACTCCATGATGCATAGCTCCTCCCTCCTGCCTGTTTGTCCGCTGTGGTGGGAGGAGCAGAGTCCATTATGCATTGCTCCTCCCTCCTGTCTGTGTCACCCCCCCGGTGTGGGGTGGCAACTCCATTATGCATAGCCCTCCTATGCTGGTGCTCTTGCTGGCCCTCCCCTCTGTCTGTGTTCTGTCCTCCCTCCTCACACATCACTTTGAATGTCTTCTCTTTGTCCTCTAGATCTGTGGATGGGAAACCTGCGTCGCTATGACCTGCGGGCAGGGGAGATGTGTGCAGACTACGTTGGCAGTGAGTGGTCTTCCATTCTCCGGTCAGAGGGCTTATCTCCTGTGTAATGTCCTGGGGGGCAGGGGGTTGTGCCTCTCCCTGTAGTAACTAATCCATGCTGTCCTTCCCCATAGGTCCCATCACCATGTGTGAAGGCTTCAGTCGGGACTCCCAGTGTCTCTTGGCCTCGTCACTTGATTCCTGCTCCGCCTCCTGTATAAGGACACAGGGAACTTCTCGGAGAGTGAGTACCACACACTGGAGCGGCTGGAAGAGTGGCCCAAGTTCTGACATTTTATGCTCATCATTACATATTAGCAACAGACCCAGATGGGCTGTGCCTATACATGTACTATAATTCTGCTGCAGCTTATAGCCAAGACTGTGGGCTGGCTGCAGGGTGAGATGAGAAATCACATTTTTTGCATTAGGTTTATGTGCCCCCTAGTGGTGTTTCTGCAGGCATTACAGTACTTCCCCAGTTACATTTTAAGCATCCATCTCCTCTGTACCAGGTACACCGGACACCAGAACAACCGATATAAACTGGACAGCTGCCTCAGCGAGAAGGACACACATGTAGTGAGCTGCTCCGAGGACGGTACCGTCTGCTTCTGGGATTTGGTTGAGGTGAGGACTTGCTTTCCTAAATTTTTGCTGTTACCAGTCTCTCTCTTCTCATAGAGCAGTGACGGTCAAAGTAACCTGCTGATAATGATAGACCCGATGGCTTCTTTACCCATAGCCTTGTGGATGGATTTATATTCCTGTATTATAGTATTTTAAATTCCTTGTACGAGGGGGCATATATAGTAGGTATATTCTGTAAACATGGGGGCATATATAGTAGTTATATATTCTTGTACATAGGGGGGGCATATTATAGTAGTTATATTCTTTTACATGGGGGCATATTATATAGTTATATTTCTTGTAACATAGGGGGGCAGTATATATCGTTTTTCTTGTACATAGGCGGCATATTATATAGTTATATTCTTGTACATAGGGGCAGTATTTATAGTAGTTTACTCTTGTACATAGGGGGCAGTTTATGTATTATATTCTTGTCGTAGGGGCAGTATTATAGTAGTTATAATTGCCTGTACTTAGGGGCCAGTGGTTATATTTAGCTATCCCTGTACAATAGGGGGCATGTTATAGTAGTCGATATTCCCCTGTACATAGGGCAGTATGTATAGTAGTGTATCATTCCGGTACATAGGGCCGTATTATAGTAGTTATATTCTTGTACATAGGGGGCAGTATTATAGTAGTTTTATATTCCTGTAGCCTAGGGGCAGTAAGTATAGTAGTTAAAAATGCCTGACATTGGGGTCAGTATATAGTAGTTTATTTCTTGTACTGGGGGCATTTATAGTAGTTATATCCTGTCCAGCGGGCAGTATTATAGTAGTTATATTCCTGTACAGAGGGGGCAGTCTTAATAGAGTTATATTCTTATACATAGGGGGCAGTATGTATAGTAGTATATTCCTGTACAGAGGAGCAGCAGCATTACAGTAGTTATATTCTGTCAGATGAGCACCGTATATAGTAGTTAATTCTGTACATAGGGGGCAGTATTATAAGTAGTTATTATATTCTGTACATAGGGGGGCAGTATTATAGTAGGTATAGTCTTGTACATCGGGGTAGTATTATAGTATTTATATTCTGTACATAGGGAGCAGTATTATAGTAGTTAATTCTTGTCTAGGGAGCATTATATAGTAGTTTGATTCCTGTTACATAGGGAGCAGTATTAATAGTTATATGCCTGTGCATAGGTGGGCGTATTATAGTGTTTAATTTCTTGTACATAGGGGGCAAGTATTAGTGTTTTATTCTGTACTAGGGGGCAGTATTATAGTAGTTAAATTCTTGTACATGGGGGCATATTATATAGTTTAATTCCTTACAGAGGGGCAGTATTATGTGGGTGTTTTCTCTACATAGGGGATATTATAGTACGGTATAAGTCTTGTACATAGGGTGAGTGTAAGTGGTCATTGTCAGTACCTTGGGCTTTGGCACTACAGCTGCTATATGTACCTCCCGCTTCATATGCCTCTGCAGGTTTTTCCCTCCATCAGCTGCCGTCCAGTAAAGGAGTTAACATTCTCTCTCTTAATCATCCACTGACCCTGTCTCTGACCGGCCCAATGAAGGAGAAGTCCAGGTTTGGAGGGGGGAGCCTGCCGGGGAGGATGGTGCCAGCGGATCACAATGACGCTGTACATATTATCAGATATTTTCTTTTTATTAAAACAAATAAAAGCAGTTACATTTTGGATACAATTATTTCCCTTCCTTTTACTCGTAACTCCTTCTGCGTATCTACAAGAGGACAATTGGTACATAAATAGGTAAATGTTATTAAATTACATTTGTTAATGAAGGTGAAGAGTTAATGTATGATGGAGATGATGCACTGATCACTAGTAATGGTGGCCATATACATCAGTGTAATGACCGCCTCTGATGGGGGTCCATATCGCAGGTATAGGGGGCAGTCCTTTAGTTTTCAGGTAATATAAGCCTTTAGGTGTCAGTCAGCATCTAATCAGGGCCCTATAGTACGTGTAATGGGGCTGATTATCTGACCTCTAAGCTATACAGCTCCCAGATCCTCCGGTCATCCTCAGCAGGGGAGCGGACCCCTTCCTGTAGAGGATACAGGTGTAGTGCTGTACATACATCCTCATATACTGGGACATAGCAGCATGCTCTGCCTACACACGCCTACGTCATCTCTTTCACTCCGTGCAGTCAGGAAGCTCCAGCCAGGGCGCAGATGCGCGTGCATCCATCATGGAGACATGCCCAACCTCCAGGCACCGCTCATCATTCCCTGCTCCTTCTCCCTGCCAGAGAAATCCGCATGGCGCTGGGCAAAGGTCTGAGCCACAAGCAATGGGAATACAAGGCTGGCGTCTGCGTATACCTGTGGATGATATGTCACATACTATTACACTGAGCAAGAGAAATGTCCTTCATTATATAAAACGCTGTTACAATAGGGGGGCAGTATTATACAGTTTATATTCTTGCGACATATGGGCAGTATTATACTAGTTTATTCTTCACTATTGGGCAGTATTATACTAGTTATAATTCTTGCACATAGGGGCAGTATTATACAGTTATATTCTTGCCATAGGGGTCATTATTATACTATTTTATTCTTGCACATATGGGGCAGTATATAGCTAGTTATATTCGTGTAACTAGTAGGGCAGTATTATACTATTATAGTTCCTGTACATAGGGGGCCAGTATTATAGCGCTTTTAAGATCTTTATTTCGCACCTTTACTGAGTTGCATCCATCCTAATCTTTTCCTTTCCCAGGATACGCTTCATCGGGTCTAGCTCCAGCATCTGACCCTCAAATTCTGAGCCGTGTTCACATATACAAAAGCATAACTGCATCCTTTTCTCTAAAAAGGGAGAATACTAATTAATACAATGAAGATATGGCTGCTCCTAGAATTTCAACAGATGGAAACAATTTCCAGTCTCTCTATAATCTCCTATAATAATGAGATCAGGAACAATAACGCTAATAGCAAACTAACTTGAAGGAAGCCGCCTCAGTGGTGGCTCCTCCCACCCCCCATAGTCTAACCCCTCTGGTGCGGTGCCGGCTACACTACCCCATGAGTTGGCATTACATATTGGATGCTTCACCAGTCCTTCCTCCAAGTATTATCATTCCGACTGTTTAGCAAACACCACAGAAGCAGTCAGTCCTCCGAATATCTAATGGGGGTAAAGAAGAGAACATGATCCTCATACAGTTTATTGGTCACCCTCATGATCTGCACCAAGCACCCTGCCCAGTGCCAGGTTATCTCTACAACCGCGTCGTGGGGTGCTCCACACGGAGTTATCAGGATGCATCACCTTCAATTATTTCCAGTTTTAAAGCCCGGTTCTATAGAATAAAGATCAGCATGTCCCCCAAAGATCCATCTGTTAGTGCCGGACTGTATCACAGGATATTGTTTCTGTCAGAGCAAAAGAATCATCTCAGACTGTGTCCCCCTGTGGTGGAGGACAGACCCATGTCCATCAGACAGCAGGGAGGAGCTATGTGATTGTAGGTCTGCTCCTCCCCCCACTGGGTACAGGATGGCGGAGCTGTCACCAACCCAGGGTGGGGCGAGAAGACGCCATGGTCACATGCTCCTCCCCTGATGTCTGTCACCCAATTGGTTGGCGAGCAGGTTCACCATGTCACACAGCTCCTCCCTGATTCTGTCCACCCAGTGGTGGGGGCGAAACAGATCCATGTCACAAGCTCCGCCCACCACCTGCAGACATGTCCATATCTAACTATTACCTTACCCAACCCTTACCTTCTGGCCCATCATCTTACAGAATCTGGTGATTAAGTGTCCCTTCCTAGGCGGGTCGTCACTTAGTGGTTTCCACTTAGTCCCTTCAGCAGAGTAGGAGAAATGTGTTTGGTTAACGTCACTGATCTACAACTACACCCACCACCCCGTGTTCCATCTTTGCCCATCACCTCGTTGTCCTTGTTCGAGCACCATCTGGTCCAGTATGGGAGTTCTCAGTCCTCAACAGGCGTAATTTTATAGGTCCAGGAATTCCGATCCTTGGGAACGAGGAAACGTCAGCCCAAGTGGACCAATGAATGGACCCGGGTTCTGACCTTGGATATGGCCTCACCATTAAATTCCCCCGGTCCTCAGCTCTGCCCCTTTCGGCTGAAGTCTCCAGGTAAGTCGGGCACAAGGCATTTGATCAGATCTTCCTCTACACCTCCGGCCTGGGTGACTGATATCGACCTTGACAGTAAACACAGATTATAAACATATTCCATTAGTTCCATCTCAATAGTACAATTCAGTGCACTCTCACTCATCTTGTTTCTGCCAGGTATCGATGGTCTCCCCGCACCCCGGACTTGATCAGGTTGGTGACCGTGCACCCCAGAAGATGACACATCCTCAGCAGGGAGGAAGCCTTGGTGTCTATATCTGTACAGGAAAACAAAACTGTTACTTCACATTACAATAATAATAATAATATTTATATAACATCATCATATTCCACAGGCTATGTACAGATCATGGGGGACACCTACTCTATATCCATGCACTGTAACTTTGAATCCTCGTTATTTGTTATCCATGGCTCCTTCCTTCTAATGTCAACTTACAATTATATCATGACCCAGAAGGCACCTGGGGTGTTACCCAAAGGTCCTCATGCTACCGCTTCACAGGCTGTTACACTGTACATAAGCAACCCACCCCCCCTCCCCTTGTGTGCGATAATTCAGGCAGAGGGAGGGTGAATGTTATAGGTACAGAGTAAGGAGAGTGGTTTTTTAATATAGCGCTGTTTTGAGCTTTGGTAGTTAGGTCATAGCCCCTTTCCATGCTGTTTGGCTACAATGTATCATAAAGTTTAAGTTTCCATTCATTATGGGAACACCACGGATTGTGATGTATGTTCCGCGAATATGGTGCGTATGTGCAGATGAAGTTGATTATAGCCAAGTGCTGGGGGTCACAGGCAAGCCTATACATTACATGGCAAAGCTGCTGGAGAGGACACATTGCCGAGGATTGAATAGTTTAAAAGGGATGTCCAGCCCTCCACCATGTTGGTGATCTCCCGCACCGCCTGCCCAAAGTGCGTGGCCTGAAATCCTGTGGTGAGTGTCACTCTGTCAGCAGGGCCTCAGAGTGCACAACCCCTTGGTTGAAATCATATCCTCGGATCTGGGCTGTTCCTCTGGTAGTGAGCGGCTGGCATTAACACCGACATCCTTCACATCATTGACCTTATCCTCCGCCATGGACCTTATCCTGAGAACAGGAAACCACATTAATACTGCATCATACACGCAACATACACGAACCGCAGCGCAGAGGGATCGCAGGACGGCCAGCGCAGAGGGATCGCAGACGCATCCAGAGGGAGCGCACGCGTCAGAGGGATCGCAGCGAATAGGGATCGCAGCGCAAAATATGGATCGCAGCGCAGGGATCGCAGCGCGAGGGATCGCAGCGCGGAGGGATCGCAGGCGCAGAGGGATCTCAAGCGCAGCAGGGAATGCAGACTCATCGCAGAGGGATCGCAGACGCAGCGCAGAGTGATCGCAGATCAGCGCGAGACGTACCCGCAGGCAGAGGATTCGCAGATGCAACGCAAGAGCTACCCGCATGCAGAGGGACCGCAGATGCAGCGCAGAAGGACGTACCCGCAGAGCAATGATCGCAGATACAGCGCAGGACGTTACCCTGCAAGACAGAGGGTCGGTCAGATACATCGCGAGACTTAAACCCTCAGAGGAGAGGATCGCAGATACATCGGCTATACTACCCGGCAGAGCAGAGGGATCGCAGATACAGCGCAGATACGTACCCGCATAGCAAGGGATCTCAGATACAGCGCATAGACGTACCCCGCATAGCAGAGGGATCGCAGATACAAGCGCAGGATACGTACCCCCCGCAGAGGCCGAGGGATCGTCAGATACAAGCGCCGAGACGTCCCTCAGAGCAGAGAGATATCCGTCTATACAGCGCAGAGACTACCCGCAAGCAAGGAATCCGAGATAAGCTCAGAGACGTACCCGCATAGTATAGGGAAAATCAGAATATACAGCACAGAGACGTAACTCGCAGAGCTGGGATCACAGATCAGCGCAGAGACGTCTCCGCAGGCAGATGGATCACAGATACAGCGCAGAGACGTAACCCGCAAGCGAGGGATCACATATACAGCATAGAGATGTACCCTCGATAATAATACAATCTATAATAACATAAACCACATAATCACTGCTTGATTCTATAGGTACTCACAGCTATAATACCAGAGCACATACTCCAAGGCTTGAATCAAAAGATACAGTACATATATCACACATATTATACAGCTACAATCTGTATACATAACTCACATACTACACACATGCACGACCGGCAGCTCCTCTGCGACCACCTCGCACGCACTATTGTAAGACAGCCGGCTCACATGGTCCCACATCTTTTTCACGGAAACCACGGCGGGACAATCTTTTCACCAGACAGCAACAACCAGTGAGAGTTTCCGAATATATACAGTAACCGAGCCAGCCCCGCCCACAGGCGGGCGTATTCATGGAGGCGTGGGTTGGTTGCTACCTGTAAACACCGCCCGGACCCACAGGGGTGCGGCTTGTACTCACTGCCCGGTGCCACGCAGGGGCGCTGTCCCTGCCCGGGCCAGACCTCAGGGGCGCTGTACACACTGCCTCGGACACCCCAGGGGCGCTGGCACCCTGCCCGGCAACCTCAGTGTGCGCTGTACACACACTCCTCGGGCACCGCGGGGGGCGCTGTACACACTGTCCCTGGCACCGCATGGGCGCTGTACACCCTGCCCATACCACCGCAAGGGCGCTGCACAACCTGCCCGGGCACCCGACAGGGGCCGCTTGTACAACAACTGCCCGGGCACCGCAGGGGTCGCTGTACACACTGCCGCGGGCACCGCAGGGGGGGGGCGCTTTACCACTGGCCCCGTGCACGCCGCAGGGGGCGCTGTACCACTGCCTGGGCACGCAGGGGGCGCTTACTCACTTCCCGGCACCGCAGGGGGGCGCTGTACACACGCCCGGCACCGCAGGGGGGGCGCTGTCCACTGCCGGGCCCGCAGGGGCGCTGTACACACTGCCCGGGCACAGCAGGGGAGCTGCACTACCCCTAACACGCCCGGCACCGCAGGGGCGCTGGACACACTGCCCGGGGAGCACCGCAGGGGCGCTGTACACACTGCCCTGGCACCGTCATGGGCGCTGCACCTACACACTCTGCCCGTGCACCGCAGGGGCGCTGTACACACTGCCCGGCACCGCAGGGCTCGTAAACCACGACTGTCCGGCACCGCAAGGGGGCGTGTACCACTGCCCGGGCACCCGCAGGGGCGCTGCACCTACACACTGCCCGGGCCACCGCAGGGGCCGCTGTACACACTGCCCGGCACCGCAGGGGGCGCTGCACCTACACACGGCCCTGGGGCAACAGCAAGGGGGCGCTGTACTCACTGCCCGGCGCACCGCAGGGGCGCTGTACCACTAGCCTGGCACCGCCGGGGGGCCTGCACCCACACACTCTGCCCGGGGCACGCAGGGGGCGCTGTACACCACGCCCGGCACGCATGGAGGCCCTGTACACACGCAAACTCATGTATTGCATGGTTTAAGTCCTGCCATAGCAACGATCGGGCTCCACCGAAAACGTCGGGAAGTGATCTTGGGGAAAGATTCCCCAAAGGCAGGTCAAATGCGGGGTGTTTACACTGGGGTGTCGGCTATCAGTCACAGTCAGCATCAGCTCTTCTGCGTCCGATATATTGGACGGCTTAGCGCTAAGGGGTAAGGGAGGTAGGAACAAGTGGCATCTACATGGCAGCAGTTTTATCACATCAGGACGCCTTATTAATTAAGGGTATCTACCCATTAGATGGGTATATAATCTTTCAGTTCTGATACCTTGGGGGTCATTTATCTTAGTTTGAACGCGCTTTTTTAGTGTACGTTTTCATCGCACTTTGGTATGTTGTTGCTCTATTTTTTGCAACCTTTTTTCGCATTGTGCCAGAGTTTCCTGTTTACGCCTATAGAATAGAATGCTTTATTGTCCCCTATGCAGTGGGTGGCGAACCTATGGCACGGCTGCCATAGGCGGCACTCTGATCCTTTTGTGGGGACCTGGGCCATTTTGCCCCAGGACCCAGACATGACTCAAGAATTTCCTGCATTTCAAGCACATAAGGATGCGTCTTGGGACTGTAGGAATAGGAGAAATGTGTAGACAGACAAATTATCTTTGAAGCTACTGCTGGCCCCATTGGTTCTTCTCTGTGAAAGAGGGATACGGAGTATAACTTACCAATGATCAAAATTTTCCCTCTTTCTTTCTACTGGGTTGGTGTCCCTCCGCAGGAGGCCAGTATGATTGAAAGTTGTTTCAGGGAGCATATAATTACTGCTTCATTCTTTTGGTTGGCACCGATAAATTGAGGAGGTTTGGGTTGCAAGTTTGGCACTCGGTCCACGAAAAGGTTCGCCATCGCTGCCCATAGGGGAAATTGATTTTGGCACAACAACAACACCCATTCATGATCAGCAATTAACACTTCGAATCACCAAAAACCCTAGCAATACTAGCATACATATACTACGAACAAATAAATACTACATTATTTGCTTTCTCCTACTTGCCCTTATTAACATTGTTTATTTTGAATATTTGCACATAATTACCATACTTAGGGAAAAGGCATGGTTGGGAATTTTGTCGTCATTTCTATGAATTTGCGCCTCAAAAAATTTTATCTGAGACAGACAAGCAGGTCAAAAATAGACCACAAAACGGTCAAAAAACGCTCAGGAGCAAGAGGGAATCAAGATAAATACCGTAACTGTTAGCTTTTGGCTGGCTGGCGTGCTTTCCATAGAAACAAGATGAAAGTGTGTTTACTCCTCCTGTGTCATAGAACTTAACTACGAGAAGCTGATAATAGCAGTACAGTATGTATCATACGGACAAACCTCATCGCAGTGTGTATCTCAATCCAATATTGCTTAGGACTGTGTGTCCTTTTTCCCTCTCGCATTGATCACAGCCCCGCCCAACCCACCGTATCACTAGACCTCTCTGCATCTTCATGTAGTCTATGGCCTGTCCCTCCTCTACAACTTCAGAGCTGCACTCTGGGCTGTCATACGGGACCTAATAGTTTTGTCATTGCAACTCCTCCCACTTCGGCATCTTCTTTCCCCCCTACCCCCAGGTGAGTAAAACTGCCTTATAGTGGAGCGCATATGCTGCGCAGCCCTCACTGCTTATGACGAACCGCGATAGTAATATCATATATCAGCCACACCCTATGTCCCGCTCAATCTCCCCACTAGTAACACTAGCCTGCCCCACCCATCTCTCCTACTCACCTTCACCCTCTTTTCCCCCCGAAGGCATGCAGACTCCATCTGCTATGTACAGATATTACACCCCAGTGCCGTGACCTCCTACCCGCTTCTCAGAACCACCTTCAGCTGAAAAGTTAAAGTTTGGTATTTTATGAAATACCACACACACACACACCCACATCACACTCTGCTCCTCTACATCTATGTACCCTGGGCTGTCCATCACTAAGCTGACCCTCCGGCATCACCTAGAAAACCAACCTTAATAATTATGTCAGCCACATGACGCACCAGGACGAGAGGATCCGCCGCTCCGGGCTTGTCTAATTGTGCATTCTGTTCCCTCCTCGTGCAGACAAGAGACATCGCGCAGCATTAGTACAGAAGTCAGAAGAGATAAGTGTAAATTGTAACTTGGTTTGACTGTCCTCACTTGCATTGTAATAAACCCTTAATAATCTCATTAATTTCTTTATTTGCCCCTTGTAGGGTATAATAAAGTTGTGGGAGTACACCCATAGGGCGCCGGAGGTGCTATACTGCAAGTGTGCTAACTTTGTTGGTGCGCATATGTGTATCAATACTGTTTGACGTCGGTTGTATATATTATAACGTGGAGGGCGGCCTAAACTGTAACACCCATTTTTTGGGGGGCTTTTAGGGAGTTTGTTAACCGTAATTATTTTTTATTTTAGGAGGGACTTTGATCATGTACTTTTGGTGGTGGGTGGTGGGCTATATTTAATAACATTCTGAGCTTGTTGAGCCTAAGATCAGAATGCAATAATTGGGGGGCGTCTAATGTAATTGATTTTGTGGGGTGGGGTCTTTGTATAGTAATTTCTTGTGGAGGGGAGTCTTATATGTAACCTGTAACTAAAGGGTACATGTACACATGGCCCAGCTTGCGGGGATGGCTGTGGCCGTATCTTTTGACACAGGCCGCCAGCAGCATCTTGGAGCGTGGTGTTGTACTTCATTTTGGGGTCACCTCGCTGCTTATACATAGACCTGGGGGGACAGTTTCGCATCCACCCTACACCTGGGGCTTCTCACTGTGCACAAGCCCAGTAACCACCCTCTATAAACATTGGAGACACCCGAGGCATTTTAATTTCAATGAAAAACGTGTTCGGTGGATTTAACCTCATACAATTCATTGGGGAAATGTCAAACAATAATGTCAAATGGATGTTCCAGCGTTATATAACCTAAAATGTAACATTATACATGATGGCTAGTGCATCTAGTCCACCCTGATAAAACAATGAACCTCAGTTATTACTATCTCTCCTATTAGTAATGACCATGGGGTGCGGGGGATCACAACCTGTAATTAGGTTCTGGTACTGTTAAGTATTTGGGGTTAATTAATTATATATTGTATATTATTGACGCGGTGGCAAGGATAAATTACCCCTAAGTAATCTTTATCTAGCGCAATCATTTAATTTTTTGTTTGTTATATGGGGTCCGTTATTTTTAATACCCCTCCATATATGGTGGCGGGGCGGAATCAGTGTGTTGTTCACGTTGGGATTGTGTTGGCGTTTTGGTTGTGTGTTTTATGTTGTGGGGACAGTATCTATTTTTCTAGGGATCACATATCCTGTAAGTATACTGTTGCCCCGGACTTTTGGACGCAGAAGTGTGGAGAGTCTGTCACATGAGAGCTGAACGCACTCTCGCGAGAAAATTCGTCGGATTTTGGACCTATTCTTCATGAGCTCCTGGTCCCAAATGTGAAGAACTGTCACCAGTGAGGTACCCGGTGTATCCTGATGCTGGTATTAGGAGGAGGAGGAGAGGTCGGGGTGTCCTGATGTCTGTGATTAGATGGAGGAGGAGGGTCTGTGTGTCTTGATGTCTGTGTTTATTCGGAGGAGGCGGAAGGCCTGTGTGTCTGAGTCTGTGTATTAGGAGGAGTGAGAGGCTGTGTGTCATGAGGTACAGAGGGTCTGCTGTTTTAGTGAGTGTTATGAGGAGGAGAGGTCTGTGTGTCCCTGATGTCTTGTCTGTATAAGGAGGAGAGGTCTGTGTGTTCTGTGTCTGATGTATTAGGAGGGAGGCGGGAGGTCGTTGTGTTTGATGTCGTGTATTAGAGGAGGAGGAGGAGAGAGGTTGTGTGTCCTGATGGTCTGTGTCATTAGGAGGAGGAGGAGAGAGTTCTGTGTGTCCTGAGTCTGTGTATTGGGAGGAGAGAGTAGTGTGCGGTCGTGTTGTGGAGGGTCTGTTCACTGATGTATGTGTATGTATTAGGAGGAGGGAGGTCTGTGGTCCTGATGTCTGTATATTAGGAGGACGGGTGGTCTGTGTGTCCTGATGTCTGTGATTGGAGGAGGATGAGTCTCGTGCGTCCTGATTCTGATATTAGGGGGGGGAGGGTCTGTGTGTCTGACTTCGGTATTAGGAGGAGGAGAAGAGGTCGTGTGTCCTGTGTCTGTGTATTGGGAAGTGGGTATGATGTCGACTGGAGGAACGGTCTGTGGTCCTGATTGGTCTTGTTATATAGGGGGAGGGGGTCTGTGTGTCCTGAGTTTGTGTATGAGATGGAGTCGGTGTCTGATGTGTGTGATAGAGGAGGGGTCTGTGATTATGAGAAGGTAAAGCAACTCCGTATCTACTGGGAAGTAGAGCTGACCCTCTTCTTGTACCCACCCCAGGTACATCTTCTCTGACCACAAGTGTCTTTTTAGGGTGCGACACACTAATGGCAAGACCCCGAGGATGAAACGGATCCACGAAGATACGGTTGTGTATGATGAGGCTCCAGGGGAAGCAGTAGTAGTGATGACTGATGTCTGTGTATTAGGCGGAGGAGAAGGTCGTGTGTCTGATGTCTGTGTATTAGGAGGAGGAGGAGAGGTCTGTGTGTCCTGATGTATGTGTATTAGGAGGAGGAGAGGTCTGTGTGTCCTGATGTCTGTGTATTAGGAGGAGGGAGGTCTGTGTATGAGAAGGTAAGAACTCACGTTCTACTACTGGGAAGTTAGAGCTGACCCTCTTCTGTACCCTCACCCGCCAGGTCATCTTCTCTGACACAATGTCTTTTAGGGTGCGACACACTAATGGCAGCACCCCGAGGATGAAACGTGCATCCAGAAATGATAGTATGTGTATGATGAGCTCCAGGGGAAGCAGTAGTAGTGATGACACTTCTCCATCCTCCACGGTTATCGGAGATTTCTTCAAATCCAAACCACAGTGCAAAATCCCATCCTGCGCCTCCATAGGCAGCGTGTGCGGGGGGTGACTGGCTTTGTCTTGTAGGGTCACTGTGCTGAGGACCCTTGACACATAATCCAGGGCTCGTCTTTCAGGGTCTTCAGATGCTTCCCCATCGGAGTCATTATCAGACTCTGCTTCCCGAGCACTTGCCATGGAGATTATTGGAGCAGCAGAGGAACATTCAGCGACTATCCCTGCCTCTACAACAGGACACAGACAGCAAAGAGCTCAGAGAACCATCACAAGGGATGTCCAGACCTTTCCCACCCATTAGGACACCGGGAATGGAGAGACCTTATTGTACAGAAGGATACTGGAGGCTACCCCAGCAACTGCCCTGCCTGGGGAGCAGCCGGGTCACACCCTGTCTAATGTAAAGACTGCGGAGGAGAAATCAGATCTAGTTCGCATAAGGGAGCTCACAATCTCATGTATGGACATTATATGGGAGGCAGACAAATCTATGTTTCCCCCTTTCTGTACTTTTAATGCTTTGAAAGGTTTTTTGATATTAAAGGAAATCTATCATCCAAATCCATCATGACAAAGCGGAGGCACTTAGGGTGGATTCTGATGGGCAGGCGAGCGCAGGGCTGGGTGCTCTTTACCCCTTCTCCACCCATAGGTGGTCACGCCGTGGTGAGACAACGTGTGTTCACCGTACCGTGACCAGGAGCCATAGACTGTGGTCGTCTGACTAAACTCTTACTCATAGATCCCGGCACTGTGATTGTGGTCATTTTCTTGTATTTGTTATCCATGGCCTCCGTCCTTCTAAGGGTGCTGTCACACGTCGCGTTTACCGCATGCGTTTAGAAACGCATTGCAATAGCTGGAGAGTGATTTGCCTAATTAAATCTACTTATAAATGTATGCTTATGAGTCAGGCCTCTGGAGGCGTTACCAGAGACACTCCATGCTGCAGCTTGACAGGCTGTTACACTGTGTAGGAGCACTTTCCCCTCTCACTATGTAAGATTACAGAAGGCAAAGTGAACAGGGGATGGGGAGACAGTGTAACAGCCTGTGAATCTGCAGCATGGAGGGGTTCTGGAACCCCGCCCCGCCCCCAAAGCCCTTCTGGCTAATTAGCATAATGGGACCAGGGGGTCTCAGGGGTCTGGGCACCATAATAAGTTTGGGGGACAATTGGTCATAGCACACAGCCAGTGCTGCCATAGTGGTCTTCTCACATAGCTCTAACATAATGGTTCCTCCTTCACCACACACTGCAGGCAGCTAGGACCCGTCCTCCCCGACCCGACCACATACACAGCACGGAGCATCACCGCCACTTACACCTTTCATAGTGTCCCTTATCATTCACTAATTCTACACACCTGTCTCCTAGGACACCGCCCATACATCCGGCGCCGGACAGTGACGTCAGCGCGACGCAGCTCTCTGAATTAGCGACCAGGCGTCACTATGGAAACACTGAAGAAACCAGTAAGCGGGTGGGGAGGCGTGGCTTGCGGGACTGAAGCGGAACGGCCTTATAGTATCTAATGGGGCGAGGGCGCCTCCTGCTGGCGACAAGGCTACACAACAGCTCAATCATAATAATAATGATAACAATAATAATTTCTTTATTTATACACAGATTACGCAGCGCTGCACAGAACTTGTCAGATTGGTCCCTGTCCTCATGGGGCTCACAATCTAATCACCTACTAGTATGTGTTGGAGTGTGGGAGGAAACCGGAGGAAAACCATGCAATCACGGAGAGAACATACAAACTCTTTGCAGATGTTGACCTGGATGGGAATTGAACCCAGGACCTCAGAGCTGCAAGGCAGAAGTACTACCCACTCAGCTACCGTGCCACCCTATAATAATGATAATAATTATACATTACCAAGGGAACACTGGGTCATAGTGACTTGTGCACGTGTCCCCGCCCTATTTAAAGGGGTTGTCCAGTATTCATGGCTTCTCTCTTTCAAGAAGGCCCCTCCCGTGGCTGCAGGTTAGTTGTGGTATTGCAATCTCATGCCATTTACTTCTCACAGGCAGATATAATGCTGGCTGTTCCTTTAATCCTGGACAACCCCTTTAATTATATTTTGAGTATAAAACTGTGCCCTGGATTGCCCAATTTAGAGCATATAGTAATAATAATAATTATAGCATATAGTAATAATAATAATAATTAGAGCATATAGTAATAATAATAATAATAATAATTAGAGCATATAGTATACTCTGTGTGCAGAATTATTAGACAAATGAGTATTTGGATCACATCATCCTTTTATATGTGTTGTCCTCCTCCAAGCTGTAAAGCAAATACCAACTAAGTAAATCATGTGATGTGCATCTCTGTAACGAGCAGAGGTGCGGTCTAATGACATTAACGCCCTGTATTGTGCGCTTAATTACTAGGCAACTTCCTTTTCTTTGGCAAAATGTATTAGACCGTGATCACACGTTCCGCTGGCGTTGCGTTAATATTGTGATGCCAGCGCACAGGGGGTGGGCTGCGGCCTGATTGCATATCTGCTTCCAGGGAAATGCATGTGATCAGTTACCAGGCTTGAGAAGGAAAGAAAATAATCCAGCGTGCTGCATCCAGGTGGTGAAAAAATCTTAATTGCTTTATTATGGACTCGTAGTCCGAATAAAAACTGAGTAATAAAATTGCAATGACTAAGAGTGTCGGATGACACTGGAAACGCGTTGGCCGGAGTAGGCTAACCCATACCATCTGCATTGTTGCTGTGCTGTGACTACGGCGGTAGTCATTGCAATTTTATTACTCAGTTTTTATTCGGACTACGAGTCCATAATAAAGCAATTAAGATTTTTTCACCACCTGGATGCAGCACGCTGGATTATTTTCTTTCCTTCTCAAGCATATGTTCACGCAGAAGTCCGTGCGGAATCCGTGTCGTGCAGCCCTGGTCGGAAGCATAGGGTGAGCAATACTAAAAACGTACTTATATATTTGATCAGTTACCAGGCCCTGGTGTCAGGTATTGTTGAAATGCAATACTCCGGGGCCTGGTTATCGATCGTATGTGTTTCCCTGAAAACACAAATGTGATCGGGTCGAGGCCCGCCCCCTGTCCACTAGCGCCACATTATGAACGCAACACCAGCGGAACATGTGACCGCGCCCTTAAAAGAGAGATATGACGGACGCTGAAATGTAGGGAATCGTGAGATGTCTTGCAGAGTGATGCTGCAGTCTTGAAATTGCCCAACTTTCGAAGCGATCACCGAACAATCAAGCGTTTCATGACAAATGGCCAACAGGGGCACAAGAAGGCGCAAAATAAATGCCAAGAATCAAGCGTGAAGCTGGGTTGATCTGAACCACATAGAGAACCTGTTGTCCCTCATAGAATGTGAGATCTACAGGGAGAGATAACTGTAACCTCTCTGAGCAGTGTCTGGGAGGCTGCGGTGGTGGATCACCTCTCTGAGCAGTGTCTGGGAGGATGCGGTGGTGGATCACCTCTCTGAGCAGTGTCTGGGAGGCTGCGGTGGTGGATCACCTCTCTGAGCAGTGTCTGGGAGGCTGCGGTGATCGTTGATTGAGAAAATAGTTGTTACTCAATAATAAAAAATTCTCTCAAATACTATTTGCCTAATAAATTCTGCACACACTGTAAGAATGGTGACAGTGCACTGGTGGCCCCATCTGTGGTCCAAAAAGATGTAGTGATTCCAGCTAGTGCCCACCTGGTGCCAAAATGTACCCATAGAGTGTTACAGCATAGAGGCAGCAGCATTTGGTGTAGCAGCTGGTCCCCAGTACTGGATGGAGGTCTCTAGCTCCACACATCATAGACAAGGACCTCAGTATCAGATTGGTGGTGGGGGATAGGTCACCCAGATGTTTATACATTGAATGGGGGAGTGTCCATACTGGAGGGCCCAACATTGGGTCCGGACCATCCAGAGACTTTGGAGTCAATCTCGTCTTCTGTTACTTCATTTTCTTTCTGTCCATGTCCATGGTGTAGGCTCCGACTACTTTATTCTTTGGATCGGTGCAATTATGGGGATCACAAATTTACATAGGTTTTATAATGTTTTCATACGTTTACAAAAATTAAAACCTCCTGTACAAAATTTTTTTGGGGGATTTTGCCCTCTTCTGGCGCTAATAACTTTTTTTTATACTTTGGTATACAGAGCTTTGGGAGGTGTTTTTTTACAGTTTTTGCTGACGTTTACAACATTATCATTTTTTAGGGCTGTACAACCTTTAACACTTTTTATAGAATTTTTAATAATGGCAAAAAAGTGCCATTTTTTTTTTAACGCAGTGAAAACCCGTTATTATATTTTGATAGATCGGGCATTTTCGGACACGTCCATATCTAATGTGTTCAGTTCTAGGTAAAGGGGGGTGATTTGAGTTAATTTTTTATTATAATTTTTTTTTTTTAACTTTTTTTAATTTTTACTATTTTTCAGACTCCCTAGTGTACTTTAACCCTAGGATGTCTGTACGATCCTATCATACACTGTCATACTACAGTATGGCAGTATATGGGGATTTTGTACAATTGTAATGAATGGGTTAACACGAAGCAGCCTCGGGTCTGCAGAGCGATGATCCTCGGCAAGATAGCGGCGCCCATGCGCTGACATCTTTTTGAAGCCTTTGCCAGCGGGCGTTTTTCCGCTGATCGCCGCCCCCCGGGTAAACACCCGCGATTGGGGTGCAGCAACGACTAACCGGCTATGGAGAGGGCTGAGCCCGTGAGCCCTCTCCCTGCACCCGCAATGTGGCGTAGTAATACGTCATATGTCAGTAAGAAGTTAAGAGTAGTGAAGAATAATGCTGTACACATGTGATCAGATACATGCATGGGGTACATTTTACAAATGATAGGGGGTAAAGGAACTTAGACATCAACCTGGTCACATGACAAAGTGGTGAATTGTGAGAAAGAGACCTGCTGCTAGATCTGACTGTGGGCCAGGTGAGATAACAAAGTTAATTTTATTAGGGCACAAGGAAGGGGTCACAATATTCTTATCACACTGGTGGCAAGAAGAAGATAAAAATAATTAAACAGTCATTATTGATGCTGCTTTGCAGAATGCAGCATTAATGCTATTTTGGGCATAGGATGTTTACTGACGCAGATCTCTCCAGGTGAAGCAGCGCCACGGCCTCTGTCCTCTCCATCACTCCTGTGGGCATCATATATAGTAACCCACAGCCCAGAATAGAGGAGTGTATAAGGAGATTCCTGGCCTACACCACCGCTGACCTGTCCATAGGACACTCCAGCCAGGCAGCTGTTATAGAGCAGGAGCTGCAGGATTCTCACTATGTCCAGATACAGGCATCATTCCCGTATAGGAAATCTACCATCATAATCCATCCCTAAACTGGTAACATTGCTCATAGATCCAGGCACCGGGACTGTGGTACATTCTTATATTTGTTATCCATGGCCTCCTGCCTTCTGGAATCAACTTTTAAAATTATACTTATGAGTCTTAAGGTGTCTTGGGGATGATACCAGATCCTCTCCATGCTGTCGCTTCACACTCTCACCCTTTACTGCTGCCAAGTGTAACAGCTTATAAAGCTACAGCACAGAGGGGCTCTAGTAACAGCCCCAGAGCCCTTCAGACTCATTAGCAAAATTATAAAAGTAGATTTTAGTGGGAAGGAGGCCATGGATAACAAATATATTATTACTCATAGATCCAGGCACCGTGACACTGGTAATGTCCCTGGTTTCTCAGGATGGATGTGGATGGTAGAGCCTACAGTAAATCCCTCTTCCCGTAGAATCACATTACTTCTATACAGCAGTTTATGGTAAAATTGTAATTTATATTATCACTTTTAATATAACAATGAAAAATAAACCTCTGTCACATTTGAGCACAAGTTATGAGTTGTTAATGGTTAGTGACTTGTCTCTGATCACAGACGCTGCACCTGGGTAATTCAGCAGAGACATGACTATGGCACCTGCTCAGCAACAGACTGTATACCAGCTGTATCTCCAGTTATAGAAACACAAGGCTGATGCCATTTTAAAGATTACATTTTTATCCTTAATATGACACCATGTGTCTAGGTGCTATTCAACTAAAAAGGTATGAACATCTAAAGTGACACTACCTCATCCATCCTCTAAACTTGACTGACCTCAGGCAAAATGCGACTCTTCTCTGCTCATGGTCACATGATGTTGGATATACTTTTTTTTTTTTTAATCATTAGAGATCATCTTTTTTCATTTATAGGTAAATTAATGTGATTTAACCTGGTGGGAATTCTAAAAAGGACATTTCATACCAAACCTGAGGGGGAGGGGGTCAGTAGATTAAATGGGGTAAAACCTGGTGACAGGTTCCATTTATTGCCAAATCTGCCATACAAATTTCACAGTAGGTTTATATTTCTCTGAATGAATTAGCACTTTGAATACAAGTTGTAAAAATCTATTTTTTTTTTGTCAAAGAAATATCTACAACAAACCTTCTCATAGATCACAATATCTACAATTAACTACTGCTCAAAACCGAAGTCTTAAGGGCATCTACCACCAGGATGATGGACTGAGGCTCATTTGCATACCGTCTTTCATCCTAATGGTAGATGCCCTTTAAGTCCTACAGTTTTGATGCAGTCTTCGCAAATACACATGTAAAATAAACTATATCATTGTCAGAAACCAGCGCCACACTTGCCTAAAGGTTGTGCCCGGTACTGCAGCCGCATAGCAGCACCCCATTGCTTTAGACCAAGCCCATCCCTTCCCCTCCGTACACACAGGACAGTAGACGAGTAGAGTCACAAAAAAAACTGCATTTTAGTTAACAAAAAAAAAAAAAAAAAAAAGAAAAATATACATAAAATGAGAATATAATTCTCATCTGAGCAAAGGTGCAAGCAGACGGCTTTACACTAAATACACTGCAGTTTTACCATAGGAAACATTACATCACAAATACCAATATACAGTCCCAGAATTCACCTGGAGCCTAGTGGTGCGCCCTACTATACAAAACAGGAAGGGAGGATGCTAATGAAACCTCGGCCCAGGAGCTCACACTTCACGGCACCATCTAACCCCGCTCTACTACCCGTTAAAACGCTCTTATCCCCCTCCCTCCCCCCTATCCCACCCTCCGGGTGGGCACAGCTGCTTCACCCCCTCACTAAGCCCAAAGCCCCATCCCGCACTCGTCTCCCTTTTCACAGTGTCAGTCGAGTCTCAGACCTGTCGTCCTCTTCTTCTTCCTCCTTCCGCTGGAAATGGCTACAAATCGTCAGAAAAAGAAGAATAATCCATATATTTTCTGTCGGGGGAAGTTATCTGGAATGTAAGTCACAGACCTGTGGACTCGCTATGGATAAAAGCGGAGAAGTTGCCCTTAGCAAGCAGGTTCCAGCTCCTGGATATTTAACCCTGTGATGGCTAAAATCCGGACTCTGTTTGGCTGCCAAGACAACGGCCCCATTGATTTTAGTCTATACCTTATGCATAGCTTTGCCTCTGCCAGGCGGAGGACATCTGTAGCTGCCTGTATTCATGGATCTGGAATGACTTGATATGGATTTCATGCCCACCCCCCCATGGGTGGGGTGCAAATAAATAACAGGGAAGGTGTCAGCAGGTGTGACCATACAGACAATGTTATTGTCCATGAAGAGATGTGTAATCAGACCTCACACTGCTGTGCTCTCTGCAGAAAGCAGTGGGTATGAGCCCTGGAGAGAGGTGTAACCAGACCTCACACTGCTGTGCTCTCTGCAGAGAGCACCGAGTATGCACCCTGAAGAGACGTGTTATCAGAACATACATTGCTGTGCTCTCTGCAGCGAGCGCGAGCCCTGAGTAATCAGGCCTTGGTGTATGTCATTAGTAGCAGCAGGACTGTGATACATGATCCATGCTCCTTGCACTGATCTGTTCTGAAGTCGCTCCCCTCTCCTAGTTGAATACTACAGCAGAGAGGAGGAGACAGAGCAGAATAATGCAGAGAACACAGCAGTGTGAGGATAGTATATAATGCACTAGGAGCTACTACAATGCTGGAATATAAGTCTATTTTTCTCAGTTCTGCTGCTACGAAAAGCACACTCAAAGGTAGCAATATGACATCTCTCTCCGTATTTGCATGGTCATAACTACGGTCAGATTCCCTTTAAGGTACCGCCCCCCCCCCCCCCCCCCCCCCCTCTTACGCACTAAAGGCTCCCATACCATGTTTATTATCAGACAAATTGTGCCATAAACCATTGTATGCTGCAAAGATATGCTCCACTTGTCCAAACAGGGGGCGGCCACTGCACAGCAGGCGACAGATGCAAAAGCCCCCCCAAAATCAGCACTGACAGTGGTCTAATCTCCCTATAACAGACATACCTAATCCTTATTATTAATGCCCAATATAGATGGAGCCTCTATGGTAGACGCAGCCCATGGTACCACCACCTACAACCCGGCAGAGCTGCCAGTCATTGTAATAGACATACATTCAGTCATTACCTCACGTTGTAAACTAATGACCTCTTCCTACTCTTGTGCCCACTAGGGGGCCCCCTACTCACCTACCAGTCTGAACTCTGAAGCCTTTTTACATATTCTCATTAATCTCACACCCCGGACACGGATTCTACATGAGTAGATACTAAAAAATAAATGTAAAAAATAATTTCATCCTAAGACTCTTCCTGCGGCGAGGAGAAGTCTCGTAGAGAACCGTTTCCCTCTTGTGCAAAATTAGCAAGGGAGCAAGAAGTAGTAAAGACGCAAAAAGGAAAAAAAAAAAAAAAAATGTCAATCTCTCCTCCCGCAGACGCATCTCACGACTTTACAATCCCTTCCTCTGGCTAGACCTGGGCCCTGTAAAGATGGCCGACCTTCCGTTCTGTGGTTGTCACCCTATTCTGCTGTGATTGGAATTTTTTAATTTTATTTATAATTTTTTTTTGTTGCTTTTTTTGTTTTAAGAATTTTTCTTTGACCCTAACCTGCTCCTAACAGTAGAGGGAACAGTCACATGTCTCTATACCTGTAGGTTCCCCTCCTCCCTCCCGCTCTATAGTCTAACCCTCCATCCCTGCCCAGTTACAGATGCTGACGTGGGACCAGCTCCTCCAGTACAGCCCTAGCCCGCCCCCACCCACCCTACGAGGGTTAACATCTCAATCCTAAGACAACTGCCCCCCTCATGCTCAGTTACTAGAAAATAAAAAAAGAAAGTCTCCGAGGGCGGGAGGGTGGCGTAGTGTATACATCCTCCTGTTCTCCGCTGAGGCGCCTTGGGAGTCGGGTGGAAGGAGTCTGGAATGGAGGGATGTCACTGACCCAGGACATTGATCCCTGAAACCCGCGCTAAAGACTGGATGTGTGGGGTGTAGGACACCATCTCCCCAATGACCTCATGGACCTAACAGGAACCTGTAAGAAGAAGGAAAGATGATGAAATCGTAGCCTGCAGGAGCACTGCCCCCTCACCCACAGGGGGCGCTTTCTTACCTCCCACGCTGGGTATGTGTTGATTTACCCATGATCACATTACACCCCGTAGAACGCAGCCAGTCGCTCCTTCAGCAGGGGAGGAAACTGCTCAGAAAACTGGTTCCAATTATCCTCCCCAACCTGTTCCTTGAAACCGTGCAAAATCTGCAAGACAAGAAAAAATAAGTTACATCAGAAGAGACAAGTATTGTAAAGCGATGGAAATGAGGGGGCGAGGGTGTGTGCCATGGTAAGTACAGGCCAAGAATCGCAGGGTCACCCAAGGGTGGGCCCCAGGAGATGAGACAAGTCTCCGCCATCCTATGAATAGCTGACAAATCTCTTATGGCACAAAATGTAAATCTATAAAAAGGGGGTGGAAAAGATTTCTCAGCTTCAGAAACTTCAAAATCAACCTGACCCATGTACGGTAACCTTCACATATGATCCCCCACAATGAAAGGGGTTGAGTCAGGCAGGTTATTAGACCCGTGGATAGTGGCATCACCCCCTCCAGCATCTCTGGCAAAATTTGCATTTGCTTGATTATCATGATGCAGGTAACATCAAAGTATCTCCAAAAACAAATCCTTCCAGCAGATCACTAATGGTGTGTAGTGGGAATCCAATACTGACCTTATAGAACATGTCTCGCAGATCATCTTTAGGGCTCACCCAGGAGGCCACAGCATCACAGAAAAAGATAAAATCCTGAAATATACACAAAATAATGAATGAGGGGAAAAACAAAAAAACTCTGATGAGACCTGTGCCCTCCATGCTGTAACTACCTGCACTACTCCACCAGGGTTCACTCCAATCATTATGCAGATCCCTCTGAAGGCAGAGTCCTTCTCCTCGTTGTCCCGGATATTTCGTAGTGATGTACACCTGTCACACGAGGAAATGATGAGGGGAAACCCAAATACACCAGATGTAGAGACCAGGACACAAGGGTTGCCTACTCACCAGGGCCTGATGAACTGCTGCAGCATAGGAGCCACCTCCTGGGGACACACACAGCCCAGGCGCCCAATGGTGATCGCTGGAAAAGGAGGGCAAAAGGGGATTAACAACACCGGACCATAAAAACAGGCCGTGTCCTTTATACCGGGAACATAGACTGAATGTGGGGTATTCTTCCTTCTACCAATCTGCAACAGGCTGCATGCACATTTACCCGTCCATCAGAACCAATATGGTGGCACCCACAACCCAAGTGCCCTCCACCACGGCACCTAACAGGTTAAATGCCAGGGTAAGTGCCAGCAGTGATTGTTAATAGCAGGTAATTGCCTTGCATTGAGAGGCCTCAGCATGAGAGCCCTCTCCGTACAGCCTTAAGAGCTTCCATCACCTACATGTATTCCCAGGGGGTACTTATTACCTTATATTTGTAGGTCTGTGAACGTTTACTTGACCTCTGGATCAGACAGTATGAATACAGAGACATCACGTATGTATATCATGTACCATGTGTGCGCATCACCTCCAGAGAAAGTACTAGACCACCTACACTTATTCCCCAGCTGGTTTACAGATGTACCATGGTATACACACATGTAAAATGGATTTAGGGGTTAAGTGATCAGGGTAAAAACCTAAAACAGGAAATACCAGGATATTGCTGACCTGTGTTTTCCAGCAGTGTCTTGGGTGTATTTGGCCTGTTGATAATCTCTACCAGGTTGTTCAATACCATAGGAACGTACGGCTGCATCTCAGCTCCTGGAGGAGAGGAATCATTCATGTTATGTTATACATTGCAGGCACATGCCTACGATTAAGATGAATCTGTGTTATCAGTGTGGCCACACTCACCCATCTGCATGCAGATCTCCCCGATGGCCCAGGTGGCATTGTTACACACCGAGATGAATTCTGGATTTAAGTTTGTGCCAAGAATAGGCATAAATTCAGCTGTAACAAGAACAGGAGACATCACAACATATTATTTCCCATTCAAGATGCTGGTGTGTGAATGAACAGACTGGAGGAGTCCTTATACTAAAACCTACAGAGTTACCATAGAGGTCACAGAGCAGTCACCCATATGTGTAGCCCTAGAACGTGATAAGGTGCAGGCAAAGGGGTTGTCAAATCCAAAGAATAAGTGAAAGCAGGCTAACGCTCCAGGAACACGTCTGCGAATGGTCGTCATGAGCTAGCCACATAAACGGCAGCCATAGAGATGCACTGTGCAGCTGGACAGGATCTATTCATGCCCTGTTCAGCAGCCTATGCAGCGCTCACCCCCTCCTACTCCAGACTGCTTTTGGCTCATGTCTGCATGATATTTAATATGGGATACCAGAGTACAGCAACGGACATGCTCAACCCGACAAACCAAGTAATTAGGGCTAAATGAGACCACCGTGGCAATGACTGGTGGAGACCAGTTAACAACATCTCCTATCCTTTTGAAGGGTGTAGAGAAAATAACTTTACAACTTGGGCCAATCCCATGCCATTCTATAATGAAAGGCCTATTTCTTACACCAGACGTCATAGTATGATATAGCTCAGAGCTGGCACTCACAGATGCAAGGTTTCACATGCAGGAAGCACGCCTTAGTCAGGTCACCCAGGAGGGCAAAGGAGCTCTGCCGAACCTCTGGCATTATGTCCTAAAAGTAAACGGAAGAGAACTTTAGAAGCCGTCCCATCATCAGGGTGCAGCTGATATACCAAGAGCACAAATACACAAGCCTCACCTGCATACACTGGAACAGAAGGGTCATGATGTTACTTCTGGCCACTAACTGCTCAACATGGCCTCCAAGCCCCTCTGCCAGCCCACTTAGAAGATCCAAGGCCACGATCATGAAATCTTTATCAGGAGCTTCATACTGGTCCGGATGTTGACTATACATCTGCCAGACATAGAAAAGTCATCGCTATACCCAGGGACAGCTTGTATGTGACCATGTAACAATGTCCAGGGACCTGATTACTCACCATGGCTTGTGCGAGGGTCTTCTGCACCAGAGTGACACAGCGCTGATACACCGGCTCACAGTACGGAAGGAATCCACTCTGTAGGGCAGTGGCGATGGAGGACAAGCACTAGAGGAAAACACCTGGTTACACAGACGGACGGCCACCGCCTAACCACTGCACCCAGCACCTCAGGGGTCAGACAGTATGAATACAAAAACCATCACATGGTATTCAGCTTTCTGGTTGTACATCACATCCCTGGACAATGATCCTTCCCTCCATAGAGGTCCAGTGGAACAATCCTCACCTCCAAAAGTGGGAACAGGTCCTTATCTTCATCCTTCAGCTCGTTCCACTTCTGGATGAGAGGGGGCATCAGCTTCTGAATGTATTCCTGGGGGAGATATTACCAGAGAGTTGTAGGTCTCAGTGGACTAAGGGGGAGGGGGATGATATGTGGAGCATTTACTTCTGGATCAGACAGTATGAATACAGAGACATCATATGTATATCATGTACTACGTGTGTGCATCACCTCCAGAGATGGTACTAGGTCACCTACAGTAATCCACTCACCGGCTGGTTTAGATGGTGCCCCACTGAATCTGCCAGGGTGCCTATGGCATCGTAGAGTATCAGGAGGTTCTTGTGCTGGTATTTTCCAAAGGCAAAAACCAAAGTGTCTAAAATAAAACTTAAATATGGTACAAGCTCCGTGCAGGCTTCTTCCTCCAGGGTCGCAAATGCACTGAAGGAAAGAGATTAAAGACACCTGGATCAAAATCTGAATAGAACATGGGGTGGTTATTTCTCCCCCTGCTGTGCTCTTAGCATCCTCTACACAGTCCTCCGAGTGACAGCTGCAGTGACCAACCACAAGCCACAAAAGTGAGGAGTTATGAAGCGGTAAAATGCACAGAGCACAGCAGTTTGGGGACATGCCCCCATGATTACACAGGAACCCAGGGTAAGCACAGTCAAAACAATATTTCAACAATCTTGATAATGTCACACGATCAAAGCGGCAATTATGCAGCAACACAAACTCCAGTCCCACATCAAGCTCCATTCAGAGCTTGACCCTGCAGTGCTGCAATGTGGAGGAAGCATTTTCCTTTTTCTACACTCTACATCTCCACAAAAGCACTGACACAGAATGCAGGATCGGAGAATAAGCTGCTCCATATTACATGTAGATTTTAGGTATAGATACCTGCATGCTGCTTCCTGCACTCGCTTGTTGCTGTCCAGAATCCTTTTCAGTAGCTCAGTCATGAGGGGCTTCAGGTACTGGTCAGGTGGCTGGCTGACCACCCAGTGGGCATATCGGCTTAGGGTCCAGCATGCGATGGAGCGGACTAATGCCTTCTTATCAGACAGGCACTGGATGAGGTGAGGAATCAGCTCTGGCAGGTAGGGGACCATGCCCTGCATGCAGCCTGAAACGAAGTAAGTAAATACATTCAGGACTGAAGGGGTTAAAAAGGACCTTTTCACATCAAACCGATAATAGCCATATATTACCCTCAGCAATCGCTCCAAGCACCAGGATACCAGACTCCTTTATGACCCATTCTGGGTGGAAGAGGAGACCCTTAAGGAGAGGAAGGAGGTGAGGAAGAAGCTCTTCACGGAAAACATTAGCCAGGACGTCCAGAGCGGCGGCCGAACACTTCCCTGCGAGAACATACAACACCCTATCACTATACAAGTCACCTCCAAAGAAGCCAAATCCCGAACCTCCAGGGCTCTGATCAGACAGTATGAATACTCGAGACCCTCAGTGTAAGTCAGGGGGAAGCATCTGCATCACATCTAGAGGACTATAGTGCGTGGACGCAGCGTTGTGAGGGAGCACCACTTACTCAGATTCCAGTCAGATAACGTATCGTCGTCATCATCCTCATCGTCTCCATCGTCCTCTCCTTCTACCCGCTCTTCTTCATGCTGCAGGGTGACAGTGCGAGACTTGTGGAAGCGCGGCTTAATGTCCTGCTCGCTGTCTGGAATGGTCTCATCCTCCTCCACGTCCCCCTGAGGAGCAGCAAACACAAGTCACAGCCTTTACATTAAATATATCCATATGGGGAGGGAGAGGGGGCAATCATATGACGCTTTTATAAGTTGAAGCTCATTTCTCATAGCTCCATTAAAGGAAGACAAGCAAGATATAAGACATCTTAAAAGGGCTATTAACTGGGGACCTGCACACAATGTAGTAGTAAGTCGTCACTACTGCAGTTTAGCTCCCAGCCACATGAACAGGAGTCAAGCTGCGATCGAGTAGATGGGCTTCATCAGAGCTACTAATATAATCTGGGGGTCCCTACTATTCTCAAATATTAAGGAGCAATACCACATCCTCAAAATAGACATTGTCTCAAGTATAAGCATCCTCCCCCCCCCTGAGGAAAAGATATGAGCACTTGCCTTCAAGAGGATGATGTCGATCTCGTTGTACTTCATTCCATTCACCAGGATGGGAATCAGTCTGCAAGATCAAAAGTAAGATTTCTATCTCCACTTTCCTTTCCACATAATCATTATCCATGTCATACAACAGGCCGGTCTCACACTTGTTCAGTCTGAAACACTATGTATACCAAAGCTGTGGGAACACAGTCTGATTTCTTGCAGTGGCACCAATAGTAACGTTTAACAGACGAAGATGTTGCAGGTGTTACTTAGGAAATGTAGAATGATAAACCCTATACAATAATACTGCCCCGTCTTTCCCTTAGAGGCGTGATGAGGGCTACTCACTGCAGCAGGTGATTGGACAGAGCGTCTTTACAGATGGGTTGATCAGCCAGCGTCAACCAGAACTCGCAGGCTTCTAGAGCCACATTTTCATCGCTGTCCTGCGTCCTCTGCAGCATGTACTGCAGGAAGGACAAGGAAACAAGTCAGCTGTGCAGCTCTAAAACCAAAGCGACAAATGCAACAAGAATATTCCATACCTGGATAATGCTGTGCATGTGAGGAAGGAGCCGGTCTATCCGGACCTCCAGCAGCATGACCAACGCCCGGCATACGTTCTTGCGAACCTCAGGGTCTTCATCTACCGCAAGTGCAAATAGGTGCTGAGAGAAATAAAGAAAGGGATTAAGTATTCTCACATCTATGTGCAATGATCGCATTTAATTGTAGTTTCCGGACTACTTACCTCAATGAAAGTGTCAATGTTATCCATCAGGGCCTGGGCCCGGTCTGTAATGAACTGGTTGACGCAGGCGATGGCGTGAGACCTGAAAGCAGGAGGAGGCAGAGTGTCAGACGTGGGCTTGGGTCACTGTGTCATAGATGGGCAGTGTCATTGATGGACAGTACCTGATTTTGGGGCTGCAGTGTTTAAAGAACTGGAGAAATTTGGGGATCATGATGTTTAGCGGTCTGTTCAGAGCGTCGCTGTCCAGGAGCTCGGAGGAGTCCTCGCAGATTTTCTGAAGAGCGCCAAATGCTCCCTGGAAAAGAAGAGGTTAGATCAGTAAATGCCAAAAAGAAATCATTAGTATGAAATCCCTTCTACCAGACTCCTAACAATCCCTACGTGAGCACCATGGGTCAGTTATGAGTTAAGTTGGTCTGGCAGGATCACTGGTTCAGGGAAGCATACCTCGCAGGTGTTGTAGTCCTCAGAGTTCAGCAGGTTGCAGAGGTGAGGTAGAAGTTCGGGCCAGGTCTGCAGCTCCCCCTTCGATGCTATGGTGGTGATGAGAATTCCTGTAGGAAGAACACACAACTTGAAGATTACTGTGGCACAAAGTAAGTAGCAGGCTGGTATTTAGTGATAATATATGGAGGATATCTCCGCTTCTGCGTCTTTCTGGATCAGACAGTATGAATACAAAAGCCCTCATGGCACATCAGGCAAGTCATCTGCATCATATCCAGGAGATCCATCAGGAGGTGCAGCAGCCCCCAGACTCACCGATGGTGGCCCTGATGAGGGAGGACGTGTCTCCAATGCTGTTCAGACATTCCTGCTTTATGAATTCAGACACGGGCTGGGGGAAGTTCTGGTAATGGGCTTTCACATTGTTCTTCAGGATGAGACCACTCAGGGAGCGTGTGGGTTCATCTGCAAGACAGGTTATTATAGTGGTGGTCTCAAGGTAAACAGGTGATAGTGTTGGCTTGGATAGATGGACACAACAGGGCCTAACCAATCGTGTGCAGCTATAAAGTCTCTACCCTGGTGCCCCCTCAGTGGGAAAAGCGCATGCCACGTAATGTGTAGCCCCTCTGCCTCAGGCACAGCGCCTGCCACGTAGTGTGTAGCCGCCACCCCACCCCCCCGGACCCAGGCACATCGCATGCCACGTAGTGTGTACTCCCCCTCCCCCACGGACCTGGGCATATCGCTTGCCAAGTAGTGTGTAGTCCCCACCCAGCCACATGGCCTGCCACCTAGTGTGTAGCCCACGTACCTTCTGACTTGAGCCGTGTCAGTACAAAGATCAGATAGTTGTTGAAATCTGGATACTGATTCAGCTGCTTCAGTTTCTGAGACACAGTAAAGGACAAAGCGGGAAAAAAAAGCAATATTCTGTGTGACATCCCGCTATAATATCATCATTCCCCCCACTCCTCCATAGAGATAACAAGAGTAATAAAGCCAGACGCTGCATACACATCACTTCCACGTGTAAAGGATACGTCCTGGACGACCCTCTGGGTGGCCGTGTCTGGTGACTGGGAGTCCTTTAGGAGCTGCAGGACCTGCTGTAATCCTTCCTCATCCGGGCGCCAGTCCATCTTCACAAGCTGCAACACAGAGAAGAGTCATGAGTTTGAATATGCAGAGTGGTGCAGTACCTTATCTCACCCTGACGGGGTCACTATTGTACTATGATTGTAGTGACTGCCACTACTTTGTGCTGCTAGGCCATCCTATTACGGCATACAAGGACAGACCATCGCTTCACCTACATGCCTTTGCAGAGCTACCTGCAGCACAGAGTGTTTCAGTAGTTTCCTGCTACATGTAGCTAGAATGATGCTGCCGTTAAGTGAAATTAAAACTGCAGTTCATGGTCCAACTACCCCCCCCCCCCCGCGGCCCCCCTTATCCCACATCTTGGCACAATCTGTACGACATGTGGCTGTGAATTAATGACAGGAGACCCCCAGATCAGACAGTATGAATACAGAGACCCTCATGGTATTCAGGATTCAAGTCTGCATCATCTCTGGGTCTTATATGAGCACCATAAATACCAGTCTCTAGTGAAGAGGCGAGGTCCTTAATGCTACAATCATGGCCCTCCGACTCCTTCTATCACCTAGATTCCAGAGTAACATAGGCCGATACCGTCACCCAGGCCACTGATTGCCCCCTACAGGGGGATGAGAGGATCCATGATGTCTAGGAAGTACTAGATAGAAAAGCTGGGCACCAACTTCTGATAAAAACCAAACAATTTATTAAAAAAAGCTAATAAAAGATGATACAAGAGAATATAAATCCACAACGTTAAGTGATCCTATACAGTACAAACACCTTTAAATGAAGGAAGAAATGTGTGGTGATGTAAATGACACAGTATTATTTATGTCAGTTGAATGTTGCAATAATGGAGTCTTCTCACAAGTTGGCCGCGCGCAGGCCTCTTTCTTTGAAATAATAATATCATTATTATAATAATTCCGGAGAGAACATACAAACTCTTTGCAGATGTTGGTCCCCAGCGCTGCAAGGCTGTAATGCTAACCACTGAGTCACCGTGCCGCCCTATGTATTTAATCCGCTGTTCCGCTCAGTTCCGGAGAGATACATAATTTCAGTATAACTGCGACTACATTGGTTATTTGTGCAGCCTGACTTTCTATTCTAAGATGAACGGCAGCAGCTTGATCTCTGGCAGAACACCAGTCATTGTCCACGAACGCAGGAACGTTCTGTTATCACCAATGATCCTCCAACATCTGCTAGACTCCATTATTACAGCTGCTGCTATGGCCGTGCACCTCTGTAGCATCTCAGGAGCAAGCCGAAACTTTGCCAAGATCTAACAGCAAGTTATAGCAACTACTGCTCCATACTATACCAAGGTGTCACAATACTAACAGCTATATACATAAAGCCAGTGTCCCTGTCACCACACAGCAGAGATTTACCTCTACAATGTGGTTACATCATCCGGGACACAATCTCTTAGGACTATTTGGATACCATCAGACTTGGGCAACTGCAAAAAATGTTTTCATTTACCATGTGGAATATTGCTACATAAATAATACTATATGTCGTTTCCATGACTACACATTTCATATGCATTGTTACTGTACTGTAAAGGATGACGTCACATTGTGGAGCTATATTCTCTTGTATCATCATTTCTAATAAATTCCTCTGCTCTTCTATATAGAATTACAAAAAAAAAGTTTCTTCCCTGCGTCTGACACCCGGGCAGAGCTTGTAGCACAACTTCTACATTTATAAGAAGAAGTATCTTGATGAGCCCACACACACAGATGCTACATACATAACCTATTATATACAAACCGAACACATCGCAGATCACTGCCTCCTACTGGTGGGTGAAGGTAATTGAGTTCCCATCCTGATTCACAATCACACATATAGTAGTGCGAACTTCCAGGGAGAGTCACATGACAGATGCAGACCCCCTACACACAGAGAAAAGGATACGACCCCCTTCCCATATTTAGATAAAGAAGAAAACAGAGAAAAGGAGACCACCACCCTTTAGATACACACATGAACGTGGATGCAGACCCCAAAATGCACACAAATCAGTCACACACGCAGATTCCCTCCTGGAAGTGGACCCCACAACCACATCCAGCTATATCCCACCTACACCTTTATATGGACCCTCTACATACAGCCAAGTACACACTCAGCAGGATGAGGGTCCCTTACATTCACATATATAGTTGTCATCCCACTGTGTGCACCCCCTACATATATACATTATACACACACAGCAGGATGCGCCCCCCTCCATATATACATTATACACACACAGCAGGATGCGACCCCCCTCCATATATACATTACACACACAGCAGGATGCGGCCCCCCCTCCATATACATTATACAACACAGCAGTGCGGACCCCCGTCCATATAACATTATCCACACACAGCAATGATGCGGACCCCCCCCTCCATTATACATTATACCACAACAGCGGATGCGAACCCCCCTCCATATATACATTATCACCACAGCAGGATGCGGACCCCACCCTCCCTATATACATTTACACCACACCAGCAGGATGCGCCCCCCTCCATATATACATTATACACACACAGCAGGATGCGGCCCCCCCTCCATATATACATTATACACACACAAGCAGGATGCGCCCTCCTCCATATATACATTATACACACACAGCAGGATGCTCCCCCCTCCATATATACTTATACACACACAGCGGGATGCTCCCCCCTCCATATACATTATACACACACAGCAGGATGCGCCCCACCCCCCTCCATATATACAATTATACACCACCACTCAGGATGCGCCCACCCCCCTCCATATATCTTATTACACACACAGCGGATCGCCCCCCCTCCATATACTTTAACACACACAGCAGGATGCGGACCCCCCTCCATATATACATTATACACACACAGCAGGATGCTCCCCCCCCCTCCATATATACATTTATACCACCGCAAGGTATGCGGACCCCCCCCATACCATTATACACACCGATGATGCGCCACCCCTCCATATATACATTATACACACACAGCGGATGCGCCCCCCTCCATATATACATTATACAAACACACACAGCAGGATGCGCCCCCCTCCATATCTCATTATACCACACAGCAGGATGCGCCGCCCTCCATATATACATTATACACACACAAGCAGAGTCGCCCCCCCTCCATATATACTTATACTACACACAGCAGATGCGCCCCCCCTTGCGGCCCGCCCCTTCCATATTACATTGAACACACACAGCAGGATGCGCCCCCCTCCATATATACATTATACACACACAGCAGGATGGACCCCCCTCCATATATACATTATACACACACAGCAGGATGCGCCCCCCCTCCATATATACATTATACACACCACAGCAGGATCGCCCCCTCCATATATACATTATACAACACACAGCAGGATGCGACCCCCCCTCCATACATACATTATACCACACGCGGATGGGACCCCCCTCCTCCATATATACATTATACACACCATCAGCGATGCGCCCCCCTCATATATATACGTATTATACACACACAGCATGTATGCGCCCCCCCTCCATATATACTTATACACACACAGCAGTGCCCCACCCCCTCCATTATCATTAACACCACACAGCAGGATGCGCCCCCCTCGCCATATATCCATTATAACACCACAGCAGGATTCGCCCCCCTCCATATAATACATATACACACACCAGAGGATGTGGACCCCCCCCTCCATAATACATTAACACCACAGCAGATGCGCCACCCCTCCATATAATACATTATACACACACAGCAGGATGCGGCCCCCCCCTCCATATATACATTATACACACAGCAGGATGCCCCCCCCTCCATATATACATTATACACACACAACAGGATGCGGCCCCCCCCTCCATATATACATTATATACACACAGCAGGATGCGGCCCCCCTCCATATATACATTATACACACACAGCGGGATGCTCCCCCCCTCCATATATACATTATACACACACAGCAGGATGCTCCCCCCCCCTCCATATATACATTATACACACAGCAGGATGCGGACCCCCCCTCCATATATACATTATACACACACAGCAGGATGCGCCCCCCTCCATATATACATTATCCACACAGCAGAGGATGGCGGACCCCCCCTTCCATATATACATTTACACACAACACAGGATGGCGGACCCCCCCTCCATATATACATTATACACACACAGCAGGATGCGGCCCCCCTCCATATATACATTATACACACACAGCGGGATGCGCCCCCCCCTCCATATATACATTATAACACACACAGCAGATGCTCCCCCCTCCATATATACATTATACAAACAGCCAGGATGCGGACCCCCCTCCATATTACATTATACACACAGACAGATGCGGACCCCCCCCTCCATATACACTTATACACACACACAGGAGGTCGGACCCCCCCCCTCCAATTATACATTATACACACACAGCATTGATGCGACCCCCCCACCATATATACATGTATCACACACAGCGGGATGCTCCCCCCTCCATATATACATTATACACAACACAGCAGGATGCGGACCCCCCCCTCCATATATACATTATACACACACAGCAGGATGCGGGCCCCCCCTCCATATATACATTATACACACACAGCAGGATGCGGCCCCCCCCCTCCATATATACATTATACACACAGCAGGATGCGGCCCCCCCTCCATATATACTTATACACACACAGCGCGATGCGGCCCCCCCCTATATACATTTATACACACACAGCAGGAATCCCCCCTCCCCTATCATACATTATACACACACAGCAGGATGCGGCCCCCCCCTCCATATATACATTCACACACCAGCAGATCGGCCCCCCATATATACATTATACACACAGCAGGATGCGGCCCCCCCTCCATATATACATTATACACACACAGCGGATCGGCCCCCCCCTCCATATATCTTATACACACACGCGAAGATCCGGCCCCCCCCCTCCATATATACCTATACACACACAGCAGGATGTCTCCCCCCCCCCTCCATATATACTTATACAACACCAGCAGGAGCGCTCCCCCCCCCCTCCATATATACATTATCCACACCAGCAGGATGCTCCCCCCCCTCCATATATACATTATATACACACAGCAGGATGCGGCCCCCCCTCCATATATACATTATATATAATGGCACATTCCTAGAGCCCCCCCTCTATCAGCAGTGGAGCCGGCCGCCCCCTCCCCCCGGACATGTCCCGGCCGGCTCCCACCTGTAGCCCGCGTTGCCCCTGAGCCCGGCCCCGCAGTGGCCCTCCCCCTCCCTCAGCAGCACATCCCGGCCGCCGCGTCCCCCCTCCCCCCATCCCCCGCATTCTCCTCCCTCCGGTGCTCCGGTGCTGCTCACCTCGAATGGATGGAGGAGACTCGCAGGCGGCGGACAGACACAGAAATAGAGACAGAGCGCGGGCTGATGACGTCACTTCGTCACCCCTGCCAACCGACCATAATGGCGACTCTCGAGGTGCGGCCCAGTCGGAGCCGGCATGAGCCCTCTCGAGCTCCGTCTAAGAAAGGTATTTTTCAAAATCCGCCATTCCCGTTGCGGCCGCACCCAGCGTGACCGTTACAGAGTGGGCGCGCCATGTTTTGCTACGGCAGCTACGAATTGAGGGAATTTCTTGTCTCTGCGACCATGAAAATGCTGATACCATTTTATGATTGAGTTTAAACGGGCCTGGTGATGAGAGCGGGAAGCGGATTTGGTTGCCTTAAGCAACTGTCCGGTTTTGACTACTATTCTTATCACCTAATTAACCCTTAAGGACGCAAGCCAGTTTGTATCTTAAGGCTCAGCCTTTTATACCTGACCTATGCCTCTTCCTGTGGTAATAACTATTGAACAAGCTTTTGCATATCCCTGTGATGTGAGAGATTGTGAGTCACTCCAAATCAGTCCCTGTCCGCATGGGGCTCCCAATCTAATCACTACCATATGATTTTTTGAGTGTGGGTAGGAAACTTGGAGGACCCGTTATGGAAACCTATGCAAACTAGAAACTCTTGGCAGATGTTACCCCCAGGAACCTCAGCGCTGCAGGCTGTTACATTTATTGCACCTAGGTCGTATGGTGGCTCAGTGTTTACACTAGCCACCATACGACCTAGGTGCAATAATGTAATCCCACCTAATCCCTCGCTGCATTACTGGTGCGTTAACCCTGTATTTTCGGGGTAAAATCAATAGTAATTAAAATTTGTTGCAATATGTGAGGCTTCACTACGAGGATTAAGTGGGGGTAGTCGCTATTCCATATATATCGCATGCGCACAGACAGCGATACCTGACGTAAGCCAGCGATAAACTGAACGTATACAAGCGATAAACTGACGTATAGCCGCCGATAAACGTGACGTATAGCCAGCGATAAACTGACTGACGTATAGACGCGATAAACTGACGTATAGACAAGCGATAAACTGACGTATAGACAGCCGATAAACTGTACGTAGCCAGCGATAAATCTCCCCACTGTTTCTGTTTAATGAATAATCTTTATTTTAGCAAAAAAAATAAATAAATGTAATATATCTGTAATATAGATCCATGTGTGACTTGATGGATTATTTCTAAAGTATCCATAGAAATGCAGCGTTAGAATATAAATGTTTTCAGAATGATATGAAACATACATCATTATTTATACTGTAGATTGATATTGAATAAACATATGTATAATCTCTACGAAGTTGGGTGCAGGGCTGGGACTGCTTACCCATGGTGCCATGGGCTCATCACATTGTGAGTAGGAGTAATGGGGCTGTGGGTTTTCGCTGCTGTTTTGTGTGGTCATGGCTACAGCACGGATTGTGTGCATGAGGAACCTCCCGTGGTATAAAATAACACAATCAGATATAGTAACAGTTCTCTGCTTTCAGTCAGCGGAACAACATTGGGGGCACATTTACTACCCGGTCCCATTCGCAATCCCCGAGGTGCATTTTCCGACGATACTGATCGCCACGATTCACTAAAAACTCGTGCACCTGATTAGCCTGCATGTGTCGCTTCCTCCACCTTCCCGCTCGGGTCCGCCGGAGTTACACCTTCCCTTCCCGTGTATGTAAGAGCAGGGCTTGCGCAACAATTTTGAATGTTAAAATCCCGCGCGTTGTCCGAATCAGTCGGGTTGTTCCGAGGGTCACGCCCCCCCGATTTTGTGTCGCATGCAAGTCGGCGCCAAAATCCGATCGCGTGTTTGCAAAAACTCCGTTAAGCTGTGCAAAATGGAAAAAGTGGGGACCACCCCACAGAAATGGTGGTGCGTGAACCCTTAGTAAATGTGCCCCATTGTGTGTGTTTTTTTTCATTTTATTATGCATTAAAAAAAGTGTGATAAACAAGTGACCTGTCTGTGTCTTGCGTTCATTGTGGTTTTATATTAATAATTATACTTAATGTGTAATTGATACATTTGGGGGTCATTTACTAGAGGCCTGTTTCTCGTTTCCCCGAAGGGTTGCCGAATATTCCGTTTTGCTCCGATTTCCCCCTAATTGCCCCCGGGTTTTTGGCGTCCAGCGATCGCGTTGTGCGCATCGGCGGAAATGGGGTGGGGCGTGGGCCGAACGAAAGGCCTACTATCGGAAAAACCACTCGCTTAAAAAAAAAAATGTTCACAAAAACTGCACTTACCTTCATCACCCCGGCTCGGGGTATTCCAGTGCGTTCCATGCTCTTCTCGCGCCACCTGGTGGACGTCGGAGGACTACCTTAATAAATCCCGGACGACCTGAATCCACCACAGAGAACGCGCCGCTGGATCCTATGGACCGGGTAAGTAAATTCTGCATCGCCCCATTGGGTTACATTTACTTACCCTTTTCCCGCAGAGTTGACAAATGTGCATTGTCCGTTATAACGACTGTGCCGCAATCACTAGATCGTGCTCCCCGATATCCTGCATGTGTCGCTTCCCCACGCAGGTCCGACGGAGTTCACCTTCTTCCTCCCGGTGCATATTAAGTGCGTTGCCTTGCGACACAACTTGAAAGTTAAATTCTTCGTGCTCGTCTGAATGAATCGGATCGTCCGACAGCCCCTCTCCCCCCTCCCCCCCCCTCCGATTTGTGTTGCATGGAAACCAGTGGAGTCTGCGCCACAATCCGATCCCATGTGACAACAATCCCAGCGCAAACCTCTGTAAATACGTAAATAAATACAAGCTACGCAATTCCGGAAACTCTGAACAGTCCCCCGAAAATGCGATCCAAACCCTTGTAAATAAGCCCCCACTGTGTCAAATGTTAAACTTCCGCACAATGTGACTGGGCATTCTGCCCTGGCTGGAGATGGCCATTTGACCTCCTTTTTTTAACACTCAAATTTACCAAGTTGAAGGTTACATCATCACATTGAACGGGATCTCTATACACTTATACTCGCTAAAGTGAAGTCCACAAAATATTCTATTTTTTTCTGGAAACATGACACATTTCCTACGCTGATTTCATTGCAGACATTATCTGTGTATGAGGATATACGCCTCATCCAAGTGTATCACACACATAACTTCTGAGGATTTACTTGGTCGAAATCCACACCACTGATCAGGCCACATCTACACATACCTCATTGTAATGAAGGGTTTTGGTGTAGACAATGTGGTTATTCAAGGATCCATATACCGTAGTCTTGTGTGTTACATGTGGTATTTGGGGAAAAATATTTATTTGCATTATTTGTATGACTTATATTAGTTTTAATTAACACTATTATAATTTATATTCAAATTTGTAACAAAACTTCTACAACATGCCAAATAGATCTGAGATCACTAATTGTTGTGTATAAATTGAATTACTTAATGGACGTTAGATTTCCAGGTTTGGGAGTTGATAATATTGTTTTTAAAATTGTATTTGCTGCCCCATAATAAGAAACAGACAAGGCTCCATCCCATAATACAAATGAGATAATATTATCCCTGTACTGTGACATCACTGTGGGCAACATTTACTTATTATCCGTCCAACGAAGCTCCCCCATTAGTGCATTGTCCGACATACCGCACTGTGGCTGCAATTCACTAATTCGTGCGCAATCCCCGAAACCGACTTTGGAAAGTCAGACGAAAGTGCACGTGCGGATTTTTAGTAAATAAGCCCAAGTGATGTATTATCTCTGTTCTGTGACATCACTGTGTGTATTATCCCTGTACTGTGACTCACTGTGTGTATTATCTCTGTACTGTGACATCACTGTGTGTATTTATCTCTGTTCTGTGACATCACTGTGTGTATTATCCCTGTACTGTGACTCACTGTGGTGTATCCTTGACTGTGACATCATGTGTTTATCTCTGTATGTGACAATCACTGTGTGTATACCCCCTGTTGTACTGTGACAATCACTGTGTGTATTATCCCTGTACTGTGACATCACTGTGTGTATTATCCCCGTACTGTGACATCGGCTGTGTGTATTATCTCTGTACTGGACACACTGTGTGTATTATCACCTGTACTTGGACATCACTGTGTGTATTATCCTGTACCTGTGACATCACTGTGTGTATTATCTCTGTACTGTGCACACTGTTGTTATTATTATCTCTGTACTGTGACATTCACTTGTGTTTACCCCTGTACTGTGTACATCACTGTGTGTATTATCCCTGTACTGTGACAATCACGTGTGTATTATCCCTGTACTGGTGACATCACTGTGTGTATTATCCCCGTACTGTGACATCGGTGTGTGTATTATCTCTGTACTGTGCACATCACTGTGTGTATTATCCCTGTACTGTGACATCACGGTGTATATTATCCATGTACTGTGACATCACTGTGTGTATTTTACCCCCTGTACTGTGACATCACTGTGTGTATTATACCCTTTACTGTGACATCACTGTGTGTATTATCCCCGTACTGTGACATCATCTGTGTGTATTATCTCTGTACTGTGACATCACTGTGTGATTATCCATGTACGTGACATCACTGTATTATCTCTGTACTGTGACATCACTGTGTGTATTTCCCTGTACTTTGACATCACTGTTGTTATATCCCTGTACGGGTGACATTACTGTGTGTATTATCTCTGTTACTGTGACATCACTGTGTGTATTATCCTGACTGTGACATCGGTGTGTGTATTATACCTGTACTGTGACAATCACTGTGTGTATTATACCTGTACTGTGACATCACTGCGTTGTATTATCTCTGTTCTGTGACATCATGTTGTATTATCCCTGTACTGTTGACATCACTGTGTGTATTATCCCTGTACTGTGACATCACTCACTACTGCGTGTATTATCTCTGTTCTGTGACAATCACTGTGTGTATTATCCTGTTACTGTGGACATCACTTGTGTGTATTATCTCTGTACTGTGACAATCACTGTGTGAGTTATCTCTGTACTGTGACAATCACGTGTGTATTATCCCTGTACTGTGGACATCGAACGGTGTCTATATTATCCATGTACTGTGACTCACTGTGTGATTATCCTTACGTGACATCATGTTATTATCCCTGTACTGGTGACAATCACTGGTGTATTATCCCTATCCCCGTCGGGACATCGGTGTGGATATATCTCTGTACTGTGACATCACTGTGTGTATTATCCCTGTACTGTGACATCACTGTGTGTATTATCCATGTACTGTGACATCACTGTGTATTATCTCTGTACTGTGACATCGCTGTGTGTGTTATCCCTGTACTGTGACAATACTGTGTGTATTATCTCTGTACTGTGACATCACTGTGTGTATTATCCCTGTACTGTGACATCGGTGTGTGTATTCACCTGTACTGTGAACATCACTGTTGGTATTATCCATCCCTGTACTGTGACCTTGTGTGTGTATTATCTCTGTACTGTGACATCGCTGGTGTGTTTAATCCCTGTACTGTGACATCCTGTGTGGTATTATCTACTGTACTGTGACATCACTGTGTGTAATTATCTCTTGTATCTGTGACATCACTGTGTGTATTATCCTGTACGGTGACATCATGGTGTGTATTACCTCTCTGTATGTGACATCACTGTGTATTATCCCTGTACTGTGACAACACTGTGTGTATTATCCCTGTACTGTGACATCCACATGTGTATATACTTGACATCCTCTGTACTTGACACTACTGTGTTATTATCCCTGTACTGTGACATCCACTGTGTGTATTCTCCCTGTACTGTGACATCACTGTGTGGTAATTATCTCTGTACTGTGACATCACTGTTGTATTATCCCTGTACTGTGACATCACTGTGTTGTATTATCCCTGTACTTGTGACATCACACTGTGTGTATGTCTTCTGTACGGTGCTTACTCACTGTGTATGTATTATCCATGTACTGTGACAGTCACTGTGTGTATTACCCTGTTACTGTGACATCCAACTGTGTGTATTATCCCTGTACTGTCTGACATCACTGTGTATTATCCCTGTTCTGTGCATCGCTGTGTGATATATCTCGGTACTGTGACATCACTGTGTGTATATCCCTGTACGTGACATCACTGTTGTTTTAATGTACTTACATCACTGATGTATTATCCCTGTACTCTGACATCACTGTGTGTATTATCCCTGTTCTGTGACATCACTGTTGTATATCTCTGTACTGTGACATCACTGGTGTTTATCCTGTATCTGAACACTGTGTGTATTATCCCTGTTCTGGCTCACTGTGTATTATCCCTGTCTGTGACATCACTGTGTGTTCCATGTCGTGACACACTTGTGTATTATCCCTGTACTGTGACATCACTGTGTATTAATCATGTAACTGTGACATCACTGCGTGTATTATTTTCTGTATGTGACATCACTGTGTGTATTATCCCTGTACTGTGACATCAACTGTGTACTTATCCATGTACTGTGACATCACTGCGTTGTATTATTTTCTGTACTGTGACATCACTGTGTGTATTATCCCTGTTCTGTGACATCACTGTGTATTATCTCTATACTGTGACATTGCGTCATACCTATACTATGACATCACAACGCCAAACCAAGAATGCATGTGTTAGGGGGTGGGAAGAGGAATAGCTCATACCTGGGTAAAATTTTTACCCAATGAGCACACCTTTCCTGCTGTATGACCTTTAATTGCATGCATGTTCTAGACCTTAATGCACACGCTGCAGTTTTGTTACAGTGTAGATGTCAGAGTACGTCCTGTGGGATCATATCATATCCAGTCTTGTATCTTCAGGACGTTTCCTAATAATGACAGCAAGCAGGAGATCTTAAAACCAGAGGACATTTGATAATTGATACATAAGCAATGTTGAATTTGTATGATTTCTTTTTGCTATATGTGGTATATTTGTGTCACACTCTCAGCAGAAGTGAAGAAAGCTTGTGCTGGGTAACATGGTGTTTGGGGCTGATGGCATCTCTTAAGCTTTACAAATCTCACAGGCTGTGCCCGTTCCCCCTGCCATCGTTCCCTTTCATACTTATGCTGTGTGACAGTACTGACAGATGGACACAAGGGGTTACAGGCTTCTCTGTCTAATGAGGAGACATTTCTCTAAGTAAATGTGGTTGGAGGCGGAGCAGAAACTAACCCGAATGTGTGCAGAATCCTGCGACATAGCGGGAACGCGCTGCAGGTGCCGAAACTAGGCACCCCCCCATAACAGCCACTTACTGTACATGTCAGTCCATTCACAAAGAGCTTGGTCTCAGCTTTCCATGAGGAGAGCGGAGGGTCACACGCTAAAGGACACTCTACCCAGACAACACAATTTGACCATACAGTCCACGTACCAGGTGCACCCAACTCTATGTCCCGGGACAAATAACAATGGAAGATCTGTGAGTCACGGACAACGCCCTCCTTATCCCTTTGATTACTATAACAGTCTGCTGTAATAATAAGGGGTCACATTCACACATAACTACAAATACTTCATATGCAGTAGTGGATTATAATAGAGGCGGTTGAGGCATAGTCTGGGGCCCAGCCTTCTAGGGGGCCCATGGCCACCAAAACCCCCCAAAAAATAAATTTTATTCTGAGAAGGTCGTTACCCATGAAATTCTCATACATCTGTTCCTGCTCCATTCCACATGCACAGAAGAGCCCGTTCTAGCAGGGTCGACTGTCGCCGATGGCCCCCGTCTCTTCCACCCGCCCTGCCTTTGCTGACCCTGGGCCCCCGCGGACTGCCTCCCCCTGCCATCTATGTCGGGATATAGATAGAGCTGAATAACTGCATGGTGCAGGGAGCTATTATGCTATTATCAGGTTCCCCTGCTGAGGCCTTGTGATGACGTCAGTCCGTGTGACAGTTTTTGTCAGTTTTTGTCTGTCTTCTAATTATTAATCATGGGAAAAAAATGGTAAAAAAGGGAATGCATTTTTAAAAGCACATTTTTTTTTAACGGACTGCTTAAAAACCACCACGTTTGCCACACCCTCATCAATCTACACTACAGTGGCAGCTACCCTGCCACAATATAACAGATCATCATCTATATATAGCTAATAGAGGGGTACTGTGTATAGATACACAGGGAGAAGAGTATCTCTCTATATTTATTACACGGGCACAGAATGAAATCAAAGGGGCTGCGTGTACAGTATTCATATTCATTATGGGGTAATGTATACATGTAAATTAGAGGGCTCTAAACATTGTAAAAATCAAAATGGTGCTGTTTCTCTGTATGAAAGTCTGGTACTTATGTATTGGAACTCCATAACTGGTGCTGTATTTATAACTAAGCTTAGTTCTGGTGATGTATGTAATGTAAATTGATTCATGACAGACCAATATTATATTGAAAGACGCTGTACATTTTAATTAACGGGGGGGGGGGGCACTGTACATATTAGAAGTAATTTTGGGGGAAGCAATGTCTAAGTGTCTAAGCCAGGGGTCCCCAACTTTTAACATCGGGGGGGGCCGTTCACTGTCCCCTCAGACCGTTGGAGGGCCGGACTAAAGTTTAAAATAATAGCGGTACATGTGACCGCATCCGTAATACACTGGCACCCCCCTCAATTAATTATTTAATAAACTGCACCCATTGTGAACTTTTTAATTATTGGCCCAATTAATTAATTAATTGTGCCAATTAATTATGTACATATACTGGACTCCCCCCCATTAATTACTAGACGTAGCCCCTCCCCCATTAATTATTTCCTATGCTGCCCCTCATATTTTTTCCTATACTGCCCCTCATAATTAATTATTTCCTATGCTGTGCCCCCACCATTAATTGTTTTCCTATCTGCCCCCTCATAGTTAATTATTTCCTAAAAAAACTGCCCCTCATAACTACTATTGTCCCCCAGTCGCCACAATCTTTTTACTGCCCTTTTTGAGAAAAAAATAAAACCTGTACTCACCTAAGTCTTTCATTTTTCTTACCGCGGCCGTGCAGGAAAGGGTGCCGTCACACGCAGCCGCGCAGCCTAGTTCTGGAGCGATGTGCACCCCGGTTGTCTTTTCGGCCACATCGCTCCAGTAATAGTGCTCGACGGCCGTTTCCTGCCACACATCGAGCACTATACAGTGACGGGCAGGCTTCCTGTCCGGACGACGGAGGCTCCTGCCTGACTGTCGAAGCACCTCATTTAGGATGGGGCCCCCCCTTGCAGCCAATGTGGGGCCCCCTTCCACAATAATAGATGTAAAAGATAGCACATACATTCATGGCCATAAGTTTTAGATGACACAATATTATATTGTCACATGATGTTGCCCTCTGGTTTGTCAGATGTTTTATCACATACAGAATACAAGTGCAAATCATATTATGGGTACAAAAGCTTTTATTGACAGTGAAAGGAGGTTACTGCTGCGAGTTCGTTATCTGCAGCGTGGACCCTTCTTCTTCGGACCTCTCAATCGCCCTGGCAGCTCTCCACTCACCTCCTAGACCCAATCCTGGACTGATATCCTCCATTCCCTGCACAATCACTGCCGCTTTGTGTCACAATTGTGGTTTTTTGTTTGTCCACCCGCTCTTGATGATTGACAACAATTTCTCATGGGATTAAGATCTGGGGAGTTTTCCAGCCATGGCCCCAAAATCTCTATGTTTTGTTCCCGGGAGCCATTTAGTTCCCTCACCCTTTGCTTTTGGCAGGTGCTCCATCATGCTGGAAAAGGCATTGCTCACCCACTGCTCTCTGGCCATTTGGAAAGTTGCTCTTGGAGGACATTCTGGCCCATTCTTTATACATGGATGTGTTTTTAGGCAAGACTGTGAGAGAGCCGATCCTGGCTGAGAAGCCGCCCCACACTGAATGGCTGCAGAGGCTTTACAGGTGCATAGACAAGACTGGTGGTATCGCTCACCTTGTCTTCTCCCAACAAGCTGTTTTCCAGTGTTCCAAACACGGAAAGGGGATTCATCAGAGAAAATTACTTTCCCCCAGTCCTCGCAGTCCACGTCCCTGTACCTTCTGCAGAATATCAGTATGTCCTGATGTTTTTTCTGGAGAAAGCCTTCTTTGCTGCCCTCCCTGGACACCAGCCTTGTCCCAAGAGTCTCGGCAGTGTCACATGGCGTGCGATCCTCAACACCTGCTGCTGCCATTCTGAGCAAGCTCCTGCACTGCTGGTAGCCCGATCCCAGGGCTGAAACACTTGTAAGAGACGGTCCTGGGGCTTGCTAGTCCTTCTTGGCACCTGAGACTTTTTGGCATATGGAACCTCTCTCTTGAATTCCTGATGATGCGATAGATTGTGGACTGAGGAGCAATCTTTCTGTGCTGTGATACTCTTCCCTGTTAGGCCAGTTTTGTGCAGTGCATGAGACTGTAGTGTTTTTTAGAGATCCCATGGTTAACAGAAACACATGATGCCAAGCACCAGCCTCCTTGTAAAGTGTCCAGGGGTGTGATTGTTACTTACTCATGACAATTGATCTCCAGCCCCGTCCTCATCAGCACCCGCACCTGTGTTACTGGAGCCAATCACTGACACCATGGCAGCTGCTCCTTTTAAGGCAGGCCTGCAATGAAGTTGAAATGTGTTTTGGGGGAAAAACTTTATTTTCTAGGCAAATATTGACTTTGCAATGAATTGCTCTTTATAACATTCTGGAGTATATGCAAATTGCCATTATAAAACCTGATGCAGTGGACTTTGTAAAAATTAACATATGTATCATTCTCAAAACTTATGGCCAGGACTGTAGTTATACTGTTTCAAATATCAGCCCAAGCTCTATAGATATTAGAAACAATGGTATCTTTAGTTTATGGCCCCTTCCACACTTGCGTTGCAGATCACGTCAGAGTCTGATCAGGGTGTCACGCGCGTGACTTGCTAAAGTAGAGCTGGGATTTAATGCGTGCGTGAAAAAAAACTTTTTCATAGTACGGAGCTGTGTGGGGTCATGTGTTGCGGGATGAGCTGACATTTTCTTTGCTACCATTTTCAGGATTGTACAACCTTTTAATCACTTTTTGTATATTTTTTATATGTTGCTAAATAGTGAAAAAGGTGGCGTTTTGGACATTTGGGCGCTATTTTCTGTTACGAGTATAACCATTATTATATTTTTATAAACCGGACATTTTGGAAATGTGGCAATATCTTACAATCTTACATGTTTATGATTTTACTTGTACATTTTTATATCACTTGTAGGGAAATGGGGCGATTTAAACTTTTAGGTTTTATGAATTGTTTTATTTTTTCACACTATTTTTCAGACCTTCTAAGGTACTTTAACCTTCGGTTGTCTGATTGATCCTATCATATACTGCCATTCCAAAGTATGCCAGTATATGGGGATTTTAGGCCCCTTTCACACTTGCGTTTTTCTGCGCGTGCTTTTGACGTGCAGAACTTGCATTGCACTCTGACCTATTGTAACCAATGGGTCTTTTCAGACTTGCATTTTTTTTCACGCACACACGCGCGTTTTTTTTAATGTGCGTTTAAATCTCGACATGCTCTACTTTTGCAAGTCACGCGCGTGAAAAACGCACCATACAAGTCTATGGAGATGCATCAAAAACGCATCGCACTCTGAGACACTTGCAAGTCCAATGCAAGTGCAATGCGTTTTTCATGCATCAATTGCCATAGAAAAAATAGAGCTCAGTCCTGAGTCCATTTCACGCGCTTTTTCTGTGCGTGAAAAACGCATTGAAATTGCATCAAAAACACTGAACAAACTCTGACTGAAAACTGATTGAACTCTGATGCAAAATGTGCGTTTTTCACTGACCAAACCCTGATCGCACCCTGATCAGACTCTGACGTGATCTGCAACACAAGTGTGAAAGGGGCCTTACACATCATGTATTACAATGGGGCACATTTACTTACCCGGTCCTGTGCAATCCCCATTCCGGAGTGTCAGCTGGAATGCACATCTGCCGCGATTCAAGATCCTTTCTGTCGCGTGAAAGCCGGCACCAATGGGCCAAAATCAGATCACGTGCAACACAATCCCTGGCGCGATCCCCAAAAAGTCGGAAAACCCAACGAAAATGGTGGAGCTTTGTGTTATAGTCTCTGGAGGTAAATGTGGCAGGCCGGACAGTCAGCTTCCCTCCCCCCACCAATTTTTTGGAAAACTGCCTAAAAATGTTCTAAAACCCCCAATAATGTGGCGCACAGCATTTCAGGTGCAAATTATTCCAGTATTCTACTGCTGACACAGTGATACATCATCCACAATGTTACTTTGAAACGCAACGCAACCACCACATGGGAATGCGGCCCGAGGGCTTTATTGTTGCACTTGCTGATTCCGGCTCTTCCCGTAGCTCTCCACAGATGGTCCTTGGCTCTTGGACACTTCTTCTCACTCTTTTCCCTCCTCTGAATGAAATCTTGTAGGGATCACCTGGTCCTGGTTGGTTTATAGAGAAATGATGTGCTCTCCACTCCTGGGGAAGGCCTCAGCGCTCCTCACTGGATCCTTCAGTAGTTTAGAAATTCTTCTGTAATCAATGCTATTTGTATGTTTTCACAAAGATTTATAGGGTCTGGAGACATCTCACTGACTTCTACAATAATGAGAAGTATCTTGTGTGTCACCTTGGTAGTGAGATGCCTTTTCATGGGCCATGAGATGACACAATCACTCAGCGTCAGGATTGCTTCCTAATCACTGACAGATCTCAGCTGGTGCCATGACTTTCCATGGCTTTTTGCACCTCTCCTTCTTCACATGTCCAGTACATTTTCCCTGTGTCATTTCTTATTATTGCAGAACTAATGGACATCTATGGTCGGATGTATTTGCCATTAAGAATTGGACAGGTTGTTACCAACATCCGGTGAGAATTTTATGTCAATAGCAGCTGTACAAATCGATGGGTTAATAGTTCAACTCATTTCATCCTCTGTAGATAGATGACATATAAATAGCATCCACACAAATACCTTTACAGGTGACATGGTCACTACTTCACCCACATTCCTACCAGTCCGTTACACGCAACAGTGGTTCTTGTAGTTTTTATTTTGTTCCAGTCAATGTATTCAGAGTGCTTAAAGGGTGTTTTCAGCTTAGAGATAATGACGATCCATCCATAAAAGACATATCAGATCAGTGGGGGGTCAGATGCTCAGGACCACAACCAATCAGCAGCTTCTGGCCGCCATAAGTGCTGTCATGGAAAGAACAAAGCCAGGAAGGCAGCGCCAATCTCTGTGCAGACTATTATACTTTGAGAATTAACTACTTTAGTTTTTAATTCAGACTAATTTACGTGTTTTATATAATTAATTGGTTTTACTTATTGTGGCAGGTTTCTTTTTTTATGTTTTTACTGTCAAGAGCAAGAACACATTCCTCTATATCACCCCACACCCAGCCAGACCTGCTCTGTGTAAGGGTGATGACATACGTGTCATTTTGAACAAGTTTTTGGGCCGTTTTTAAGGACTACGTCAAAAAACGCATCCGTTTTTGACAGGTTTGACCAATTATCTTAATTCAAACTGGTAAAAAAACGCATGTGGTTTTGACAGACTGCTTAAATACGGCCCAAAAACGCTTGTCATCACCATTAAAGCTGACCAAATTACAGGTGAGGATTTCTTTAAGGAAGAAACAACCCTTAGACTGAACCTTCTGAGAAGAAACCAGAAGAGCAAGTGATACTTACATACTGCCCCCTATATACAAGACTATAACTACTATAATACTGCCCCTATATACAAGAATATAACTACTATAATACTGCCCCCTATGTACAGGAATATAACTCCTATAATACTGCCCCCTATGTACAGGAATATAACTACTATAATACTGCCCCCTATGTACAAGAATATAACTATTAATACTGCCATCCTATATACAAGACTATAACTACTATAATACTGCCCCAGATACAAGAATATAACTACTATAATACTGCCCCCTATGTACAAGAATACTACTATAACTACTGCCCTATATACAAGAATATAACTACTATAATACTGCCCCCTATGTACAAGCATATAATACTCTAATACTGCCCCCTATGTACAGGAATATAACTCCTATAATACTGCCCCCTATGTACAGAATATAAATACTAAATAATACTGCCACCCTATTGTACAAGAATATAACTACTATAATACTGCCCCTATAGTACAGACTATAACATATAATACTGGCCCCTATACAAGAATATAAACTACTATAATACGCCCCCTATGTACAAGAATATAACTACTATAATACTGCCCCCTCAGTACAGAATATAACTCTATAATACTGCCCCTTTGTACAGGAATATAAAACTTACTATAATACTGCCCCTAATGTACAGGAATATAACTAACTATAATACGCCCTCCTATGATACAAGAATATAATACTATACTACTGCCCCCTAATTACAGAATATAACCTACTAAATACTGCCTCCTATGTAAAGGGAATATAAATTACTATCATACTGCCCCCCCTAATTACAAGACTATAATACTATAATACTGCCCCTATATACAACGAATTAACTCTATAATACTGCCCCTATATACAAGAATAAACTACTACTAAATACTGCCCCAGTATACAAGAATATAACTACTAATACTGCCCCTATTATAAAAGAATATTAACTACTATAATACTGCCCCCTATGTCAAGGAATATACTACTATATACTGCCACCCATGACAAAATATAACTACTATTATACTGCCCCCTATGTAAGGAAGATAACTACTATAATACTGCCCCCTATGTAAAAAATTAAACTACTATAATACTGCCGCTATGTACAAGAATATAACTACTATAATACTGCCCCCTAGATACAAGAATATAACTACTATAATACTGATTCCCTATGTACGGAATATAACACTCTAAAACTGCTCCCTATGTACAAGAATATAACTACTATAATACTGTCCCTTATGTACAGGAATAACTACTATAACGCCCCCTATGACAGACTATAACTACTATAATACTACTGCCCCCTATTAAAGGATATTAACTACTATAATACTGCCCCTATGTACAAGAATATAACTACTATAATACGCCCCCGATGTACAAAGAATATACTACTATAATACTGCCTCCTATGTCAAGAATATACTACTATAATACTGCCATCTGTACAGGAATATAACTCTAAATACTGACCCCCTATGTACAGAATATACTACTATAATACTGCCACCACGTACAGGATATAACTACTATAATACTGCCCCCTCTATGTATAAAGAATAGAAACTACTATAATACTCCCCCCTATGACTACAAGACTATAACTACTTAATACTGCCCCTATGTACAGAATATAACTACTATAATACTGCTCCTATGTACAGGTATAACTACTATAATACTGCCCCTATGTACAAGAATATAACTACTATAATATGTCTCCCTTATTACAGAAAATAACTACATATACTGCCCCCCATGTACAAAGAAGATAACTACTATAATACTGCCCCTATGTACAGGAATATACACTAACTATAATACTGCCTCCTAGTTAAAAAAGGAATAAACTACTATAATACTGCCCCCTGTGTACAAGAATTAATTCACTATAATACTGCCCCCTATTACAGGGAAATTAAACTACTATAATACTACGTACATGTACAAGAATATAACTACTATAATACTACGCTCCTATGTACAAGAATATAACTACTATAATACTGCCCCTATGTACAAGAAATCATAACTACTATAATACTGCCCCATGTAAAGGAATATAACTATATAATACTGTCCCCTATGTACAGGGATAACTACATAATACTGCCCCTATTACAAGAATAATAACTATAATACTGCCCCTATGTACAAGAGAATAACTACTATAATATCTGCCCCTATGTACAGGAATAAATACTATAAACTGCTTCTATGTACAGGAAATATAACTACTATATACGTACCGCCCCCTATGTCAGATATAACTACTATAATAACTTGCCCCCCTATGTTACAAGAATATAACACTATACTACTGCCCCCTATATACGAGAATATAACTACTATATACTGCCCCTATATACAGGAATATAACTCTATAATACTGCCCCTATGTTACAGGAACTAACACTAGAATACTGCCCCTATGTACAAGAATTAACTACTAAATACGCCCCCTATGACAGGAACTACACTACTATAATACTGCCCCCTATGTACAGGAATATAACTACTAAATACTGCCCCCTATGTACGAATATAACTACTATAATACTGCCCATATGTACAGGAATATAACTACTATAATACTGCCCCTATGTAAAAGAATAACCACTATAATACCTGCCCCCTATACAAGACTAAACTACTATATACTCGCCCCTATATACACGATATAACTACTATAATGACTGCCCCTATGTACAGAATATAACTACTATAATACGCCCCCTATGTTAACAGAATAAACCACATATACTGCCCTATATACACGATAAAACCCTATAATACTGCCCCCTATATACAAGAAATAACTACTATAAACTGCCCCCTATATACAGAGAATATAACTACTATAAATACTGCCACCTATGTACAGAATATAACTACTATAATACTGACCTATGACAAGAATATAACTACTATAATACTGTCCCTTAGTACAGGAATAATACTATAATACTGCCCTCTATGACACAGAATATAACTACTATTAATACCGCCCCTACGTAAAGGGAATAACTACTATAATACTGCGCCCCTATGTACAGGAATAAACTACTATAATACTGCCTCTATGTACAGAAGATATAACTATATAATACTGCCCCCTCATGTACAAGATATAACTACTAAATACTCCGCCCCCTATGTACAAGAATATAATACTAATACGCCCCTGGTACAAGATATAACTACTATAATACTGCCCCCTATGTACAAGACAATATAACTACTATAATACTGCCCTCATGTACAGGAATATAACTATAAATACGCCCTATGTACAGGAATAAATATTAATACTGCGCCTATGTACAGGAATCTGACTACTAATACGATACTGCCCCCTATGTACAAGCAATATAACTACTATAATACTGCCCCCCTGTAAAGGAATATAACAAAAAAAAACTATAATACTGCCCCTATGTACAGAATATAACTACTATAATACTGCCCCCTATGTACGGAATATAACTACTATATACTGCCCCCTATGTACAAGGAATATAACACTATAATACTGCCCCCTATGTACAAGAATATAACTACATAATACGCCCCTATTACAAGATATAACATACTATAATATGCCCCCTATGTACAGAATATAATACTAAATACTGCCCCCATGTACAGGAATATACTACTATATACGGCCCCCTATGTACAAGAATAAATAACTACTATAATACTGCCCCTATGTACAGAATATAACTACTATAATACTGCCCCTATGTACGGAATATACTACTATAATCTGCCCTATGTACAGGAATATAACTACTATAATACTGCCCCTATGTACAGAAATAAACTACTATAATACCCCTATGTACAATATAACTACTAAAAATGCCCCATTATTACTACAAATTATGCCACCTGTACAAGAATTAATACATTGCTATTCAGATCGAACTGCTATGTGTCCCCTATGTACAGGAATATAACTACCTATAATACTGCCCACTATGTAAAGGATATAACTACTATAATATGCCCATATGTAACTAGAGAATATCAACTACTATAATACTGCCTCCATGTAAAGAGTGATAACTACATAATACTCCCCTATGATAACTATACTGCCCATGTTACATGTGATATACATTCTACTTAATACTTGCCCCCTATTATAAAGAAACTTGCTATGCTACGCCTGGGGAGTACTATCTTATCTATATACATGTGGATGGGTGCATTAGGTCTCTGCAGGTGATGTGTCATCCTGTAGCTGGATTTGTCAGGGGGGATACAGCCGTTTCCATGCTTGTATGAATCTATTAATGAGTGTCATAAGAAATCGTGTCCATTGTGCATGAAGCCAGTGGATGCTGCTCTGCTCTCCTCCCATGAGACCACCTGAATACAGTGTCACACTGAAGATCTGTGCATTGCTTTAGGATCAGGCCACAATAAAAACCCATTGACCCACGTTTATTAAAGTGTTTGCACCAGTTTTCTGGTGAAGAGTAGGAGGAGGAAATTATATTCTGACACTAGAGGTCAGAGCCAATTGATACATTGTCGTTTATCAATTGGTCCTATAGTGCATTACTCTTCCTGTATAATAGGACAGTGCCTTATGTTCAGAAAATCAGGAATACTTCCGTAATGATTTCCTCGAACCATGACATCACAAAAGAGGGGGGGGGGGGAAGAGGCCCTCTCAAGCCTCAGTGGTTTACAAGACCCAAAGGAGACCTTTACTTAACTTGTCAATATATAGTAATACCAATCTTTTTTTTTTTCCTACTGGAAACCAGAACAAGGTGGGAATTATCATGGTGTTCATGTTTGAGAATCCTCAGGTCTAGACCAAAAATGAACTATTGCTGCCTTTCACCCAATACATTCTTTAGATAAGACCTAACAGAGCTCCTGGTATACAGGCTATGATCGCATTCGTCCCCTCCTTCAGACAATGGACTGGCACAAGGAATCTACTGTAATGACCGTGAAACCTGGTGTGTCAATTCCCAATACTTCTACAACAGATGTTGTGGTTGGCTAAGGACAGCCACTTGGGGCATAATGTGTCCCTGTCTTTAATGAACCTATCACCATGGATTACTTGTCAGCTTTCCCGTCAGGACGGAGACACTGAGGCTTGGAGCGAGAGGTTATTTTTATGCTCAGGTTTCCTGTCCCTGGGGACGATCCCCATCTCTCAGGTGTGTCTGTTTTGTGAAGGAAATCATTTCTTTCTCATATTATTAATCAAACTATTGCCATAAGAATAAATGTATTGATCACCTATTAGCTACGCACAGTTCTAGCTACACATGAGTTTTCCCACCATTGCTGTAGATTTTTACCCCTCTCTATAGCCATTAATAACCAGTTTTTTATGATACATGCACATTATAGTTTATGTTTTAAATAGCGCACAGTGGGTCTCCGTGAGGACTCTTTGTACAAATTTATATATAAGCATGGACCCAGTCACAATAATATCTAATTGCATACATAATGATGTGACATCCTGTATATTATACCGCAGAAATGCACTCATTCTGCTGCTGGAGCAGTCACTGTGTACATACCTGACATTACTTATCCTGTACTGATCGAGTTACATCCTGTTTATACCCCAGAGCTGCACTCACTATTCTGGCTGGGTGCAGTCACTGTGTACATACATGACATTACTTATCCTGTACTGATCCTGAGTTACATCCTGTATTATTCCCCAGAGCGCACTCACTATTCTGCTGCTGGTGCAGTCACTGTGTACATACATGACATTACTATCCCTGTACTGATCCTGAGTTACATCCTGTATTATATCCAGGAGCTGCACTCACTATTCTGCTGCTGGTGGAGTCACTGTGTACATACATGACATTACTTATCCTGTACTGATCCTGAGTTACAATCCTGTATTAACTCCAGAGCTTGCACTCACTATTCTGCGGCTGGAGCAGTCACTGTGTACATACATGACTTACTTATCCTGTACTGATCCTGAGTTACATCTGTAGTATACCCCAGAGCTGACACTTCCTATTGTGCTGCTGGCGCAGTCACGTGTACATACATGACATTACTTATCCTGATGATCCTGGTTACACCGTATTATACTCCAGAGCTGCACTCACTATTCTGCTGCTGGTGCAGGCACTGTGTACATACATGAAATTACTTATCCTGTACTGATCCTGAGTTAACATCCTGTATTTTACCCCGAGCTGCACTCACTATTTGCTGCTGGTGCAGTCACTGTGTACATACATGACATTACTTATCCTGTACTGATCCGAGTTAAACATCCTGTATTATACCCCAGAGCTGCACTCATATTCTGCTGCTGGTGCGGCAACTGTGTAATACATGACATACTTATCCTGTACGGATCCTGAGTTACATCCTGTATTATACCCCAGAGCTGCACTCAACTATTCTGCTGCTGGAGCATCACTGTGTACATCATGACATTACTATACTCCTGTACTGATCCTGAGTTACATCCTGTATTATACCCCGAGCTGCACTCACTATTCTGCTGCTGGCGCAGTCACTGTGTTACATACATGACATTACTTATCCTGTACGGATCCTGAGTACATCCTGTATTATACCCCAGAGCTGCACTCATATTCTGCTGTGGTGCAGTCACTGTGTACATACATGACATTACTTATCCTGTACTGATCCTGAGTTACACTCCTGTATTATATCCCAGAGCTGCATTCACTATTCGTGCTGTCTGGTGGAGTCACTGTGTACATACATGACATTACTGTATCCTGTACTGAGCCTGATTACATCATGTATTATACTCCAGAGCTGATCACTATTCTGCTGCTGTGCAGGCACTGTGGCAATACATGACATTACTTATCCTGTATGATCCTGAGACATCCTGTATTATATCCCAGAGCTGCATTACACTATTCTGTTGCGGGGCAGTCCTGTGTACTACATGACATTACTTATCCTGTACTGATCCTGAGTTACATCCTGATTATACTCCAGAGCTGCACTCACTATTCTGTGCTGTGCAGGCACTGTGTACATACATGACATTACTTATCCTGTACTGATCTGAGTTACATCCTGGTATTATACCCCAGAGCTGCACTCACTATTCTTGCTGCTGGTGCAGGCACTGTGTACATACATGACCACTTATCCTGAGTTACATCCTGTTTATACTCCAGAGCTGCACTCACTATTCTGGTGGCAGTCACTGTGTACATACATGACATTACTTATCCTGTACTGATCCTGAGATACATCCTGTAATTATACCCCAGAGCTGCACTCACTATTCTGCTGCTGGTGCAGGCACTGTGTACATACATGACATACTTATCCTGTACTGATCCTGAGTACATCCGTATTATCCCCAGAGCTGCACTCACTATTCTGTGCTGGTGCAGGCACTGTGTACTACATGACATTACTTATCTGTACTGATCCGAGTTACATCCTGTATTATACCCCAGAAGCTGGCACTCACTATTCGGCTGCTGGTGCAGGCACTGTGTACATACATGACTTAATCCTGTACTATCCTGAGTTACACGTATTATACCCCAGTGCTGCACTCACTATTCTGCTGCGGTGTGCAGGCACTGTGTACATACAAACATTACTTATCCTGAGTTACATCCTGTATTATACCCCAGAGCTGCACTCACTATTGCTGCTGGTGCAGGCACTGTGTACATACATGACATTACTTATCCTGTAAATGATCCTGAGTTACATCCTGTATTATCTCCAGAGTGCCACTACTATTGCTGCTGTGTGAGGCACTGTGTACATACATGACATTACTATCCTGTACTGATCCTGAGATACATCCTGTATTATACCCCAGAGCTGCACTCACTATTCTGTGCTGGTGCAGGCACTGTGTACATACATGACATTACTTATCCTGTACTGATCCTGAGTTACATCCTGTATTATACCCCAGAGCTGCACTCACTATTCTGGTGGTGGCAGGCACTGTGTACATACATGACATTACTTATCCTGTACTGATCCTGAGTTACATCCTGATTATACCCAGAGCTGACACCTCACTATTCTGTGCTGGTTGCAGGCACTTGTACATACATGACATTACTATCCTGAGTTACACCTGTTTATACCCCAGAGCTGCACTCACTATTCTGCTGTGGTGCGGCACATGTGTAATATAAATGACAGTATTATCCTGTAGATCCTGAGTACATCCGTGTATTATACTCCAGAGCTGCACTCACTATTCTGTGCTGGTGCAGGCAAGTGTGTACATACATGACATTACTTATCTGTCTGATCCTGAGATACATCCTGTATTTACCCCAGAGCTGCACCTTATTAGCTGCTGGTGCAGGCACTGTGACATACATGACATTACTTATCCTGAGTTACATCCTGTATTATCTCCAGAGCTGCACTCACTATTCTGCTGCTGGTGCACGGCACTAGTGTACATAAATGACATACTATCCTGTACTGATTCTGAGTTACATCTGTATATACCCCAGAGCTGCACTCACTATTATGCTAGCGTGCAGGCACTGTGTACATGCATGAACATTACTTATCCTGAGTTCATCTGTATCTATACCCCAGGAGCTTTCACTCACTATTTGCTGCTGGTGCAGGCCATGTGTACATACATGACCTTACTTATCCTGTAATGATCCTGAGTTACATCCTGATTTATAACCAGAGCTGCAACTCACTATTCTGTGCTCGGGTGCCGTCCGCTGTGTTACATAACATGACGTACTAATCCTGTACTGATCCGAGAGTACATCCTGTATTATACTCGAAGCTGCACTCACTATTCTGCTGCTGTGCAGGCACTGTGTACATACTGACATTACTTATCCTGAGTTACATCCGTTATTATACCCCAGAGCTGCACTCACTATTTGCTGCTGTGGAGTCACTGTGTACATACATGACATTACTTATCTGTACTGATCCTGAGTTAATCCGTGTTTATACCAGAGACTGCACTCATATTCTTTGCTGCTGGTGCAGTCACTGTGTACATACATGGACATTACTTGTGCTGTACTGATCCTGAGTACATCCTGTATTAACTCAGAGCTGCACTCACTATTCTGTGCGGTTGCAGTCACGTGTCAAACAGACATTACTTGTCCTGTACTGATCTGAGTTACATCCTATAGTTATACGCCCAGAGCTGCACTCACTATTCTGCGTGCTGTGCCAGTCACTGTGTACATACAGAAATTACTTATGCCTGTACGTGCCTGAGTCTACATCTGTAGATTTACTCAACGCTGCACTCACTATTCTGGCTGGTGCAGTCTGTGTAACATACATGACATACTATCCTGTACTGACTGAGTTACATCCTGTATTATACCCCAGAGCTGCACTACTATTCTGCTGTGGTGGAGTCATGCGTGGTACATACATGACATTACTTCCTTACTGATCCTGTGTTACATCCTGTATTATACTCCAGAGCTGCACTCACTATTCTGACTGTGGTGCAGTCACTGTGTTACATACATGACATTACTGTCCTGTACTGATCCTGAGTGACATCCTATATATTACCCAGAGCGCACTCCTATTCTTGTGCTGGTTGCAGTCACTGTGTACATACATGATACTTATCCTGTACTGATCCTGAATACATCCTGTATTTAATCCAGAGCTGCACTCACTATTGCTGCGTGGTGCAGTCACTGTGTACCTACATGACATTACTTATCCGGTACTGATCCTGAGTTACATCGTATTTACCCCAGCGCTGCACTCAATATTCTGCTGCTGGTGGAGTCACTGTGTAAATACATGACATTACTTATCCTGTACTGATCTGTGTCTAATCCCCTGTATTTACCCCAGAGCTGCACCCTATTCTGCTGCTGGTGCAGTCACGTGTACATAACATGAATTACTGTCGTACTGATCCTGAGTTAGATCCTGTATTATACTCCAGAGCTGCACTACTATTGACTGCTGTGGGCTTGCCGTCACTGTGTACATACATGACATTACTTGTCCTGTACTGATCCTGAGTTACATCCTATATTATACCCCAGCTGCATCACTATTCTGCTGCTGGTGCAGTCACTGTGTTACATACGACATTACTTACCTGTACTGATACCTGAGTTACATCCTGTATTATATGCCAGAGCTGCATCACTTCTATCTGCTGCTGGTGCAGTCACTGTGAATACATGAACTTACTTATCCTGTACTGATCCTGAGTTACATCCTGTATTACCCCAGAGCTGCACTCACTTTCTGCTGGGTGTCAGTACTGTGTACATACATGACATTACTATCCTGTACTGATCCTGAGTTACATAACTGTATTAATACCCAGAGCTGCACTCACTATTAGCTGCTGGTGCAGTCACTGTGTACTACATGAAATTACTTATCCTGTACTGATCTGAGTTACATCCTGTATTATACCCCAGAGCTGACATCACTATTCTGCTGCTGGTGCAGTCACGTTGTACATACAGACATACTTGTTCTGTTACTGATCCTGAGTTACATCCTATATATACCCCAGAGTGACACTCAAATTCTGCTGCTGGTGCAGTCACTGTTGTACCTACCAGGACTTACTTTCCTGTACTGATCCTGAAGTTACATCCTGTTTACCAGAGCTGCACTCACTATTTTCTGTGCTGGTGCGTACTGTGTACATACATGACATTACTTATCCTGTATGAGCCTGAGTTACATCCTTGTATTACCCCAGAGCTGCACTCACTATTCTGCTGCTGGTGCAGTCACGTGTAATACATGACATCACTTATCATGTACTGATCCTGAGTTACATCCTATTATTACTCCAGAGCTGCAGACTGCACTCACTATTCTGCTGCTGTGCAGTCATGTGTACATACATGACATTACTATCCTGTATGGATCCTGAGTTACATCCTGATTATTACTCCAGAGCTGCACTCCATATTCGGCTGCGTGGGGCAGTCACTGGTACTACAATGACATTACTTATCCTGTATGATCCGGTTTACATCCTGTATTATACTCCAGAGCTGCACTGTACTGGTTTATTATTACTGGAATTTTTCAAAGCCCCAATGCCACTAATATACATAAATGTAAGGTTACACTCCATCCCAGGGATGCTACCACTCATTGTCAGCATGGTCACAGCAGCTGACAGCATCCTCTTCCATTGGACAACACCCCTATGCACCCAAGTGACTGTAAATAAAGTTTGACAGGAACACAGTTGAAGCTCTCAGCAGATTACATTATGAGCATTCTTCACTAACCTTATTGGTAGAAGTTTGGATCCCACAGGCGCCCCCCCCCCCCCCCCCCCACCCCCCACCCCCCCCCCCCCCCCCCACCCCCGTAAGTATCCATATATATGGAATTGTATTACTCAGCTTCTCTTTCCAACAAGAGATCTGGTAGCCTGTATAAATACTCTTCTGAAAGGAGTGTGCCCTAATCCCTACTCTCAGCAGTCCTTCCACAATTACCGAAAGAACAGTCATCAAATCAGGGAGCCAATCTTACGAAAAAAAAAAAAAGAAATGAATATCGAATCTCCTACTGGACTATATATCAATCTGCTCAGCTGCTCTTAGAAACATACTGCCTTAGCTAAGACCACCCATGTATCAATATGCTCAGTGTCTATAACAAATGCCTGAGGCTAGGACACCATGTATCAATCTGCGCAGTGCTCCATAAACATACGCTGTCGCTAGGACACCAGTCCCAATCTGCTCAGCTGCCATAAACATACTGCATTGTAGCTAGGACACCATGTATCAATATGCTCAGTGCTCATAAATATGCCTGTCGCTAGGACAACCATGATCAATCTGCTCAGCTGTCCATAAAATACTGCCTGTAGTAGGACAACCATGTATCAATCTGATCAGCTGCTCTATAAACATTACGCCTGTAGTAGGACCCCCATGTATCAATCTGCTCAGCTGCTCTATAACATACTGCCTGTAGCTAGGACTCCATGTACAATCTGCTCAGCTGCTCTATAACATACTGCCTGTAGCTAGGACACCACGTACCAATCTGCTCAGCTGCTCTATAACATACTGCCTGTAGTTAGGACACCATTTACAATCTGCTCATACTTTGACTGCAGTTGTTGTTACGCAAAACTTGAAAACAAGTTGGACCTAGCGAAGTCTTGCTAGTGGCGGAGTCGCTCGACACACCCATCAAGAGACCTATGCCTCTTGATGCACCTGCCGGAAAAAGGGGGCATGGACTTTTTTTATTTGAAGGCAGGTGTATGATAAATTCGCCCCGTATTATTCATCCCTTTCCAACGATGCTACATGATGTGTGGGAGTCTAGACAATGCAATGATAACAGCAGAACATACAATGTGCAGTCTTTGTATTCTCAGGTTATGAACAGAGACTTCAAACTCTCTCCTGACTGATGTCCAGAGGTGACAGACAGAACAAGGACCAAGGATCGCCGCCGTCATTATCTGCTGTACACTCTTCAAACACTCTTGTAGAGATTACCTTGTATAGTCTGCTCCAACTTTTGTGGTATGTGGGAAGGCCGCCCCCGCGTTCACTCAGTTCGGAATGTAATGAGGGCAAACTTTCAGTTTAATAGGACAACACAGGAAATCTTACAAAACATAAGTAGGAAAATACCCCACATGGGGAAAAGAAAAGTTAAAAAAAAAAAAACCATGGGAGGGGAAAAAATAAAAAATAAAAAAAGTAAACATACACATAGGACAAGATCCTCCTTATGGCAGCAGCAAACAGGTTTGGGTCAGAGTTGCCCTCATCACCTGGGCATCGGACACACTAGGGAGGGGTCATTCACCCCTGGCACTGTGCGAGGGACAACGTGATAAGTCCTTTCTTTCTCTTCATAATAACAGGAGTCCAATAAGGGCCAGGGATTATATAATCCATGGGGCAGCGACAGGAGCTTGCAGTTATGTGTGCAGGGTCAGGTAATACATACGCCATCAGTCCGAGCTGGGGCAGCATACAGCACAAGTCCATGATTCTCCGCATTACTTGACCAGCGGTCGGGTTTTGTCATCATCACTGCACTGATGGGCTTTGTACTTTTTCACCTCTGCCATGTACTGTGCCCAAGCGCCACCCTTATTAGTCATGATCTGGAAAATGGAGGAAGAAAGAGATTTCAGCTACCAGGCAGAGGTTACCAACCCGGGCACCCAGCAAATAATTGACGTTTATGTAATGAAAAGCTTTTTTTATTTTCCAAAAGATTTGGCAAGTTATGTGCAGCGCTGCATAATCTGTGTGCGTTATATAAACAAAGGGATTATTATACTTCTTGCTCACGGTTTTCTTGCTCTCCGCTTGCTGTCATTCCATAGGAAGCTTCAGAGTTTACTTCTAGTGGATATAAACTGGTCCGTGTGATGACATACAGGGACGCGGCTCGTTATATTCCCGGTCATGTGATGTCACACAGGGGCGTGGCATCATATGACCAGGGATATAACAAGTCATTCACCTGTGTGACATCACATGAACAGGGAGCAGTGTTTATACACATGAAGTGAACAGCAGCAAGCAGAGATCTAGAAAACAGTGAGGAATTCAAAGTATATCGGAAAATTAATTACACAAACAATAAATGGACATTTCCTTTAAGGGGTGTATAACTTAACACCCCAACAATGTGAATAGACACACTGGGATACATTTATCATACCCATGCACTTTCGGCCATGGTGAGGGCTGCAGATCCTGTACAGGCACTGTGCTTTACAATACTTAGCAGTAGCAACAGTTGAAGTGGCTCTGAGTGTCACACAGCACAGCTACAACACTTCTACTAACATTACTGCTCCTGTTGGACAGAAGGAGCTGCAGAGGGACACAGGATATATACATGACTAAGCCTTCCTGGATCAGACAGTATGAATACAAGACCTTCACCAGAAATCAGGCCATAGCTTTCTGCATCACATCCAGGAGGCTCAGACATGGACGTCTAGTAAATACATTACAAACATTTCTCACCTCTTCTTCGTCCGTCTTTGGCTTCTTGGTTACAATGCCTGTCTTCAGGGCCAGCTTTGCCCCTCCTCTACGCTTGCCCACCTGGGGGTGGAAGGGACAGAAGACTGCAACCGTTATACGAGCCCTGGCAGCCTCTCTGAGTCCCTCTATATAACAGAATATAAGGGAGGCCTGGGTTAGACAGGCACAAGACATTCCCCACCTCCAGACAGCGCCACCCTTCCTTCACCAGATCCTAGAGATGGGGTGGGTGGGGGACAAAGCTTGTGGAGATCAGCAGGATTAGGAGGGGCTGCTTCTCCCACAGGATATAAAGTACAAATATAAACAAGTAATCATTTATGCAACAATGTAAACAATGTTTAGAAATTATGGGAAACTAGCAAATTGGCAGCACTACTTACCCACCCAGGGTTGGCCATTAACTATTAGGCCACGGTCACACGTACCGCTAGGTGTCCGTTCATAACGCGACGCTAGCGCACAGGGGGAGGTCCTCGGCCCGAATGCACATGCGTTTCCAGAGAAACGCATGCGCGTTCGGGCCAAAGAGCTCCCCCTGTGCGCTAGCGTTGCGTTATGACGGACGCCTAGCGGTACGTGTGACCGCGGCCTTACCATTACTAATGCAAAAACACTTCATGGTGTGGTGCACATTGGACATGTAAATGATAACTAAGCCTAAATGCCTGACTGTTCCTCAGCCAGAAAGAAGGGAATATAGAAATATTCTACTGGAGCCAGAGACCTCACAGACCAACAGGATACTGCAAATATCAGTGGGCTGTGCTCAGCAACTTCTGACACCAACAGTACTGAACGGACCAGCAGGAAAATGCTCAACCTCACAATTATTGATAATGGGACTGGGTGGCTGGAGGTCCCTGCAGTCAGACCATCACCAATCACCTATCTGTATACAGCAGAGCTGTAGTACTCCGGCATGGCCACTATATAACATGAGGAGCCGTGTGTAGACTGAACCCCACTGATCACATCCGGAAGTCCTCTCCACACAAGAGGAGAAACGTCTGTGGGCTCAGACACGCATTGGTTCCTTGTATATCAATGGGTAATGGAGTCGTTACATTCTACTGTCAGGGATCACCAGAGATCTGTCCGTCTAGGGGGGTCTGCAGTAGAGTCTATAGTGGTCACCCCCTTTCTACCATCCCCACCATGTACATATGACTGCTGCTACCTCACAGCCACCTACAGCCCTGCCCCTCATCATCCACCTATATCTGGTTGTGAAACTACAAGTCCCAGCATCCCGTGCAGTGTGAACTACCCCCGGGCATGCTGGGACTTGTAGTGCGTCATGCAGGGCTCTTACAAAGCTGACGGGCCTCCTCTTGTCGGGCTCGGGCTTCTTCTCCTCCTCGGGGCTCTTGCTCTGCTCCTCGCCCCCGGTCGCCTCCATCTTTTTCTTGAAGAGCTCCATGAAGCTTCCGTCATTGGCGAAGAGATTGACCCCGGAGACTGCGGGGGAGGAGAGGTGGTAGGCCGGGGGTGCGGCGGGACAGGCCGGGGGCGCGGGCTGCCTGGCCGGGGGTGCGGCGGGACAGGCCGGGGGCGCGGCGGGACGCCTGGGGGGAGAGGCCGGCGGAGACTCCGGGGGAGCGGCCTCATCTTCACACTTCTCCTGTAGGACCTTTACCGGCGCCTCCGCGGCCTCCTCCCCTTCCTCCTCCTCCGTGTCTTCCTCAGTATCAGGCCGCGGACTCTCCTCCGCCATCTTGGAGCGATGACTTGTCACTTAACTAAACGCACACCGCGACCACAGCTCACGGCAGCCGGCCCCGCCTCCTCCGCCCGTTACACCGGACCTAGAGTCACGGCGCCAAGTCCAAAAGAAATGGCGGGAAAGTCTCTTCAGGTGATAGAAAATGGCGGACAAATTTTACTTCGGCGAAGAAGTCGACGGAGGAGGGAGCTAAGAATTTGCATGGGAACGTACTGACCAATAAGGAGTCGGCAAAGTGGACACGTTGTCCAATCCGAGATAGCGAAAGCGCAGAAGCCAGTGGCCTTTATCAGCTTAGGATGATGGTAACCAATCAGCAGCAACTACAGATGTAATAAAACGAAAGCTCTTTGGTTGGCTTATTACCCTATCATCCGCCTTACTGCATATGATTGACACACAGAAAAGGCAATCGGTGCTTTACATGAAACATGTTGTCCAATCATCAGCTTGACAGTGACAGGCACATAGCTCATCCAATCCTGAAGCCCGTTGGCTCCGCCCAGACAGCCAATGACATTGATTGACATATCCTTCAGCCAATGGATGGCGAGCAGCTACGAGGATTGGTGAATGGAGGCGCTGGACGGGCTGATTGTTGGGGACCACGGAGGGGGAAAGGGTTGGCTGCTCTCCGTCACGTGACTGTACGGGAAGATGGCTGCGCCGGTGGAAGATGAGTTTGAAGATGCTCCAGATGTGGAGCCGCTGGAACCTACGTTACTCAATGTGATAGAGCAGCGCTCCCTGCGGTGGATCTTTGTGGGAGGAAAGGGCGGGGTGGGCAAGACCACCTGCAGGTAGGGGCGGACTCTACCACTGTGCACCTCTGAGAGGGGCGTGTGGGTGATACAATTCTGCACATAGCGGGGAGATTATCCGTCCAGGCTGCTGCACTACAAGTCCCAGCAGCTCTTCCTGCATTGCATCCATATACAGTGACACGGATAACTCCTCCTCATATTGCTGGGGGCGGGTCTGACATCACAGAATTTAGATCCTTGACACAGAGAGGGGTCACGTGACAGGCAGGACTGTATCTGGGGGTGTGCTGTGTCCTATTCCTCACACTGCTGAGCTCTGTGCGCTGAGCTGCTTTATGGCTCTTCTCTTCCTCTCTGAATGATTGCTATTGTAGTTAACAAGAGGCCGCCTACAACTTTTTACTAAGTGCAGATAGATTCTGAAGACGTTTAAAGGAAACCTACCATTGGATTTGATGCATTATAAAGCAAACATACCTTGATAATGCTGTAGCTACACTAAAAAACTATTATGGCATTCAGGAACTTGGGAAAGCTGGATTGCAGTACATAAACCCATTACACAGAGCTGTCTGCACTGTTCAGACAAGACTAATCAACCTGAGCTGGATGACTCGTACACAGCAGCTGGGGGATGGTGCAGCCATTGGTTACTTCTGCCTGTCAGGGATTACATCAAAGGAAACCTACCATTTGATGTGATGCATTATGAAGCAAACCTTGAGAATGTTGTAGCTACACTGATGCAGAAACATATCTTGTTTAATTCCTGAAATGAGTGGTTTTGCTGAAAAAACAATGCTACAATTATGATAATGAGGTTCTGTTGCTCCTGTGGCTGTCCCGGGGGTGTCTCCCGCTCTGCACTGCTCCAGCCTTGTCATGCCCAGCGTAAGCCGAAAATACGTCATCACTGTGTTTTCCCTGACAGGCAGAAGTAATCAATGGCTGCACCATCCCCCAGCTGCTGTGTATGAGTCATCCAGCTCAGTTTGATTAGTTCTTCTGGACAGTCCAGGAAGCTCCATGTAATGTGTTTGTGTATGGCAGCCAGCATGCAACCCAGCTTTCCCAAGGTACTGAATTTTATAATTTGGTTTTTTGAGCAGAACCATTCAGGGATTAAACAAGATATGTTTCTGCATGAATGTAGCTACAGCATTCTCAAGGTATGTTTGGTTCACAATACATAAAAAATGGTAGATGGTTTCTTTAAGCTATGGTTACACATCTCTCCAGGGACAATGCCTAACACTGTCAGCAGCTTTGTATATTCCCTTCTATTGGGACGAGTGCCTGCACATGACTGGAGGCTGAGCAGTGTGTGTCCCCCGCAGTTGCAGCCTGGCGGTCCAGCTGTCTCGGATTCGGGAGAGTGTACTGATCATTTCCACAGACCCTGCTCACAACATCTCAGACGCCTTTGACCAGAAGTTCTCCAAGGTCCCCACCAAAGTGCGCGGCTATGACAACCTGTTTGCCATGGTGAGTTGTGTCCCCCTCAGGCTACAACATAATGGAGGACGAGATCAGTGTTTCTATATGTCTCATGTCGCGGTTCTCAGCCCCATACTCAATATAAATATTACCACCGCTTCTCCGTATTACCGCCTAGAACACATCCTCTGTATAAATAATACCGCTAGTACTCAGTATTACAGCCTAGAACACATCCTCAATATAAATAATACCGCTAGTACTCAGTATTACAGCCTAGAACACATCCTCTGTATAAATAATACCGCTAGTACTCAGTATTACAGCCAAGAACACATCCTCTGTATAAATAATACTGCTAGTACTCAGTATTACTGGGGGGGGGGGGGGGGGGGGGGGGGGGGGGCGGCGGGGGGGGGGCGGCATTATTTATACAGAGGATGGTTCTAGGCAAGTAATACGAGTAAAGGCCGGCGGATATAACAGAGGATGTGTTCTAGGCTTTCTTAGTAATACTGAGTACAAGGCGGCATATTTATACAGAGGTGTGTTTACGGCTGTAATACAGCACAAGGCGGTATTATTTATACAGAGGATGTGTTCTAGGCTGTAATACTAAGCACAGGCGGCATTATTTATACAGAGGATGTGTTCTAGGCTGTAATACTAAGCACAGGCGGCATTATTTATACAGAGGATGTGTTCTAGGCAGTAATACTGAGCACAGGCGGTATTATTTATACAGAGGATGTGTTCTAGGCTGTAATACTAAGCACAGGCGGCATTATTTATACAGACGATGTCAACACAAAAACGCAGATAGATGTGTACAGATACAAAAATGGCAAATTTTATTGAAAAACAAAATATAAAAACCAATGAAAACCCAAACTGGGTACATATACAAAAAACTCCCCAAAAGAAAACCAGATGAAGACAAATCAATGTCAAAATATAGCTAATAGACATCAGTAAAGTAGATCACCGAGTAAATACAAAGTGAATATACAAACAAGTAAGGTTAAAAAAAATTCAATATATTGATACAATACAATTGATACAAGGTGATATTATCCCCACGGGTATCGCCGGCTCGCGGGCTTCGTCAGGGCAATGAGCGATATTACTTGATACGGAGATCAAAAAGATGTCCAAGATAATGTAAGAGACATGATGGACCGCTGGCTCGGGAGTTTGGTAATGTGCCAGGGGTTTAATGGAGATGTGCCAAAAAATGTCACAGATCTGAAACAAGCGTGTTTTGGGACAGTATCGTTTTGATGTGTGGTACACCCCACATGTTAACCCCATTCCTATAAGCCTATTATACAAGAGGATGTGTTCTAGGCTGTTAACTGGTACTAGCGGTATTATTTATACAGAGGATGTGTTCTAGGCTGTAATACGGAGAAGTGGCGGTATTATTATATGAGGATGTGTTTAGGCTGTAATAATGCAGTACTAGCGGTATTATTTATACAGAGGATGTGTTTCTAGTCTGTAATATAAGCAACAGGCGGGTATTATTTATACAGAGATGTGTTCTGGCAGAATAAGAGTACTAGCAGTATTATTTATACAGAGGATGTGTTCTAGGCGGTAATACTGAGTACTAGGGTATTATTTAACAGAGGATGTGTTCTAGGCGTAATAAGGAGAAGTGGCGGTATTATTTATATTGAGGATGTGTTCTAGGCTGTAATAATGAGTACTAGCGGTATTATTTATACAGAGGATGTGTTCTAGTCTGTAATACTAAGCACAGGCGGTATTATTTATACAGAGGATGTGTTCTAGGCAGTAATACTGAGTACTAGCAGTATTATTTATACAGAGGATGTGTTCTAGGCGGTAATACTGAGTACTAGCGGTATTATTTATACAGAGGATGTGTTCTAGGCTGTAATACGGAGAAGTGGCGGTATTATGTATATTGAGGATGTGTTCTAGGCTGTAATACTGAGTACTAGCAGTATTATTTATACAGAGGATGTTTCTAGGCGGTAATACTGAGTACAGGCAGTATTATTTATACAGAGGATGTGTTCTAGGCAGTAATACTGAGTACTAGCTGTATTATTTATACAGAGGATGTGTTCTAGGCTGTAATACTGAGTACTAGCAGTATTATTTATACAGAGGATGTGTTCTAGGCGGTAATACTGAGTACTAGCAGTATTATTTATACAGAGGATGTGTTCTAGGCAGTAATACTGAGTACTAGCAGTATTATTTATCAGAGATGTGTTCTTGGCTGTAATACTGCAGTACTAGCAGTATTATTTATACAGAGAGATGTTGTTTTAAGGCAGTGAGCGCGGGCGGGACGCCTGGGGGGAGAGGCCGGCGGAGACTCCGGGGGAGCGGCCTCATCTTACACTTCTCCTGTAGGACCTTTACCGGCGCCTCCGCGGCCTCCTCCCCTTCCTCCCCTCCGTGTCTTCCTCAGTATCAGGCCGCGGACTCTCCTCCGCCATCTTGGAGCGATGACTTGTCACTTAACTAAACGCACACCGCGACCACAGCCACGTCACGGCAGCCGGCCCCCGCCTCCTCCGCCCGTTACCACCGGACCTAGAGTCACGGCGCCCAAGTCCAAAAAGAATGCGGGAAAGTCTCTTCAGGTGATAAAATGGCGGACAAATTTACTTCGGCGAAGAAGTCGACGGAGGAGGGAGCTAAGAATTTGCATGGGAACGTACTGACCAATAAGGAGTCGGCAAGTGGACACGTTGTCCAATCCGAGATAGCGAGAAGCGCAGAAGCCAGTGCCTTTATCAGCTTAGGATGATGGTAACCAATCAGCAGCAACTACAGATGTTATAAAACGAAAGCTCTTTGGTTGGCTTATTACCCTATCATCCGCCTTACTGCATATGATGACACACAGAAAAAGGCATCGGTGCTTTACATGAAACATGTTGTCCAATCATCACTGACAGTGACAGGCACATAGCTCATCCAATCCTGAAGCCCGTTGGCTCGCCCAGACAGCCATGACATTGATTGACATATCCTTCAGCCAATGGATGGCGAGCAGCTACGAGGATGGTGAATGGAGGCGCTGGACGGGCTGATTGTTGGGGACCACGGAGGGGGGAAAGGTTGGCTGCTCTCCGTCAGTGACTGTACGGGAAGATGGCTGCGCCGCGTGGAAGATGGGATGTTTGAAGATGCTCCAGATGTGGAGCCGCTGAACCTACGTTACTCAATGTGATAGAGCAGCGCTCCCTGCGGTGGATCTTTGTGGGGAGGAAAGGGCGGGGTGGGCAAGACCACCTGCAGGTAGGGGCGGACTCTACCACTGTGCACCTCTGAGAGGGGGCGTGTGGGTGATCAATTCTGCACATAGCGGGGAGATTATCCGTCCAGGCTGCTGCACTACAAGTCCCAGCAGCTCTTCCTGCATTGCATCCATATACAGTGACACGGAATAACTCCTCCTCATATTGCTGGGGCGGGTCTGACATCACAGAATTTAGATCCTTGACACAGAGAGGGGTCACGGTGACAGGCGGACTGTATCTGGGGGTGTGCTGTGTCCTATCCTCACACTGCTGAGCTCTGTGCGCTGAGCTGCTTTAGGCTCTTCTCTTCCTCTCTGAATGATTGCTATGTAGTTAACAAGAGGCCGCCATCACAACTTTTTACTAGTGCAGATAGATTCTGAAGACGTTTAAAGGAAACCTACCATTGGATTTGATGCCATTATAAAGCAACATAACCTTGATAATGCTGTAGCTACACTAAAAAACTATTATGGCATTCAGGAACTTGGAAAGCTGGATTGCAGTACATAAACCCATTACACAGAGGCTGTCTGCACTGTTCAGACAAGACTAATCAACCTGAGCTGGATGACTCGTACACAGCAGCTGGGGGATGGTGCAGCCATTGGTTACTTCTGCCTGTCAGGGATTACATCAAAGGAAACCTACATTTGATGTGATGCATTATGAAGCAAACCTTGAGAATGTTGTAGCTAACACTGATGCAGAAACATATCTTGTTTAATTCCTGAAATGATGGTTTTGCTGAAAAAACAATGCTCATTACATTATGATAATGAGGTTCTGTTGCTCTGTGGGCTGTCCCGGGGGTGTCTCCCGCTCTGCACTGCTCCAGCCTTGTCATGCCCAGCGTAAGCCGAAAATACGTCATCACTGTGTTTTCCCTGACAGTCAGAAGTAATAATGGCTGCACCATCCCCCAGCTGCTGTGTATGAGATCCCAGCTCAGTTTGATTAGTTCTTCTGGACAGTCCAGGAAGCTCCATGTAATGTGTTTGTGTATGGCAGCCAGCATGCAACCCAGCTTTCCCAAGGTACTGAATTTTATAATTTGGTTTTTTGAGCAGAAACCATTCAGGGATTAAACAAGATATGTTTCTGCATGAATAGTTAGCTACAGCATTCTCAAGGTATGTTTGGTTCACAATACATAAAAAATGGTAGATGGTTTCTTTAAGCTATGTGACACATCTCTCCAGGGACAATGCCTAACACTGTCAGCAGCTTTGTATATTCCCTTCTATGGGACGAGTGCCGCACATGACTGGAGGCTGAGCAGTGGTGTCCCCCGCAGTTGCAGCCTGGCGGTCCAGCTGTCTCGGATTCGGGAGGAGAGTGTACTGATCATTTCCACAGACCCTGCTCACAACATCTCAGACGCCTTTGACCAGAAGTTCTCCAAGGTCCCCACCAAAGTGCGCGGCTTTATGACAACCTGTTTGCAGGTGAGTTGTGTCCCCCTCAGGCTACAACATAATGGAGGACGAGATCAGTGTTTCATATGTCTCATGTCGCGGTTCTCAGCCCCATATCAATATAAATATTACCCACCGCTTCTCCGTATTACCGCCCTAGAACACATCCTCTGTATAAATAATACGCTAGTACTCAGTATTACAGCCTAGAACCATCCTCAATAAAATATACCGCTCAGTACTCCCATATTACAGCCTAGAACACATCCTCTGTATAAATAATACGCTAGTACTCAGTATTACAGCCAAGAAAACACATCCTCTGATAAATAATACAAGCTAGTACTCAGTATTTATTTCAGGTATAACCAGAAAAGTAAGAAGGGGTCTTATTAGGTAATACAGTGACGCCTCCCCCCTACTTGAGGAGAGGTGAGCTATCCAGGTTAATAACAGAAGGAGAAGGGTCCCTAGTAGGTATATACATTGAGAGCTCCCCCCCTACTGAGGAGAGGGAGCTTGGGTCCAGGGGTATAACAAAGGAGATAGGTTCTTAGTAGGTTATAGACAGTGAGAGCTCCCCCTACTGAAGGGAGAAGAGCAATGGTCCAGGTATAACAGAAGGGGAAGCCTCTGGTAGGTATACAGTGAGAGCGTTCCCCCCTAACTGAGGAGAAGAAGCATGGTCCAGGTATAAACACAGAAGGGAAGGTCGAGTAAAGGTAATACAGTGAGCTCCCCCTACTTGAGGAGAGGAGCTGGGTCAGGTATAACCAGAAGGAGAAAGGTTCTAGTATAAGTATAATCAGTGGAGAGCTCCCCCGTTACTGTGAGAGGAGCATGGTCCGGTTATAACAGACGGGGAAGCGCCTGGGGTAGGTAATACCTTGAGAGCTCCCTACTGAGGAAGAGGAAGCAATGGTCCAGGTATAACAACAGAATGGAAGGTCTAGTAGGTATAAACAGTGAAGCTCCCCCGACTGAAAGGAGAGGAGCCTGTCCCAGGTATAAAGAAGGCGCTCTAGTAGGTAAATAACACGTGAGAGCTCCCCCCCCCCCCCCCCCCCCCTTACAGAGGAGAGGAGCCTGGTCCAGGTATAACGAAGATGAGATCTTGTAGGTATACAGTTAGAGCCCCCCCTACTGTATGAGATTAAGCATGGGTCCATAGGATAACAGAGGAGAAGGTCCCTAGTATTTATAACAAGTGAGCCTCCCCCTACCTGAGGAGAAGGAGCCCCTGGAATCCAGGTTATAAACAGAAGGAAGAAGGTCTAAGTAAGGTATACAGTGAGCTCACCCCTACTGAGGAGAGGAGCATGATCCATGTATGACAGAGGGAGAAGTCTAGTAGGTAACAGTGAGAAAGCTCCCCCTACTGTACTCCCCTAACTGAGGAGAAAGGAAGCTGGTCCAGGGTAATAACAGAAGGAGAAGGTTTCCTAGTTAGGTTTTATACAGTGAGCCTCATGCCGCCCCTACACTTTCTGAGAGATCCTGGATCCCAGGTATAACAGAAGGAGAAGGTCCTAGTAGTATACGTTGGAGCTCCCCCTACCTGAGAGAGGATCATGAAATCCAGGTATACCAGAAGGAAGAAGGTCCTAGTTAATGTCTAACAGTGAGAAGCCTCCCCCTAACTGAGAAGGAGCAATGGTCCCAGGTATCAACCAGCAGGAATAATGTCTAGTAGGTTTATACAGTTGAAGAGCTCCCCCCCACTTTTGATGAGAGGGAGGCCCTGATCCCAGGTATAAACAGAAGGAGAAGGGGTCCTAGTAAATATACAGTGCAGAGCCCCCCCTACCTGAGAGAGGGAGCATGGTCCAGGTATAGAACAGAAGGAAGAAGGTCCTAGTAGGTATACAGTGGATAGCCCCCCTACTGAGGAAGAGGAGCACTGGTCCAGGTATAAACAGAAGGAAGATAGGTTTTCTAGTAGGTAATACAGTGAGGCTCCGCCCTACTTGAGGAGAGGAAGCATGGTCCAGGTATACAAGAGGATAAGGTTCTAGTAGGTATACCAAAGCGAGCAGCCCCCCCCCCTCCCCCTTCACCCCTACTTGACTGAAAGGGAGCTGGGTCCAGGTATAAAACAGAAGGAGAAGGTCCTAGTAGATATACAGTTGAGCTCGAGCATTCCCCCCCCACTTACGAGGAGAGGAGCATGAATCCAGGTTTATAACAGAAGGAGAAGGTCCCCTAGTGGGGTATACAGTGAGCTCCCCCCTACTGAGGTGAGGAGCAGGGTCCAGTACAACAGAATGAGAAAGGTCTAGTAAGGTCTACAAGTGAGAGCTCCCCTTACCGAGGAGAGAGCATGGTCCCAGGTATAATAAACAGAAGGAGAAGGTCTAGTAGGTAATACAGTGAGAAAAGAGCCCCCCCCCCCCCTCCCATACACTGAGGAAGAGTGCCTATGCCCAGGTATAACCAGAAGAAGAAGGTCTAGTAGGTATACAGCGAGAGCCCCCCCTCGCCCTCCCCCTACTGAGGAGAGGAGCATGGTCTCAGGTAAATAAACAGAAGGAAGAATCTTCTAGTATTATACAGTGATCTCCCCCCTACTGAGGAGAGACATGGGTCCAGGATATAACAGAAGGAGAAGGTCTAGTAGGATACAGTGAGCTCCCCCCTACTGAGGAGAGGATCATGGGTCCGGTATAACAAGAAGGAAGAATAGTCCCTATAGGTAATACAGTGAGAGCCCCCCTTACATGTAGGGAAGATTGTCCAGGTATAACAGAAGGAGAAGGGTTCTAGTAGTATACAGGAGATCGTCCCCCTAACTGAGGAAGAGGGAGTCAGGTCCAGGTAAATAACAGAAGGAGAAGGTTCCCTAGTTAGGTAATACAGTGAAAGAAGCCCCCCTACTGAGGAGAGAGCCTGGTCCAGGGTATTAACCAGAAGGATGTGAGGTCCTAGTAGTATACAGTTGAGACTCCCCCCTACTGAAGGAGAGGAGCAATGATCCAGATATAACAGAAGGAGAAGGTCCTAGTGGTATAACCAGTTGAGCTTCATCCCCTACTGAGGAGAGGACCCTGGTTCCAGAAATAACAAGAAGAGAAGGTCCTTATAGGTAATAAACCGTGACCCCCCCCTACTGAGGAGAGGAGCCTGAATCCATGTAATAAATAAACAGAAGGAGAAGGGCCTAGTGGGTATACCAGTAGCTCCCCCTACTGAGAGAGGAGCCCTGGTCCCCAGTTAATACCCATAAGGATAAGGTCCATTATGTCTACAGTGAGAGCTTCCCCCTACTGAGAAGGAGCAGGTCCCAGGTATAACAAATGAGAAGGTCTAGTAGGTTAATAACAGTGAGAGCCCCCCTACTGAGAGAGGAAGCATGGTCCAGGTATAATAACAGAAGAGAAAGGTCTAGTAGGTATACAGTGAGAGCTCCCCTACTGGAAGGAGAGTAGCATTGTCCAGGTATATACAAGGAGAAGGTTCTAGTAAAGGGTTATACAGTTGAGAAGCCCCCCTACTGAGGAAGAGCAGGGTCCCAGGTATAAACAGAAGGAGAAGGTTCTATAGGTATATATTGAGGCATCCCCCTACTGAGGAGAGGAGCAGGGTTCCCAGGTATAACAGAAGGAGAAGGTCTAGTAGGTATACAGCGAGCAGCCCCCCCCTCCCCTCCCCCTACTGAAGGAAAGGAGCCCTGGTCCAGGTAATAACAGAAGGGAATTCTAGTAGATATACAGTGAGCTCCCCCCCCCCCTTACTGGAGGATAGGAAGCGGATCCAGGTAAAACAGAAGGAGAAGGTCCCCTAGTGGGTATACAGTGAGCTCCCCCTACTGAGGTGAGGAGCAGGGTCCCAGGTACAAAACAGAAGTAGAAGGTTGCCTAGTAGGTATAGCAGTGAGGCTCCCCCTACTGAGGAGAGGAAAGCAGGTTCCAGGTATAAACAGAAGGAGAATGTCTAGTAAGGTATACAGTTGAGAGCCCCCCGCAGCCCTCCCATACTGAGGAGAGGAAGGCCTGATCCAGGTAATATACAGAAGGAGAAGGTTCCTTAGTAGGTATACACGAGAGCCCACCCCCCTCCCCCTCCCCCTACTGAAGAGAAGAGCAGGGTCGCCAGGTATAACAGAATGAGAAGCTCTCGTATGTATACAGTTGAAGCTCCCCCTTAACTGAGGAGAGGAGCATTGGTCCCAGGTTTATAACAGAAAGGAGAAGGTTCCTAGTAGGTATACAGTGAGCTTCCCCCCTACGAGGAAGGAGCATGGTCCAGGTTTATAAACAGAAGGAGAATGTCAAAGAGGTAGGTATAACAGTGAAGAGCCCCCTACTGAGGAGAGGATCCATGGTCCAGGTTTTAATAACATAAAGAAGAAAGGTTCCTAGGTAGGGTGATACAGTGAGAGCTCCCCCTACTGTGAGGAGAGGAGTCATGGTCCAGGTAATAACAAGAGGAGAAGGTCCTATTTGGGGGGTATACAATACAGTGAGCCCCCCCCTCTCTGAGGAGAGGAGCATGGTCCAGGAATAACGAAGGAGAAAGGTCCCTAGTGGGTTATACGTGGAGCTCCCCCCTACTGGGAGAGGAGCCTGGTTCCAGGTAAAACCGAAGGAGAAGGTCTAGTAGGTATACAGTGAGAGCCCCCCATACTGAGGAGAGGAGCATGGTCCAGGTATAACAGAAGGAGAAGGTCTAGTGGGTATACAGTGAGCTCCCCTTACTGAGGAGAGGAGCCTGATCCCAGGATAACAGAAGGAGAAGGGTCTAGTGGGTAATACAGTGAAAGCCCCCCCTACTGGAGGAGAGAGCCTGAAATTCCAGGTAATAAAACAAGGAGAAGGTCTAGTGGGTAATACAGTTGAGCTCCCCCTACTGAGGAGAGGAGCCTGGTCAGGTAATAACAAAGGAGAAGGTCTAGTAAGGTATACAGTGAGAGCTCCCCCTACTGAGGAGAGGAGCTGGTCCAGGTTATAACAGAAGAGAAGAAGGGTCTAGTAGGTATAAACAGTTGATAGCTCCCCCTACTGAGGAGAAGGAGCAATGTCCAGGTAAAACAGAAAGGAGAAGGTCTAGTAGTTATACAGTGAGATCTCCCCCTAAAACTGAGGAGAGGAGCCATGGTCCGGTAATAAACAGAAGAAGAAAGGTTTCTAGTAGGTATCAGTGAGTAGCCTCCCCCCTCTGAGGAGAGGAGCATGGTCCCAGGGTATAACAGAAGAGAAGGTTCCTAGTAAGGTTAATACAAAAAAGGGGGGGGTGGAGACTCCCCCTATTAACTGAGGAAGAGCATGGTCCCGGTTATCACAGAGGGAGAAGTCTAGTAGGTATACAGTGGAGACTTCCCCCTACTGAGGAAGGAAAGCATGGTTCCAGGTATAACATAAGTAGAAGGTCTAGTAGGTATAACAGTGAGCTCCCCCTACTGAGGGAGAGAAGCATGGTCCCCCAGGTAATAAACAAAGGAAGAAGGTCTAGTAGGTATACATTGAGCCTCCCTCCCCTACTGAGGAAGGAGCATGGTCCAGGTAAACAGAAGGAGAAGGTCTTAGTATGTTATTACAGTGAGCTCCAGTGAGCTACGAAAACAGTGGAGCTCCCCCCCTACTGAGGAGAGGAGCAATGGTCCAGGTATAACAGAAGAAGGTCTGTAGGTTATAACAGTTGGGAGAGCCTCACCCCTACTGAAGGAGAGGAGCATGGTCCCAGTAATAAACAGAAAGGGAAGAAGGTCTAGTAGGTTATACAGTGAAGCTCCCCCTACTAGGAAAGGAGTCATGGTTCCAGGTATACACAGAAAGGAGAAGGTTTCTAGGTAGGTGGTAACATTGAGAGCTCCCCCTACTGAGGAGAGGAGCTGGTCCAGGTAAAATAACAGAAGGAGACGGTCTAGTAGGTATACAGAGTTGAGAGCCGAGTTGAGAGCCCCCCAATTACTGATTGAGAGGAGCATGGGTCCCAGTATAAAAAACAGAAGAGAAGGCTAGTAGGTTATACAGTGACTTCCCCCTACCTGAGGAGAGGAGCATGTTTCCCCAGGTAATAAAAAAACAAAGGAGAAGGTCCTAGTAAGTAATACAGTGAGAGGCGTCCCCCTACTGAGGAGAGGAGCCATGGTCCAGTGTAATAACAGAAGGAGAAGGTCTATTAGTTATACAGTGAGAGCTCCCCCTAACTAGGAGAGGACATGGTCCAGGTGTTATAACAGAAGTGAGAAGGTCTGTAGTTATACATTGAGAGCTCCCCCCCCCTACTGAGGAAGGGCAGGTCCAGGTTATAACGAAGGGGAGAAGGTCTAGTAGTTATACAGTGACGCCTCCCCCTATGAGGAGAGGGAGCCATGGTCCAGGTTTATAACAGAAGGAGAAGGTCTAGTAGGTATACAGTGAGCCTGCCCCCCCTACTGGAGGAGAGAGCATGGTCAGGTATGAACAGAAGAAGAAAGTCTAAGTAGGTATGACAGTGAGAGCTCCCCCCTACATGAAAAATGAAGAGGAAGCAGTCCAGGTAATAACAGAAGGAGAAGGTCCTAGTAGGTTAATACAGTGAGCTCCCCCTACTGGAGGAGAGGACAATGGTCCCGGTTATAAAAACAGAAGGATAAGGTCCCTAGTAGGTATACAGTGAGACCCCCCATATGAGGAGAGGATCATGGGGTCCAGGTATAACAGAAGGAGAAGGTTCTAGTGGGTTAATACAGTTGAGCTCCCCTTACTGAGGATAGGAATCCTGAATCCAGGTATAACAGAGGTAGAAGGTCCCCTAGTAGGTAATCACAGTGATTCTCCCCCCTACTGGGAGAGGAGCCATGGTCTCAGGTACTAATAACCGAAGGAGAAGGTCTAGTAGGTAACAGTTGAGAGCCCCCCCTAACTGGCAATTGCTTGCAGCCAGAACGTTGTCATCTACAGCCATACACTAGTCCATCTAGGCCCATACTAGTGTTAGTGTGTTGGCCCCGCTGCAGAGCGCAATAATCATACCTCTAGTTGTTGTGTTCTGTGTACAGTATTGTAAGCCTCTTACCCACATGCTGGTGCAATTAGCTCTGAGCATTAATTTTAACAATTTTTTCTTCCGTGAAATAGAAAAGTGCAGAGCAGTTTCTGTTTTGTATGGTTGTATCAGCTCAACCCCAGATCAGACGATACAAGGGCAATAGAGATAGTGCCCAGTACACGAGAGCTATAGTCACAGCAGTTGTGAAGGACAACTGTCCACCAGTTAAAATCTTTCGCAATATAAATCCATATAGTCACAGGCCCTCCTGCTACTAACACAGCAGAAGAACACTACACAATACCACTACACAAATCCCCTAGCACTGCCTGCATCTGCTCAAGCGCCCACGCGCCTTGCTGAAAACCCTTTTCTAATGAATTATACTTGTTGCAGATACAACTGATGCATGTAACTGCCTCCAACAACAATTGCTCAAAGAGTACAAAGACTAAGCAGTGTGAGGACGAACCACCAAAGTCTGCACTTAAAGAAGCACGAACATCATGATACAAAATCACATATCTCAACAGTCCATAGCCATGCCTAAGAACATAACACATAAGATATGATCGCAAAAATCTCATCGTCACATCCCTTAAAAATATGAACTGCAAGTTGTAAAAAATAAATCTGTAATAATGATATTGGAAGGAGGTTGGTTTTTATATATATTTCAAAATGGTCTAGAGTAAAAAGAAGTTGGTATCAAAGTCATCGTCGTTCTTCCACAAGAGAGGATTGTGTGCTGCTCTGCCACATTGGAGCAGAAGCCACATCCACATATGAAATTACTATGAGAGGAAGAAATTATAAATAAATAATAACCCCTACCAATCTTTATTATATCAATCTATACATTCACCATCCGGCATAGAAGAAGAAACTGCAGGAGGGTGAAGACGGCCACCAATAGAGGTCAGGTCTGTCCGCTTAACCCTGTGGAGGGGTCCCAGTAACTGGGCGTCCGATCAGACACGTCAGGAATGTAGCTAAGTAAGCTACACCCGCGATGGTCCCCCCTGTGACCAAGAGATTTACAAAGAAATCCAGTTGGGAAGCAGCTGCCAACTTGTCCTGTTGTCAAGGTCTGGTACTGCCGACCTTCCTTATCTGATCTAGCTGTCAAATACCACCAGCAGCCTGTCTTGGCGGCTGTTTTCTGATAGCACAAAACCGTTTTCTATACATTTAAAAAAAAGGGCCAGCATGCATTGTTATTCACTCGTATGGGCTTCCTCCTTACCTGGCGTTGTACACCATGTGGGACGCTGATCCAGTCGTATGGCAAAGCATGCCTGCACTGTCCCCCCCCTGAACTTTGTTCAGCCTCCTCAAATTCAGACAATCGACGCATTCATTCCCGTTTGTGGTTGGTGTGAAGATTTTTTTGTAGACTTGTTGTTATTTTTTCCACATCCAGCCCAAGGGGGCGCATAGTCTCTAGTAAGAGACAAAAGGGAAGGATCTATGACTGGTACTCAAACCACGTTCTTACTCTCTCAATTTTCCCTGACGTCATCTGTCGTCAATGTCCCTTCCCCCATAGTTGAGATCAAGTCTTGTCATGGAACAGAAATATCAAACCGCTGACTAAGCACAGGGCCGGAAAGTGGAAAGAGACAGAAAACAAGACCGTCCAACCCAGTGCCTCGTTGACATAGACTGCGCCCACCCAGTGCTTATTTACGGACAACGACTGTGGCCACCTAGCGCTTATTTTTACTCAGATAGTGCATTTACATAGACACGCCACCTATGCTCATTACACTAGATGCATCAAGTTATTCAGTTGAGCACAAACTGTTACACGACACAGGACACCACGTGACCCGATCATTCAAACTGTGCCCTGATGCATAAGTATCAGCATAACGCAGCTATCTGCAACACTGTGTTTCACACACAATTGTCCTACCCGCTAGTGTTGCGCGCTCACACTAGACGCAGAAGACGCCACCTACATCATAAAATTTGTTGCAGACATGCCTCCGTGCCTCAACTGCATTGAGTCTGCATGGTTCCATGTGCCACCTAGTGTCCACTTAAACACTAGGTTGCCATTTAAAGAATTCTCCACAACCACTTTTCCCCCTATCTAGGGTAGATATGCGGTGCACAATCCTAATTCCACAAGAGATGTTTCCAGTATAGAGACCCCCGGCAGATGCATCCACCCCACGTTACCTCTATGAGCATTTTTGTAGTAGGCGTGGGTCGTCCTTGATCCTCCCCTCGCTGGCGGGCCTAGCAGCAAGACTACAAGAAACAGACCATGGGACCCATACCTTTGTTTATCTGAAGAGTGCAGAATTCTCAACCTTCTTCCTCTCGTGGCGGTTCATCAAATCCTAGGGTCAAAAGAACCCTATTATCCGGGCTGCAAGTGCCCCTACCCCAATTCAAATTACGAGACACCGCACTTACTAACATAACGACTCATCATAGCCATCCATATGAGATTAATTACTACTTATGAGAAGTACGCATCGCTTGCCTTGTTGTACGGGAATTTGCTTTTGCAAATTATCCCCTTTCACAGCTGAGGGGTTTGTCTACAATTTGTATATCGGATAAACATCCCTGAGGACTTTAGGGCCTACACACTTTTACCTCCAATCATCCATCGAAAAAATCCACACGAACTTATCTAACTTGCTCTCCACAGCTGCAGGTTTTTGCACTTATGTATGTAGTCTGTAGACTCCATACTAATATGTGTTTACTTGCACTATGCATTGCACGACAGGAGTGCATTCCCGTGATGATGCATTTGCTCTGCAATGAGTTGACTAGGGCGTTTGCATTTTTATCTTACTGTTAATGCATTTGAGGAGTATTACTTACGGTTTTCAAGCTGCAGCCGTTTGTTACAGTTGTTTCCAGACAACGACAGTCCTCTGAGGACTCCAAGACTGATTATTTCACATATCATACCTGTACAACTGTTCAAAAAGTACTATGACAGATGAGGGTTTGGTGTTGAGGGTGGGTTTTTAGCTCACAAAGGATTGTTCCTAGGAATGGATACATTGTAACAAGTCCTCAGGCTGTTGGGAACATTATGTTGTTAGATTTTCAGTGTTTTAAGAAGGCCTGAAGTGAATGCTTACAATTGTATCTCATCAATCTTAACCATCATCTAGAACCAAAATCCAAATAGACATCTACCTGTTTTCTAAATTGAATTGCTGGCGAGAAATGTATATCTACGATGATGCAGGTTGCCTGCAGTTATACACTGTGACATACTACTAGGACAATGATAGAGAATTTATACTGGGTTTTAGCTAATAGAGGATTTGTCTAGGCTGGTGCTATTGTAGCAGACTTAGCTGAAAGTATGGGGAAAAGTTCCTAACTCTCAACAGCGAGGGTTTTGGGACAATTGCATCCTAGTTTAGACAAACCTCTGGCGGACTTGCAGGTGATAACGTCCACACCGGTAACCTGTACTCCATAACAGAGGTAAAATCATATCAGACTTAGTATTTCAATGCTGCCGGTTTGGTTACAATTGAAGCTAACCTGCTTCCACCAATGGTCTAAGTTTGGGAAACAACTCTTTGAATGATGCGGCGGGCGGACGGATCGCAGGAAATGATAGGCCGGACAATGCTGCATACGCATCATGTCCTGCGATACATCCTCCCCTCCGCACTCGTGCTGAATCCGTGCACGGTAGCCGGGAGATGGCGCACATGACCCGGTGCTGGGAATGGCATAACACAGGTACGGTTCCACCGACGGTTTCAAACTACCACCGTGTGACATAGAACCTTGAAAAAAGGAAAATGGTACATAATGCACGACCGCCACCTAGCGTCACAATTTTGTTATGAAATACAATCCCTATTGATTCACTTTACTCGCCTAGACACGAAGATGACACAGGCGGGACATGGAGGGTGGGCGTACTTGTTACAGTAAAGAGACCACTTTCTCGAAGGCAAGCTTCTCTGGTCCTCAGTTGATAAAAAAACCTAAAAATACAGACAATTACCTCCATGACCAGTACAGTGAATGACCCTCCAGTGGCGGCCGATCTTTACCTGTATGTTTATAACTGAGGCCCGTAATACAGTGATTGAAGACGCCAGAACATCTTTGTACAAGAGCTTGTATATACTGTCCGGCCCGCCAATAAAGCCATAGCAGCTTATATGAACCCCCAAAGCAGCCCCCATTAGCCACCCGTGCCGTGTTCTACGCTCACCGTCATGAATGTCACCTTGCGAGGGGTTACCTGTCAAGAGAGGAAGCAATTTTGTGATACTGACTAGCCGGAGTCGTTATCTAAGTCCCATCACCCTGGAGGATCTGAGGTGTCTGTGATATTTGTCTTGTGAGACATGGGCTCACTGGGATTTGTATTCAAGCATATTTTGTGTAAACCTGGTGCCCATTATAAGTGAAATGAGTCCTGTTGAGCCTTGGCCCTGTGTATCTAAGCTCAAACTGTGAATCCAGTCCTTGCTGATCCTGAGTTTCTAAATACATTATTATGTTCTTTTCAGTTTGACTGGTGTTCTAAGCCATCATAGGTTGCAATTCCATCATGACTGAGCCCATGTTCCAAGCCACATCCTTCATGAGACGCAACTGAAGCCTGATTATCTAAAATTCCTTTGAACTGTGATAGTCAGCTGGGTGTATTTTCCACCAATTATTCTAGTTGTATCTTCAAGCCCATCATATATAGCCAGCAGACTCATCCTTGTGTATCTAGCCTACTACATACGTAGACCATGTGTATTCCAAGTTCCGCTGAGCTAAGTGTATCTAGCGGCCCATCCATGTTGATCTATTCATTTAGGTCCCAGTGGATCCAGTCCAGCAGGATCTGATGTATCTTAAGCCTTTCAATAACATGAACCAGTCCAGCCTGATCCTAGTGTGATCTAAGCCCATCATTATATGATCCAAGTAAGCTCATCTAATTTGTCATGGGTTGTCCGCTCCTCCATCTGTGTATCTTAGGTCCTACTTTTGTATCAAGTTTCTGAGTGGTTATCCAAGCTTGTTAAATAAACGTTATCTCTACTTCGTTTATTGTTGCTGGTGATATACAGATTTGTTTTACTTAAATGGGCTGAGCGCATACCGTACACAGCCCTCTGCCAAGGTGGGCAGCTGTTTCCTGGGACCGTGTACCATACAGGTGCGAAATTCTGGTTAATTATAACTTCCTGTATAATGGCCGTGCGGACATCCTCGGAACCCTCAACATGGATTTTCTGTGTTTGGGACATTCCTCAAGGACGAATGGAGGAGCAGAGAAAATCCAATTACCGCAAGTCTTATTTCCAAGACAACAGGTGGGAAGGAGTGGGTGGTGCCAAGGTGTTGGAACACACGTAGTACATCTCCATCACACTCTGAATAACGCTGGTGTCTTTATTCTGCTCTAATCCAATTTGGTTGGGAGAGGTCACTGAGGGTCACACTCCGTCAGCCCGCCATATCTTTATATCATGAATTTAAAAAAAAAATTTTTCCAGAAACAAGTTACCTAGGACATTGCGGTCACTCGATGCCTCCCATAATATCAGGACCGATTATGTTATGGGTGGGCCCACGGGTCCCTAATCTTGCAGCGTATGAACTTCTGCGACCTTCCACCTTGCATGTGCACCAAATTGTCCAGGATTAGGTTTCACAGGGCTGAGTAAACATCCATCCAAGCTACTGATAAATGAGCGGCCCAGACCATACAAGACCCCCACAGGGGGAGTAGTGGTGGGCACTTTTTTAGCCTTTTAGTGAACAACCGATCAATGTAGGTCTTTTTTGGCTAAAACTGATAACCTTACTAGAAATCTGTCAATGTTAAACCCCCAACCATGTGCACAACATAACAGTGATGTTGATCATAGAGAACCTCCCAGTTTGGGGTCTCCCATTATGTTCCTTCCCTATATGGAAAAACCTTATTGACTGTATATGGACTAACTGTACATCAACATATGGTGCCCACAATAACGGCGCCAGGAAATTTACCAGAATAATTACTTTACATAAGATGACTACATACAACGTTAAAACCGAACTCAAAACTATACCCATATTACAAGTCAGCCCAATATCAATCTCTCCATGAACTCAATAATATATAGACCTCATAAAGAGCCCCAATATCAAAAACAGTATGCTCGTAATACTACCTCTCCTACAATACCACCCCCACCACAAAGCTCCAAATATACCCCCACGCTCTCAATAATAATGCCATAACAGACTCAAACATCAGAATTCAGTAGCCCCCATCAGCACCCCCAAGGTTACAACACCCCAATATAATTCTCAATACAACCATACCCCCAATTAAATACCAAACCGCCATTATGCAGCCGATTAACAAACCAGACAGTGATCACAATATCTTCAACCATAATAATAGCTACTATGCAGTACACTAATAGAGTTTCCCCAATATACCGCTACATACAGTGCCCAAATATCATCCGAACCCACATAGCTATACATAATGTCTACATGGAATGCGGAGGTGCAGGGGTCCATGTTGTTCATATCCTTTTAGCAGTGCGGTGGTGGTTCCGAGTGAGTCAGATGTTGTACACCCTTAAAAACATTCACCTAGACCCAACGCAAATTAGATGTAGGTGCAGCCACAGTCCCTCTGGCTCACGGGGGGCCCACATGAGGTGTTGGGGATACGGTATCATATGCTTACCCTGCAACTACTAAGGTGGAATGTAAAACCTAAAAAGACTTCCAGTCCAGCAATTTCATACCATCACCTCTTGGCCTACATCTACATCACATTACCGAGCACCCGCACCTCCTCCAATATACCCCCCATAAGTAAAACTGCTCTGTAGTAACACTCTAACCGTGCAGTGGGCCACCATGCCGCCTGCCTCTCTCCCAAATCACACTGCACACAAGGACACTTCCCCTGAACTACTCCCACCTGCCCTCCGCCATAAAGTTATACCCTCCCCACCCAGACAACCTCTCCTGCTCCTCCCTCCTCCCCACATTCATTGTTCCCAGGTGTGTGGGAGGGTTGGGATTACAGGGACGCCCCCACCATGCTGTTACAGCTGTTGGCCCCTGGCCATTATCCTGCTGGGCATCTCTGGAATCCGATTCATTAATCTCACATAGAGTTTAGAACTACAACTCCCAGCATTCCATACAGCTAGGACTGTCCAATAGCCCAGTCCCACTAGATCCTCCCGCAGACTATAGCCACCCCTGTACAACACAAGATGATAACACAGAGGTTTGCCTCCACCTGGTTCCAAAAAAATGTGTAAAATATCCGTCATAACAATGTTCCCACGTGAGTCACGTCACTCAGCTTCCCAGATCCTTGAAATGGCAGGGAGAGCTGTGTGAGAACCTTTCAGGGGAGGAGAATGACGATGACCTTAAGAGTCCTCATCGCTTTGGGTTGATCCCTTCGCATTGGCAATGTTAGAGCTGATTCACCACACGCAAATACAACACTGAAGAGAGGAGATTGACCTGACTTACAAAAAAAATTGCTGTTAACATTTGTATTTACAAGCCACAGTGGTTTGAACAAAAATGTGTAACATTGTGTTAACATCAGTTAAAATTGTGTCTCCCGAATTCAAAAGTAAGCACATGTTACTGCATTGTGTAACTATTGATTTGTACATGAAAATGTGAACAGCAATGATTAGGCAAACTCTCCTCTCCCTCTTCCTGTGGATTTGTGTTTCAAACTCCAATGTAAACGCCATGTTTGAACGCCGCAAGAGGGTTTCAACTGCATTTGTTCTGACTCATTGTGTTGCCAAACCCTCAGCGTTTCCTGTGAAGATTGTTTGGCAAATTGTGCCCCAAAGTACGGGACAAAAACCCTGAACTAATTTCCCTCGGGGTTTCAGGTAGTGACACAAAATGACACGCAGTGATGAGGACTTAAATAGGACTCCTCTCCCCCGGGATCTTCCCACACCCGTAATTACAAACCGGTCAGACCAATACTTCCTCCTTCTGAGGCAGAGGCCCTAGATTTGGACTGAAGCTCTACTCCCCCATACATTAAGCGTCATATGTAATAATATCATCACCACACATTTGACCCTCATCCTGTTCCGGATCTTCCGAACACATGGAGGGTGAGGTCACTGCGGGCAGAAAACGAACAGAGTGGAGCGCAACACCAGCTGAGCCCATGGACCGCGAGGCTGGTTTTAACTGGATTAATTACAATATTTCTGTTGTTTAGCCGAGTATCTAAACCTATGGTGTGGGAATACTGTCTATTGACTACTTGTATCTAGTCAATCAACCACGGAATAATGTTTCACAATGCGACACTGTACCAACCTAAGCTTACACATAGATGTAGATCTGGTCCAATGGGCTGATGTATCCTGAACCTAGTCCGCAATCATGATGTAGATACTACCCTCTCAGCGGTTTGTATCTAAGTCTCCATGAACATGTACAGTCCTACGGACCCCGGTGTTTAGTGCTATGATAGGGATCCCATTTTTCAATGAGACTGTATCTAAGCCTACCCATTGGTCTGTTTTACAGACCAGTGTATCTAGACTAAACCGTGTGCGCACCTGTCTACTGGAATTTTGGGGGTCATTTACTAAGTCCCGATCGCTCCTTGTCTTTTCCCCCCCTCTCGGACGTGGTTACACCCCCGAATATTTCCGATTTGCCGCCAGAAAAAAGATTGCATGAAATATTGCCCTGGGGTTTTTTTTTTGGCCACCGATCGGAATTTGGGCGCATCGGGAGAGGATCAACGCAGACTGAACAATCGGGGGGCGTGGCCTGACTAAAACCCAGACGTATTCGGAAAAACCGCCGCATTTAAAAAAAAATTTTGTGTCGCGAAAATTTCCATACTCTACCTTCATCCTGCATAGGCCGGTGTATTTCTGAGGCTTCTTCCAGCGCTTCAGCGCAGCAGAATCGGCACAACCATGTGGACGTCAAGATGAACTGCGTTTGATAATCCGGCCGGACCCGATCCAGTATGAGAAACGCGGCCACGCTGGTCGCGACGGAACCGGGTAAGAAATGTGCCCCCCCATTGTTCACGAGACTATTATGTGTGATATATGACCAATAATTGCGATCTAAGCGATATTGTCGGATAGTGCTGTTCTACTGTTATGCTTTAGATCTGTATCTAAGACTATGATTGTGGGTAACGTATACAGAGATACTGTATAAAGACCTATCATGTGCGAGTTACATATGACTGAGTAATCGTTCTAAGACTTTAATGAGTGGGCACTCCCTACTAAACCACTTGTTATCTAGACGAGGGAATGTACAAATACTGTCCAATTGAGCTGTTGTTAATCTAAACCTATCATGTGCGTACCTGCTCTAAGCTGCTGTATCTAACTGTATCATAAAAATGGATGTTGTCCCCTCCAAAATAGGTTTGTGGTTCAAGGGTGCACCCTTTTCCCATGGCTGCCGGGAAAACTGTCGATCTTGTATTCTGGGAAATGGTGGGTGGGGATTTTCCTGGGTATTTGGGTGCACGCCCTAATGGCAGGAGACCCCCATTACGTTGAATAGCCCCCCCATCCCTTGCACACGATAAGGTTTATTGACTGTCTTGAATCTCCATCTTTATAGACAAACCGACCATCACCCTCACTTTTTACTACCACACCTTTTTAGAAAATGGAAGCGTTCTGTGATAGGTTGTTTAGTTGCTATTGCCAGATTCCTTCCTTTAAATATCTCTGGGTGCATATGGCCACAGTTTTGATAATTCCCCTTACACTTTCACATCCGAATCCACATCTGGGTTCTGGTGAACACATCGCTCTGACATACTCGTGCCATGATCCCTCTCATGGCAGCCACATCTTAATAGCTCAGTTATTACCAGACTAAGCAGTCACGATCGCAGGGAAGATCTACGTCGGATGTATCCTGGATTAGATTAACTCCACGTAAACCGCGAGCAGAAATATTTAATAGTGACGATAGTATGTGATCCTGATCGCCCCCGCCTGGCGGTGGTATTTACCATGTGGGCCATGACTACTTGTACTTGCTCACACTGCAGATTTAATCTAAAAGTAAGAAAGAATATTCTCGACTTTCACATGGCAACCAAATCACAGCTCAGCCCCGTAAAAATATTATGGGCCACGGGTAAATGAAAGCTGAAGCTAATTTGATGGTGCACAATAACATTTTTTTACTTGGCCAGACAGCTTGCAAATCTCTCGTGGGTATCAAGCCTGGATAGTGATCAGTCTACACAGCTGGGGTATCCCAAACCCACAATAAGGGAATTTTTCTTCGCAAATTGCTCCTTTAATTTCGCAGATCGTTCGTGTATCTAGTATTTACCCTTGATGTCTGTTGCTTTCTCTTTTCTCCTGCCGTACGTATCTAAGCCCTTGTGTGAACTTTCTCACAGTGTGACTGGTTCGCCTGGTTATGAGGGTTATGTAACGGGGCCTCAGTCGCGCCTCCTGACCTCTTGCCCAGACTTCTGTCTCCTCGGCGCTCGCCCCTTGTGCTTTTTTTGACACCAATTAGACAGAAAAATCAAACCCGAGGGGCGGAGGAGCGCAAGAGCTCCACTCATGAGACCTTGAGAACTAACTCTTACAAACACTGGTAATACCAGAAGGTCCTGAGCACCTCCCCATCCTGTTTTGTAAGCCGTCTTAGCCTTTTGAGCCACAGACCAGTGTTCTGCTTTGTACGCTGCAAGGGGGTTATGGGAAATATGAACAACTGCATGAACCTCCCAGCCCAGGGTCCCCGCCTGGTGCCCCTCCATGGCCCCATACAAGTTGTTTGTGAAGCTGCAGTGCCAGCGGTTTACAGACACGTTTAGTGATCAATCACCTCCCAAGCCCACTTACTACGGCTTCTCCAGGGCTGCAGAGCAGTTTTCTTTCTTAGGACCTTCGCTCAGTGTCTGCAGGACTGCAAAATTATAATGCCCATATGACACAGGGGCCGTCTCAAGGCATAGTAACTTAAAATACAGGACGCTTTCACACAACATGGCTTGTGTAGGAATCTTGCATTATTGGTAATGCCTAACAGGATTCCATGGCCAAGAGAGCACCACAGGACCTCCCCCCCCAGGGTTTGCCTTGGTCTTCATGAACCTCTCATCCTAGGCCACATTAATTACTGCAATTCCTCGGATGGCAATCTATCTAAGTTTTGCTTCTTCTTTCTAGTTGACCTTAAACCGATGTCACAGATGGCTGCCACAATTGAGGTCTATAGACTTGCAAATGACAGGACCCCTCATTTCAACATGTGTGTGTCTGCAGGGACCTGCAAGAATATTGCTACAAAGTCCTTGGGAGTGATTATCCACCTTGGACCAACCAAGGACCCCAGCTTATGCTGATGCGTCTGGTATTAAGCAGTTCAACCTCAGTACCCAACATGAACCAGGACCAGGTGGCGCCTGCACGTCACCCACTACAGGTGACGTCTCCAGGGCTGGTAATGTGAACACCACACAAGATATTTCTTTAAACCTAGTTTATATACTCATCCGCCCCCGAGCGCTACAAAAGCAAGTGTGGCAGAGGAGAGCGGCGGTCCATTGACTACAAGTGCATGTCCATGCTCCAGACGTGGGGGCACATCTGAGATGAAGAGATCAGCACATGAGGCCGAGAACACCACAGAGACTAGGTGGTGGGTAAGGGGGACAAGGAGATGTACAAGCGCTGGGTGCCCAAACCAACCCCGGGAAAAATAATAGACCCTCCCCATAAAGAAGATAATGGGCAGGAGAGGGGGGGTCAGTCATGGGGTTGTGTGTAGCAGCCTTCTTCTGTGTTATCAGACAGGGTGAACTCATTCTTCCCGCCTGGTGGCTTGTACGGCTCCATGATGAGTTAGAGAAAGTTGTACGGTTTTTCCTCCTCCTACTCTGGAACCCTCGTCGGGAGAATGGGGAAGGCTTGACAATGTTGGAAGTCTTCAATACAGGTCCTCCAGCCTCGAGAACAAGAACAGACCGGTGAAAGTAGGACCTGGGGGGGCAAGCACCTGCCCAGTAACACCCCCCCTGCCCATGTTGCACTACCAACCTGGTCCAGAACTTGGACTGGATTCTTGTGCGGCGTCGACACAACGACATGGCTTCTCACGGGTCCGGAAATAAACCATCTGTTGACAGAAAATTTTATGTGTGGCTATTTTACACTGGGCCAACTCCTGGATCAGCCGCTCCTTCTCTCAGAAGAGAGAGGAACCCGCAATACACCACAGAATGAAGGTGTTCTGCTCCTATACACACAACACATACACACCGTCACGCAGCTTCCAACCTCTCACCACAAGGGGGGCAGTATTATAGTAGTTATATTCCTTACATAGGGGGAGTATTACTGTAGTTTATATCCCTGGTACATAGGGGCCAGTTATTTTAGAGTTATATTTACCTGTTTACATGGGGCGGTAATTATAGTAGTTATAGTCCTGTACATAGGGGGCAGTAATCAGTAGTTATATTCCTTGTAATGGGGCAAGTATTATAGTAGTTATATTTCTTGTACATAGGGGCAGTATTATATTAGGTTCTATCCTTGTTACATAGGGGGCAGTATTATAGTAGTTATATTTCTTATCACATGGGGGCAGTATTATAGTAGTTATATGCTTGTACTAGGGGGTATTGTGTACTTGTACTAGGCGTATTAAACTAGTGGTTAACTATTCTTGTACATGGGAGGGGCAGTATAAGTTTCATTGAAGGTGAGTATAATAGTTATAAGGTGTACATATGTCAGTATATTATAGTTTTGTTATATTCGTGTACATAGGTAGCGAGTATTATAGTAGGTATATTCCTTGTCGCAGAGGGGGCAGTATTCTATGCGTCTTTATAGATCCTGTACATAGGGGCAGTATTATCGTAATGTAATAAATTCTTTGTCATAGGGGCAGTTATTATAGTTGTTAGTATCCTGTACATAGGGCATATTAGAGTAGGTATAATTTCCTTGGTACATAGGTGGCAGATATTTATGTATTATAATCCCTGTAACATAGGGGGTCAGTATTTAGTAGTATAGTCTTGTACATAGAGAGGACGCTGTATTATTTTTTAGTCCGTTTTTTTCATACTGTCTGTTGTTAGTCAAATAATTCGTGGGCGGGGTTTTGCGTGTACCAGTTTATCTTATTTCTCTGTTCACCTAGGGGTGCCGTATTATAGTAGTTTTCCTTCCGTACATAGGGGTCCACGTCTATTCGTATGTAGCTCTCTTTACTAGTGTGCTCGTCTATACGGATCGTCTCTCTGTAAATCTTCTATACTTCTACTCCGTTCACCTGTAACATAGGCGGGCAGTATTTAGTAGTTTCTATACCGTTGGTACATAGGGGGCCAGTATTAGAGTAGTTATATTCTTGGTTAACATAGAGGGGCAGTATTATATATTATCGTACTAGGCCCTTAGGTGTTCTGTACATTCGGGCTATCTATAGTATTCTTAGGGCAAGGATATTGACATTGGTTCAGATCATCCTCACCACCTCTCCTTGAACTCTCGCTAAACCGAAGCGAATGACCATGGAGGAGTTTCTCTCTCTCGAGCCTGGAGTAGCTATCTGGTCAGCCATTCACTGTCCCCAAACCCAACCATATTACACATCCTGAGCAGGCAGAGAAGTAAGAGTGATGCCGTTACTATTGGGGGCAACAGGACTGTTTTTACCAGCAGATAGATAGAGACGAGGCTTTTAACCTGGATATGAATGGACGTGATTGATTCCTTGATCTGCTCAGTCTTCCCCAATCCCTCGCTCCACAATGGTTGGAAAATTGAAGCAGGCCGAATGTGGGGTGTCCCGTGGGGCCGGTATCAAAGACAACCACTGATCGAAATTCATCCTTTCCCAAAGCCCTGATGAAAAGGTAGAATCAGCTTGATATTTTATACTCTCTTGCTTGCATCAGTGTAAATGCACACCTATCACTTCTGCAAGCTTTCAATACTGGTTTAGTAGAACATGCAGTACACGATGATATGGGATATACAGCGGCCTCACCTCTCACACCCTGCGTGAGCTCTGGCTTCAATCTTCCCAGAAAAGCCGCCATGCCTCCTGCAGAATCATCCTTCGTCCATACTCCCGCAGCATATTGGTCCTCCGAAAGAATCTCATCGGAAGCTCGGCCACCCCCATGACTGGGGTCCATCTCCTGCACAGCCGACACACAGCAAAGTAGCATGGTCAAGGCCTTTATTCACACATAATAGAGAGCTACAGGCGCTTATTATTTACACAGACTTGAGCAAAAACTGTACGGGTATTATTTTAACAGGGTGTGGTGTCTAGGCATTAATAACTGAGACGGGCCTATTAACAGAAGTTGCTAGCAGTCACTGGTCGGTGATTATTTATAAGAGATGTGTTCTTACAGGCTAAACAAAAGAATGAGTTACACAGGCGCATTATTATAACAGAGGAGTGTGTTCTAGGGGGCATTTAAGACAGACAGGCGGTAATTATTTATACAGAGGTGTGTGTCTAAGCGTAATACTGAGTACAAGGCGGCATTATTTTAATCACGAGATGTTTCTACTAAGGCTTTGTAATACTAAGCAACCGGCCGGTTCATTATTATATCAGAGGATTGTCTAGGCTGTTATTACGAGCCACAACGGCATTATTAATTATACAGAGGGTTTGTTTAGGCCTGTGTAATACTAAAGCACATGCGGCATTATTTCAGATGTCAGTCAGGCAGTATACGGCAAGGTAATTTATTTAACAAGGTCAAGGCGAAACTGCCGGGATGAGTTCAAAGCATGTCCCACGCATAGATGGGCAGATACAAATGACTGGCAAATTTTATTGAAAACAAAATATTAAAACCAATTGAAAAAACCCCAAACTGGGTACTATACAAAAAACTTCCCCAAAAGAAACCAGATGAATGACAAATCAATGTCAAATTATGATAGCTAATAGACATCAGCCTATAAGTAGATAAACACGAGTAAATACAAACCAAGTTGAATATACAACAAGTAAGGTAAAAAAAATTCAATATCTTGATACATTACATATTGATACAAGTGATATTACCCCACGGGTAATAGCCCGGCTCGCGGGCTGCGTCATAGGCAATTATTTTTGAAACCTTACTGTTTGTATATTTACTTGCCATTTACTCGGTGATCCTACTTTACTAGATGTCCTATTAGCTATTAATTTTTGCATTGATTTGTCATTCTTCGTCCTTCCTTTTGGGATTTTTTTGTACTATGTATCCAGTTTGGGTTTTTAATTGGTTTAGAATTTTGTTTTCCAATAAAATTTGCCATTTTGTAATCTGTACACATCTATCTGCCGTTTTTTGTGTTTGACAGTATCGTTTTGATGTGGTGGTACACACACCAAGTGTTACACCCATGTCCTATGAAGCCTATTTTACAGAGTATGTGTTTCTAGGCTGTAATACTGAGTACTATGCGGTTTAATGTTTTACCGAGATGTGTTTCTAGGCGAAATACCGGAGAAGTGGGGCGTTTTGTATATTGAGGCATGTTCTAGGCTTTAAATGATATGAGTACTAGCGGTTTTAGTTTATACAGAGGATGTGTTCTAGTCTGTTACTAAGGCAACAAGGCGGTATTATTTATACGACAGAGATGTTACCTAGGCAGTAAATCTGAGTCTAGCAGTATTTTTATACAGAGGAGTGTTCTCGGCGGTAATCATCTGAGTACTCTGCGGTATTATTTATACAGAGGTGTTCTAGGCTGTAATACGAGAAGTGGCGGTTTAATTATGTATATTGAGGATGTGTTTTTCTAGGACTGTAATAATGAGTACTAGCGGTATATTTATACATATGATTTGTTCCTAGTCTGTAATACTAAGCACAGTGCGTATTATTTTATACAGGATGTGTTTCTAGCAGTCAATACTGAGTACTGCAGTATATTTGATGACAGAGTGTGTTTCTAAAGGGTAATCTGACTACTAGCGTAATTTAGTTTTCTACAAGAGTGTGTTGTTCTAGGCTGTTAATACGGGAGAAGTGGCGTATTATGTCATATTGAGGATGTTTCTCGGCTGTAGACTGAGTACTAAGCAGTATTATTTTTATTACAGAGGATTTTGTTTTCTAAGGCGGTAATACTGAGTACAGGCTAGTAATATTTATACAGAGATGTTTCTAGAGCAGTACTATACTGAGTACTAAGCGTATTATTTCTACGAAGGATGTGTTTCTAGGCCCCCTGTATACTGAGTTACTAGCAGTTATTATACAGAGGATGTGTTCTACAGGGCGGTAAATACTGAGTACTTAGCAAGTATTATTTATACTAGAGATGGTGTTCTAAGGCAGTATACTGACAAAAGTACTAGCATTATTATTTATACAGAGGATGTGTTTCCTTTGTGTCTGTAATACTGAGTACTAGCAGTATTATTTATACAGTAGGATGTGTTTTCTAAGGCAGTTAAATAATACTGCTAGTACTCAGTATTACAGCCTAGAACACATCCTCAATATACATAATACCGCCACTTCTCCGTATTACAGCCTAGAACACATCCTCTGTATAAATAATACTGCTAGTACTCAGTATTACTGCCTAGAACACATCCTCTGTATAAATAATACCGCCTGTGCTTAGTATTACAGACTAGAACACATCCTCTGTATAAATAATACCGCTAGTACTCATTATTACAGCCTAGAACACATCCTCAATATAAATAATACCGCCACTTCTCCGTATTACAGCCTAGAACACCTCCTCTGTATATAATCCCTAGTACTCAGTATTACCGCCTAGAACACATCCTCTGTATAAATAATACGCTAGTACTCATATTATGCCTAGAACACATCCTCTGTATAAATATACCACCGCCTGTGCTTAGTATTACAGGAAGAACACATCCTCTGTATAAATAATACCGCTAGTACTCATTATTACAGCCTAAAACACATCCTCATAAAAAATACTAATACCGCCACTTCTCCGTATTACAGCCTAGAACACATCCTCTGTATAAATAATACCGCTAGTACTCAGTATTACAGCCTAGAACACATCCTCTGTATAAATAGGCTTATAGGAAATGGGGTAACAATGTGGGTGTACCACACATCAAAACGATACTGTCAACACAAAAACGCAGATAGATGTGTACAGATACAAAATGGCAAATTTTATTGGAAACAAAATCTAAAACCAATTAAAAACCCAAACTGGGTACATATACAAAAAACTCCCCAAAAGAAGACCAGAAGAATGACAAATCAATGTCAAAATTAATAGCTAATAGACATCTAGTAAAGTAGATCACCGAGTAAATGCAAGTAAATATACAAACAAGTAAGGTTCAAAATAATGCCCTGACGAAGCCCGCGAGCCGGGCGATACCCGTGGGGTAATATCACCTTGTATCAATATGTATATGTATCAATATATTGAATTTTTTTTTAACCTTACTTGTTTGTATATTCACTTGTATTTACTCGGTGATCTACTTTACTAGATGTCTATTAGCTATTAATTTTGACATTGATTTGTCATTCATCTGGTTTTCTTTTGGGGAGTTTTTTGTATATGTACCCAGTTTGGGTTTTCAATTGGTTTTATATTTTGTTTTCAATAAAATTTGCCATTTTGTATCTGTACACATCTATCTGCGTTTTTGTGTTGACATCGTCTGTATAAATAATGCCGCCTGTGCTTAGTATTACAGCCTATAGAAACCACATTCCCTTGTTTTATAAAATAATTACCGCCTGTGCTCAGTATTACTGCAGCTGAACACATCCTCTGTATAAATAATGCCGCTGATGCTTAGTATTACAGCCTAGAACAACATCCTCTGTATAAAATAATAATGCCGTGTCTAGTATTACAGCCTAGAACACATCCTCTGTATATAATAACCGCCGTGCTTAGTATACAGCCTAGAACACATCCTCTGATAAAATATGCCGCCCTTGTACTCAGTATTACTGCCTTAAGAACACACCTCTGTATAAATAATACCGCCTGTACTCAGTATTAAATGCCTAGAACACATTCCTCTGTTATAATAATGCCGCCGGTAACTCACTTTTCTTTTTTTCTGTATTACTTGCCTTAAGAAACACACCTCTTATAAATAATAACCGCTGCTGTTGTACTCCAGTTATTTAATGCCCTTATAGACACCACACCCTTTTTTTTTTTTGTGTGTAAATAATAATGCCGCCTGTAGCTCTCTCCTTATGTGTGTAAGTAAATGCCTTGACCTCATGCACTTCTGCTGTGTGTCTGCTGTGCAGGAGATTGACCCCAGTCTGGGGGTGGCCGAGCTTCCGGATGAGATCTTTGAGGAGGACAATATGCTGAGTATGGGAAAGAAGATGATGCAGGAGGCCATGAGCGCTTTTCCTGGGATAGATGAAGCCATGAGCTACGCAGAGGTGATGAGGTGAGGCCGCTGTATATCCCATATCATCCTGTACCTGCACTGCTTCTACTAACAAGTCATGAAGCTGCTGAAGTGATCAGGTGTCCATACACTGACTGCAAGCAGAGAGGTATAAAATATAAGCTGATTCTACCTTTTTCCATCAGGCTGGTGAAAGGGATGAATTTCTCAGTGGTGGTCTTTGATACCGCCCCCACCGGGCACACACTTCGGCTGCTCAATTTTCCAACCATTGTGGAGCGAGGATTGGGAAGACTGATGCAGATCAAGAATCAGATCAGTCCATTCATATCCCAGGTAAAGCCTCTCTCTATTCATCTGCTGGTAACAGTCCTGTGCCCCCCAGTAACGGCATCACTCTACTTCCTGCCCTCAGATGTGTAATATGTTGGGTCTTGGGGACATGAATGCTGACCAGCTAGCTTCCAAGCTCGAAGAGACTCTCCCTGTCATTCGGTCGGTTAGCGAGCAGTTCAAGGATCCGGTGAGATGACTGACCAATGTCAACTATCACTGCCCCCTGTACAAGAATATAACTACTATAATACGGCCCCCTATGTACAGGAATATAACTACTATAATACTGCCCCCTATGTACAAGAATATAACTACTATAATACTGCCCCCTATGTACAAGAATATACCTACTATAATATCTGCAGGCCCCCGATGTACAATCTATAGTCTATAAGCTATAAGTCCTGCCCCTCGTTATGTCTGCTAGGGATATTAACTACTCTAAATACTAATACTGAGCCACTGTGTGCCCCAGGTGATGTACAAGAATATAACTACTATAGATTACTTGCCCCCTATGTACAAGATATATACCTACTATAATTACGGCCGTCCCTATGTACAATTAGACAAATATAACTACTATAATACTGTGCCCCTGTATCAAGAATATAATACTACTATAATACTGCCCCCTATGTACAAGAATATACCTACTATAATACTGCCCCCTATGTACAGGACTAATAACTAACTATATCTCTGCCCCCTTGTACAAGAAATAACCTCTCTATAATACTGCCCCCTATGTACAGGAGTATAAATAACTACTATATACTTGCCCTTTGTACAAGAATAATACCACACTATAATACTGGGGCCCCCTTGTACAATGGGAAAGAACTACTATAGGATGACTGGCCCAACTGGACTGCCCTACCGTGTATGTACGAGAATACGTACCTCCGATTAATACTGCTGCGACCGGGAGACTATCATGTAACAGAAGTATAACAACTATAATACTGCCCATATGTACACATATATAACTACTATAATACTGCCACCTATGTACAAGAATAGAACTACTATAATACTGCCCCCTATGTACAAGAATATAACCACTATAATACTGCCCCCTATGTACAAGAATATAACTACTATAATACTGCCCCCTGTGTACTAGAATATAACTACTATAATACTGCCCCCTATGTACAAGAATAGAACCACTATAATACTGCCCCCTATGTACAAGAATATAACTACTATAATACTGCCCCCTATGTACAGGAATATAACTACTATAATACTGCCCCCTATGTACAAGAATATAACTACTATAATACTGCCCCCTATGTACAAGAATATAACTACTATAATACCGCCCCCTATGTACAAGAATATAACTACTATAATACTGCCCCCTATGTACAGGGATATAACTACTATAATACTACCCCCTATGTACAGGAATATAACTACTATAATACTGCCCCCTGTGGTGGAGGTTGGAATGCTGCTGACGTGTGTATGTTGTGTGTATAGGAGCAGACCACCTTCATCTGTGTGTGTATTGCGGAGTTCCTCTCTCTATATGAGACGGAGCGGCTGATCCAGGAGTTGGCCAAGTGTAAAATAGACACACATAATATTATTGTCAACCAGCTGGTATTTCCGGACCCTGAGAAGCCATGTCGTATGTGTGAGGCCCGGCACAAGATCCAGTCCAAGTATCTGGACCAGGTAGGTAGTGCACATGGCAGGGGGTGTTACTCGGCAGGTGCTGCCCCAGGTCCTACATTTCCCGGTCTGTCTGTCTTGCTCCTAGATGGAGGACCTGTATGAAGACTTCCACATTGTCAAGCTTCCCCTTCTCCCGCACGAGGTCCGAGGAGTAGAAAACGTCAACACTTTCTCTAACCTCCTCCTGGAGCCGTACAAGCCACCCAGCGGGAAGTGACGTCACCCTGTCTGATAACACAGCAGAGGCTGCTACACTACACCCCATGACTGACCCACCCCTCTCCTGCCCCTTCTCTTCTTCTTATTGGGAGGGGTCTATTTATTTTTCCGGGGTTTGGGGCCCCCAGCGCTTTGTACATCTCTTGTCCCCCTTCCCCCCTGTCTCTGTGGTGTCTCGGCCTCTGCCTGTCTCTTCATCTCAGATTGTCCCCCACTGTCTGGAGCATGACATGCACTGTAGTCACTGACCGCCCGCCTCCTCTCTGCCATCACCTTGTGTAGCGCTCGGGGCAGGATGAGTATTAAACTCTGTTTATATAGAAATATCTTGTGTGGTGTCATCATTCCCAGCCCTGGAGACGTCACCTGTAGTGGGTGACGTGCAGCGCCACCCTGGTCCGTGGTCATGTCTGGTACTGAGGCTGAACTGTAATACCAGACGCATCCAGTCAATATAGCTGGGGTCCCTGGTGGTCCAGTGGCTAATCACCTGCCCAAGGACTTTGTAGCAATATCTTGCAGGTCCTGCAGACACTACCATGTTGAATGAGAGGTCCTGTATTTGCAGTTCTATGACCTTCAATTTTGCAGCATCTGCTGACATCGAGCTTAAGGTCCTGCAGAAACTGTAGATGCCCTGAGGAATTGCAGTAATTAGTGGCCTGAGAGGTCCTGAAGACAAGGCACCCTGGGGTGGGAGGTCCTGTGGTTGCTCTCCTGCCCATGGACCTTTTAGCATTACCAATAATGCAGATCCTACAGACAATGCCATGTTGTGTGAAAGGTCCTGTATTTTAAGTTCTATTGCCTTGAAGGCCCCTAGTGTCATATGGCATTATCAATTTTGCAGTTCCTGCAGACACTGAGCTGAAGGTCCTACAGAAACTGCTCTGCAGCCCTGGAGAAGCCGTAGTAAGTGGCTTGGGAGGTGATTGATCACCTGTCTTATAACCCTGGCACTGCAGCTTCTACAAACACTGCTATGGGGCCATGGAGGGGCACAGGCGGGGCACCCTGGGCTGGGAGGTCCTGCAGTTGTTCCTATTCCCATAACCCCTTGCAGCGTTACCAATACTGCAGACACTGGTCTGTGGCTCAAAAGGTCCTGCGGCTACAAAACAGGATGTGGAGGTGCTCAGGACCCTTTGGTATTACCAGTGTTGTAGAGTTATTCTCCAGGTCTCCATGTTGGCAGCTCTTGCGCTCCTCCGCCCCTCTGTGTTTTGATTTTTCTGCTTAATTTGTGTCAAACAAAGCACCAAGGGGGAGCGCGAGGAGACAGAAAGTTCTGGGCAGAGGGCAGGAGGCGTCTGAGCCCCTTACATAACCCTCATACCAGGGCACCAGTCACTGTGAGAAAGTATCACAATGGGCTTAGATACACCAGAATAGACGGCAGAATCATGCGTGATAAACTTAGATACAGCAACTTTGCAGAAAATCTCCCATTTATTTGGTGTGGATACCCCAGCTGTGTAGACTGTATCACTTATCCTAGGCTTAGATACACACGAGTAGATTTAGCAAGCTGTCTAGAAGTAAAAATGTTATTTGTTGCCCATCCAATTACAGCTCAGCTTTCATTTTACCAGTTTCCATTAATATTTTAAAGGGGAGCTGTGATTTGTTGCCATGGAAAGCTGAGAATATTCTTACTTTTAGATAAATCTGCCCAGTGTAGCAGTACAGTATCATGGCCACACATGGTAAATACCACCGCCCAGCTGGGGGCGATCAGGATCACATACTAATCGTCACTTATTAATAGTTTCTGCTCGTTTACATGGAGTAATCTAATCCCAGGATACATCCGACGTTAGATCTTCCCTGCGATCTGCTGCTATTCTATGTAAATAACTGAGATACCAGACTGATGGCTGCCATGAGAGGATCATGGTCCCCGAGTAGTGTCACCAGAACCAGATGTGGATTCGGATGACATGTAGGGGGATCTATCAAAACTGCTGCCCATAGCAACCCAGTATTTAAGAAGGAATCTGCCATAGCAACCTAACAACCTATCACAGCTCAGCTTCCATTTTCTAAACAGGTGTGGTAAAGTAAAAGCTGAGCTGTGATTGGTCGCTCTGTTCTATAAAGATGGGATTCAAGACAGTAATAAATCCTCTATCGTGCAAGGGATGGGGGGGATATTCTACGTAATGGGGGTTATCCTGCCATTAGGGGCTGTCACCCAATATACCCAGGAAAATTCACCAGGTCCCAGAATACAGAGATCCGACATGTTTCCCGGCAGCCATGGGAAAGGGTGACACCCTTGGAACCACAACCTATTTTTGGAGGTGACACATCCATTTTTATGATACAGTTAGATACAGCAGCTTAGAGCAGGTACCGCACATGATAGGTTTAGATACAACAGCTCATTGGACAGTATTGTACATCCTCGTCTTAGATACAGTGGTTTAGTAGGGAGTGCCACTCATTAAAGTCTTAGATACAGTATCTCAGTCATAGGTACAGCACATGATAGTCTTATATACAGTATCTCTGTATACAGTACCACAAATCATAGTCTTAGATACAGTATCTAAGCATACAGTAGATACAGCTATCCCACATAATCAGCTTAGATCGCAATGTTCATTGGTCAGTATCACACATAATAGTCTTAGATACAATGGGGCACATTTACTTACCCGGTCCGTTCGCGATCCAGCGGCGCGTTCTCTGCACTGGATTCGGGTCCGGCCGGGATTCATCAAAGCAGTTCCTCTGACGTCCACCAGGTGGCGCTGCTGCGCTGAAGTCCGCTGGAATGCCTCGAAATACACCGGCCTATGCAGGATGAAGGTGAGTGAAATTTTCGCGACACAAATTTTTTTTTAAATGCGGCGGTTTTTCCGAATACGTCGGGTTTTCGTTCGGCCACGCCCCCCGATTTCCGTCGCGTGCATACCGGCGCCGATGCGCCAAATTCCGATCGCGTGCGCCAAAAACCCAGGGCAATTCATGTACAATCGGCGCAAATCGGAAATATTCGGGTAACACGTCGGGAAAACGCGAATCGGGCCCTTAGTAAATGACCCCCAATGTCTCAGTAGACAGTGCTGCACACGGTAGCCTTAGATACACTGGTTCTGTAAACAGTACCACATGTGGTAGGCTTAGATACAGTTTCTCATTGAAAAATGATCCCTCATCATAGCACTAAACACCGTGGTTCAGTAGACTGTCATGTTCATGGTAAGCTTAGATACAACCGCTGAGAGGGTAGTATCTACATCATTGCTAGGCTAGGTTCAGATACATCAGCCCATTGACCAGTATCTCACCTCATGTGGTAAGCTTAGGTACAGTGTCGCATTGAACAGTATCCCGTGTGATTGACTTAGATACAGTAGCTCAATAGACAGTATCCCACACCATAGGTTTAGATACTGCGGCTAAACACAGAAATATTGTAATAATCCAGTAAAACCAGTCCTCCGGGTCATGGGCTCAGCTGCTTGCGCTCCACTCTGGTCCAGTTTTCTGCCCGCAGTGACCCTCACCTCCATGTTGTTCTGGAAGATTCCGGACCAGGATGAGGGGTCAATGTGTGGTGATGATATTATTACATTATGACGCTATGGGGGGAGCAGAGGCTTCAGTCACATCTGGGCCTCTGCCTCAGAAGGAGAAGTATATGGTCTGGACCGGTTGTAATTTACGGTGGGATCCCGGGGGATGAGGAGTCCCTATAAGTCTCATCTTGGTCATTTTTTGTCACTACCTGTAACCCCTGAGGGAAAATTGTTTCAAGGGTTTGTCCGTACTTTGGGGCACAATTTTCCAACATCTTCACAGGAAAGCTGAGGTTTCGGCACAATATCAGAAAACTGCAGTGAAACCCTCTTGCGGCGTTCACACATGGCGTTTACATTGGGTTTTGAAACACAATTCAACAGCAGAGGAGAGGAGATTTGCCTAATTACATTGCTGTTCACATTTTCATGTACAAAACTCAATGTTAACACATGCAGTAACATTGTGCTTACTTTTGAGTTTGGGAGACACAATTTTAACTGAATGTTAACACAATGTTAACACATTTTGTTAACACTGTGCTTTGTAAATACAAATGTTAACAGCAATGTAATCAGGTCAATCTCCTCTCTTCAGCTGTTGTATTGCGTGTGTGAATACAGCCTCTAACATTACTGCAATGCGAGGATCAACCCAAAGCATGAGACTCTTTAAGTCATCTTCATCCTCCCCCCTGAAAGGCTTCTCACCCAGCTCTCCCAGTTGCCATTCAGGATTCTTGGGAAGCTGAGTGACGTGCTCACGTGGGAACTGTTATGACGGATATTTTTACACATTTTTTGGACAGGTGGAGGCAACCTTGTGTTATCTCTTGTGTGTACAGGGTGGCTCTAGTCTGCGGAGGATCTATGGGACCTCGGGCTATTGGTACAGTCCTAGCTGTGTGAATGCTGGGAGTTGTAGTTCTAAACATCTATGTGAAGATTAATGAATCGGATCCAGATGCCCAGCAGGATAATGCCAGGGGGCACAGCTGTCAGCATGTGGGGGTCCCTTGTATCCCACCCTCCCCCACACCTGGACAATGACATGCTGGGGAGGGAGGGAGCAGAGGTGTCTGGGTGGGGAGGGCTATACTTTATGGGGAGGGCAGGCTGGAGTAGTCAGGGGGAAGTTTTCCTTGTGTGCAGTGTGATTTTGGAGAGAGGAGGCGGCTGTGGACACCTGCACTGGTGAGTGTTACTACAGAGCAGTATTATACTATGGGGGGTATATGGCAGGAGGTGCGGGGGGCTAATGTGATTGTAGATGTAGCAGAGCTGATTTTGTATGAAATCTGACTGGATCTTTTTAGGTTTTACATTCCACCTTATGTAGTGCCAAGGGATCAGCAATATGATTACCTGTATCCCCACCACTCTCTGTGGCCCCCCCGTGAGCAGAGACTGTGGCTGCACCTACATCATTTGCGTTGTCTAGGTGAATTTTAGGGTGTACAACATCTTGACTCACTCAGGACCCACCCACCGCCTGCTAAAGGAAGATACTGAACATGACCCTGCACCTCCGGATTCCACTGTAGACATTGTATAGCTCTGTGGGTTGCTGATGATATTTGGGCACTGTATGCCGGTATTATTGGAGAACTCTATTAGTGTACTGAATAGTAGTATTATTATGGTAGATATTTGATCACTGTCTGTTTTGTTTAATCGGCTGCATAATGGCGGTATTATTTGGGGGTTGTATTGAGATTATATTTGGGTGCTGTACCTTGGGTGCTGTATGGGGCTACTGAATTCTGATGTTTGAGCTCTGTATGGCATTATTATTGCAGAGCTGTGGGGTATATTTGGAGGCTTTGTGGTGGTATTGTAGGAGAGTAGTATTACGAGCATACTGTATTTTGATATTTGTGCTCTTTATGAGGTTATTATTATTATTGAGCTTCATGGAGATGATATTTGGCTGCTGTACATATTGGTATAGTTTGAGTTCGGTTTTAACGTTGTATGTATTCATCTATATGTAAGTATTATTTGGTAAATTCCTGGCGCCGTTATGTGGGCACCATATTTGATGTACAGTTAGTCCATATACAGTCCAATAAAGGTTCCATATGGAAGGACCATATGGAGACCCCAACTGGGAGGTCTCTGATCACATCACTGTTATGTGTGCACATCGTGGGGGGTTTACATTTACAGATTTCTAGTACAGGTTATCAGATTTTAGCCAAAAAAGACCTACATTGAGGTTGTTCACTAAAAGCCTAAAAAGTTGCCCCCACTACTCCCCCTGTGGCGGCTTGTACTGGTCCTGGCCGCTTATCAGTAGTCTGGATGGATGTTTACTCAGCTCCTTGTGAAACCTAATCCTGGACCAATTCTGCACATTGCAAGGTGAAGGTCCAGCAGAACGTTCATACGCTGCAGATTTGGGCCGGGGCCCCCCATACATAATTCCGCCTGATATTTATGGGGGCATCGAGTGACCAGCAATGTCCCTAGGTAACTCCTGTTTCTGGAAATAATTTTTTAATTTCCATGATATAAAGATGGCGGCTGATCCGATGGTGACCTCAGTGACCTCTCCACATTGGATAGAGCAGATAAGACACAGCGTTATTCCAGAGTGTATGGGATGTACTCGCTGTGTTCCCAACACTTGGCACCACCACTCCTTCCACCTGTTGTCCTTGAAAATAAGACTTGCGGTAATTGGATTCTCTGCTCCTCCATTGTCCTGAGGAATGTCTCCAAACACAGGAAATCCATAGTGAGGGTCCGAGGGTCCGCCCGCCCTTATACAGGAAGTTATCAATTAACCAGAATTTCGCACCTGTATGTGTACACGGTCCAGGAACAGCTCCACCCTTGGCAGAAGGCTGTGTACGGTATTGCAGCTCAGCCCCATTTAAGTAAATACAAGATCTGTATTATCACCAGCACAATAAACGAGTAGAGATCACGTATAACAAGCTTGGATATACCAGCTCAGACAACTTGATAACAAAGTAGACCTAGATACCACAAGATGGAGGATCGGACGACCAATGACAAATCTAGATGAACTTACTGTATCATACATGATGGGCTTAGATACACTAGGATCAGCTGACTGGTTCATGTATGAAAGGCTAAGATACATCAGATCCTGCTGACTGGATACACTGGACTTAACTGAATAGATCATACATGATGGGCTTAGATACACTAGGCTCAGCGGACTGGAATACACATGGTCTACAGTATTGGCTTAGATACACAAGGATGAGCTTGCTGGCTAATATATGATGGGCTTAGATACACTAGAATAATTGGCTGAAATACACCAGCTGACTATCACAGTTCACGGATTTAGATACATCAGGCTCAGTTGACTGTATCATACAGGATGGGCTTGGATACATCGGGCTCAGCTCATGATGGAATTGCACATGATGGGCTTAGATACACCAGGTCAACTGAAAAGAACATACATAATGTATTTAGAAACCTCAGGATCAGCAGACTGGATCACATTTGAGGCTTAGATACACCAGGCTCAACAGACTCATTCACTTATAATGGACACAGGGTTTACACAAAATATGCTTAGATACATCATCCCAGTAGCCCATGTCTCACAGACAATATCACACGACACCTCAGATCCTCCAGGTGATGGGCTTAGATACACTCTCGGCAGTCAGTATCACACATGCTTCTCTCTTGCAGGTACCCTCGCACAGCTGGCATCATGACGGTGACGTACACGGCCCGGGTGGCTAATGCCCGCTTTGGGGGCTTCTATAAGCTGCTGCTGCTATGGCGGGGCAGTATATACAAGCTCTTGTACAAGGAGTTTCTGGCGTTCTTCATCCTGTATACGGGCCTCAGTATAACATACAGGTAAAGATGGCCGCCACTGGGGGTCATTCACTGTCTGGTCATGAGGTAATTTTTCTGTATTTTTAGGTTTTTACTCACTGAGGACCAGAGACGCTGCTTCGAGAAAGTGTCTCTTTACTGTAACAAGTACGCCACCCTCATCCCCGTGTCCTTCGTGCTAGGCGAGTAAAGTGAAATCATGGATTGTATTTCATTAAAAAATTGTACCTAGGTGGCGCTCGTGCTATGTCCCATTTCCTTTTCAGGTTTCTATGTCACACTGGTAGTGAACCGCTGGTGGAACCAGTACCTGTGTATGCCATTCCCAGACCGGGTCATGTGCGCCATCTCCGCTACCGTGCACGGATCAGACGAGCGAGGGAGGATGTATCGCAGGACACTGATGCGCTACTGCAGCATGTCCGGCCTACTCATCCTGCGATCCGTCAGCACCGCCGCATTCAAGAGGTTCCCAACTATAGACCATGTGGTGGAAGCAGGTGAGCTTCAATTGTAACAAAACCGCAGCTGCGTGAAATACTAAGTCTGTATATGATTTTTACCTCTGTATGGAGTACAGGTTACCGGTGTGTATCACCTGCAGTCCGCAGAGGTTTGTCTTAAACTGGATGCAATTGTACCAAACCCTCCGCTGTGAGAAGTATGGACTTTCCCTACTTTCAGCTAAGTCTGCTACAATAGCATCCAGCCTAGACAATCCTCTATTAGCTAAACCCAGTGTAAATCTCTATCCTGTCCTAGTAGTTTGTCACAGTGTATCACTGCAGGCAACCTGCATCACTCTGTAGATATAACATTTCTCGCAGCAATTCAATTTAGAAACAGGTGAGATGTCTATTTGGGATTTTTGGTTCTAGATGCATGCTAAGATTGTTTAGATACAATTGTAACAATCCTTCAGCCTAAAACACTGAAAATCTAAACATATTGTTCCCAAAGCTGAGGATTTGTTACAATTGTATCCATCCTAGACAATCCTTTGTGAGCTAAACACCTCAACACAAATCCCTCTCCTGTCATAGTACTTTTGTAACAGTGTACCAGTATGGTATGTGAAATATCAGTCTGGAGTCCTCAGAGGACTGTCTTGTCTGAAACAACTGTAACAAACGCTCAGCTGAAAACCAGTAATACTTCTCAAAGCTAAAGTAAATAAAAATTGCAACCCAGTCAATATTCTGCAAGCCAAATGCATCATCACGAATGCCACTCCTGTCTTTGTTGCAATGTATCAGTGCAGTAAACACATATTAGTCTGGAGTCTACAGACTACATACAATAGTGACAAACCCTCAGCTGTGAGAAGCAGTAGATTTATGTGTGGATATTCTGGATGGATGATTGGAGGTAAAGTGTATAGGCCTAAAGTCCTCAGAGGATTGTTTAGCCGATATACAAATGTAACAAACCCTCAGCTGTGAAAGGGGATAATTTGCAAGCAAAATCCAGTACAAAGCAAGCGATGAGGTACTTCTCATAAAGTAGTAATTAATCTTCATATGGATGGATATGAATGAGTCGTATGTTAGTAGTGGGCGTGGTCTGTAGAATTTGGGGTAGGGGCACTTGCAGCCCGATAATAGGTTCTTTTGCCCTAGGATTTATGACCCGCCACGAGAGGAAGAAGTTTGAGAATCTGCACTCTTCATATAACAAGTATTGGGTCCCATGTGTCTGGTTCTGTAGTCTGGCTGCTCAGGCCCGCAGCGAGGGGAGGATCAAGGACGACCACGCCTACAAAATGCTCATAGAGGTAAGTGGGGTGCGATGCTCTGCGGGGTCTCTATACTGGAACATCTTGTGGAATTAGGATTGTGCACCCGCTATTATCCCCTAGATAGGGGGAAAATGTGGTTTGTGGAGAATTCCTTTAAATGGCAACCCTAGTGTTTAGTGGACACTAGGTGGCACCATTGGCACATGGCAGACTCAAGGTGGCAGTGTTGGAGGACACTAGGTAGACACTTGTCGTGTGGCAAACAACATGTGTTGCCACTTGCTTGTTAGGTGGCGCTTATACTATACATGCCGTCACATAGTGAATGAGCGCCGTCAAACTGGGTGGTACCATCTAGTGTGTGAGCACTAGGTGGTGCTGTCATGTAATATGCACTAGGTGGCACAGTCTATGTAATGAGCACTAGGTGGCGCTGTCTATGTAATATGCACTAGGTGGTGCTGTCATGTAATAAGCGCTAGGTGGCACAGTCGTTGTCGTAATAAGCACTGGGTGGCGCCGTCTATGTAACGAGCACTGGGTGGCGCTGTTTTTCGTCTCTTCTTCCACTTCTCGCCTGGTGCTTAGTCAGCGGTTTTGATATTTCTGTTCCCATTGAAAGAAATTGATCACTTAGGGAAGGACATTGCGACAGATGACGTCAAGGAAATGGAGACGTAAGAACTAGTGGTTTGAGTTACCAGTCATAGATCCCCTGCTTTGTCTCTTACTAGAGCTAGTGCGCCCCCTGTGGCTGATGTGGAAATAACAAGTCTACAAAAATCCTTCACACACCACAACCTGGATGTGACTCGTTGTCCTGTATTTGCAGGAGCTGAACAAGTTCCGGGGGCAGTGCAGCATGCTCTTCCACTACGACTGGATCAGCGTCCCCCTGGTGTACACGCAGGTAAGGAGGAGCCCATTACAGTGAATAATATGCATGCTGGCCCTTTAAATGTATAGAAACAGGTGTGTATCAGAAACAGCGCCAAGTACAGGCTGCTTGTGGTATTGCAGCTCAGATCAGATAGAGGTGCAGTACCAGCCTTTGCCACAGACATTAGTGGCGCTGTTCCCAACTGGATTTCTTTGTAATCTCCTTGGTACCAGGTGGTGACCATCGCGGTGTACAGCTACTTCCTGACGTGTCTGATCGGACGCCAGTTCCTGGACCCCTCCCAGGGTTACAGCGGACATGACCTGGACCTCTATGTGCCCGTCTTCACCCTCCTGCAGTTCTTCTTCTATGCCGGATGGCTGAAGGTATAGATTATAATAGATTGGAGGGTATTATTATAATATTCTTCCTTCCTAGTAGATTATATGGGATGTGTTCGCTCCTAGGTGGCAGAGCAGCTCATCAATCCTTTCGGGGAAGACGACGATGACTTTGAGACCAACTTCTTGATCGACAGAAATTTCCAGGTAATAGATTCTGATATAAAGATCCAACTCTCTGCCCATAGCCATAGTTAAAGGGAATGTGGACAGGACCTGGAGATCTGTGGGATCATATCTTTGTGTATGTTCTTAGTAGCAGCAGGACTGTGAGATATGGATTTGTATTCCAGGATTGTGCCTTCTCTAAGTGCACTGGGGGTGTGTCCTCACACTGCTGTGCTCTGTACTCTTTGTAGCAAGTGTTGAGCATTATCATCAGTGTATTGCAACAGAGTATCATTCATAAAAGGGATGTGTCAGCAGGTGTGACCTTGCAGATTGCAGGCAGTGCTAGGGGTGTAGTGGTATCTTTCTGCATGTTGTTAGTAGCAGCAGGGCTGTGATATATGGATTTATATTGCAAGATTTTACTGGTGGACATGTCCTCACACTGCTGTGCTCTAAGCTCTCTGTACTGGGCTTCTCTATGCCCTTTTATCTCTGATCTGGGTGACTGATACACACCATACAAACAGAAACTTGCTGCAACTTTTACTTTACTTCACGGAAAGTCTGTAAAATTTAATGCTCAGAGCTAAGTGCACAGCAGTGTAAGAGGCTACAATACTGGTACACAGACACACAACTAGAGGTATGATTATGCTGCTCTGCAGGCCAACACCTAACACTAGGTATGGCCTAGATGACTAGGTATGGCTTAGATGACAACGTTCTGGCTGCAAGCAATTGCCAGTAGGGGGGCTCTCACTGTATACCTACTAGACCTTCTCCTTCTGTTATACCTGGACCATGCTCCTCTCCTCAGTAGGGTGTTTTTTTTTGTTTTTTTTTTTTTGTGGGTGTGTGTGGTTATGGTGTTGTCTTTCTATTGTGTTCTGGTTGCTATACAGTTTGTGACGTTAGGCCTTTTTTTTTCCCTTCTGTTTATACTGGGATCAGGCTTTTCCTCTCCTCTTATGTAGGGGAGCCTCACGTGTATACCCAATAGACCTTCTCCTTTGTTATACATATGCCCTTCTCCCTCTCCTCAGTATGGGGGGCTCTCACTGTATACCTACTAGACCTTCTCCTTCTGTTATACCTGGACCATGCTCCTCTCCTCAGTAGGGGGAGCTCACTGTATACCTACTAGACCTTCTCCTTCTGTTATACCTGGACCATGCTCCTCTCCTCAGTAGGGGGAGCTCTCACACTGTATACCTACTAGACCTTCTCCTTCTGTTATACCTGGACCATGCTCCTCTCCTAGTAGGGGGAGTCTCACTCCTGTATACCTACTAGACCTTCTCCTTCTGTTAACAGAGACCATGCCTCCTCTCCTCAGTTAGTGGGGAGCTCACTGTATACCTACTAGACCTTCTCCTTCTGTTATACCTGGACATCAGCTCTCCTCTAGTAGGGGGAGCTCTCACTGTAACCTACTAGACACCTTCTCCTTCTGTTATACCTGTGACCATGCTCCTATCCTCAGTAGGGGGAGCTCTTCATGTATTACATTACCTAGACCTTCTCCTTTGTTATACTGGACCATGCTCCTCTCCTCAGTAGGGGGAGCTCTCACTGTTATACCTACTAGACCTTCTCCTTCTGTTATACCTGGACCAGGCTCCTCTCCTCAGTAGGGGGAGCTCACTGTATACCTACTAGACCTTCTCCTTCTGTTATACCTGGACCATGTCCTCTCCTCAGTATGGGGGTCTCACTGTACCTATAGACTCTCCTTCTGTTATTACCTGACCTGTGCTCTCCTCAGTAGGGGGAGCTCTACTGTATACCACTAGCCTTCTCCTTCGGTTATATACTGACCATGCTCCTCTCCTCAGTAGGGGAGCTCTCACGTATACCTACTACAACCTTCTCCTCTTGTTATACCCTGGACCATGCTCCTCTCCTCAGTAGGGGGAGATCTCACTGTATACCTACTAGACATTCTCCTTCTGTATACTGGGACCATGCTCCTCTCCTCATAGGGGAGCTCAACTGTATACCTATAGAACCTTCTCCTTCTGTTATACCTGGACCATGCTCCTCTCATCAGTAGGGGGAGCTCACTGTATACCTACTAGACAGTATCCTTCATGTCTATATCCTGGACAATGCTCCTCTCCTAGCAGGTCAGTCGGGGAGCTTCTCACGGTATTTACACTACTAGACCTTCTCCTTCTGTTATAACCTGGACCATGCTCCTCTCCTCAGTAGTGGGGAGCTCTCACTGTATACTACTCGACCTTCTCCTTCTGTTATACCGGACCATGCTCCTCTCCTCGTTTTGAGGGAGCTCACTGTATACCTACTAGACCTTCTCCTTCGTTATACCTGGACCTGCTCCTCTCACTCAGTAGTGGGGAGCTCCTCAATGTATACCTCTACTAAGACCTTCTCCTTCTGTTATAACCTGGACTCATGCTCCTCTCCTCAGTAGGGAGGAGCCTCACTGATACCTAATAGACCTTGCCTCCCGTTATACCTGGACCATGCTCCTCTCTCAGTAGGGAGCTCCTCACGTATACCTACTAGACTTCTCCTTCTTTATTACTGGACCTGCTCTCCTCCTCAGTAGGGGGAGCACTCACTGTATACCTCCTAGACCTTCTCCTTTCTGTTATACCTGGACCATGCTCCTTCTCAGTAGGGGGGAGCTCACTGTATACCCTACATAGACTCTCCTTCTGTTATACCGGATACCAGGTCCTTCCTCAGTAGGGGGGCTCCTGTATACCCTACATAGACCTTCGTTCCTCTGGTTACTTCCTGGACCGATGCTACCTCTCCTCAGTCAGGGGGAGGGGGGGGTCCTCACTGTATACCACTAGACCTTCTCCTTCTGTTAGAACCTGGACCATGCTCCTCTCCTCGATTAAGGGGGAGTCGTCTCACTGTATACCTACTAGACCTTCTCCTTCTGTTATACCTGGACCAGCTCCTCGTCCTCAGTGAGGGGGCTCACTGTATACCCACTAGACTTCTCTTTCTGTATTCCTGGACCATGATCCTCTCCTCAGTAGCTGGGGGGCTTCTCTACTGCTTACCTATAGACCTTCCTCCTTCTGTTTACTACCTGGACACAGCTCTCTCCTCCAGTTTAGGGGGAGCTCTCACTGTATACCGTACTCTAAATCACGAGCGAACCCGTTCTACCTTCTGTTTATAGGCCTGGATCATGGCATCTCTCTCCTCAGTAGGGGGGGCTGCTAACTGTATATACTAGCGACCTATTCTCATTCTGTATTAATGTACCGGACCATGCTCCTCTCCTCAGAGGTGTAGGAGCTCACTGTCATTAGACTCCACTTGACCTGCTCCTTCGTTATACTGGAATCATGTCTTCCTAGTCCTCCAGTGAGGGGGATGTCTCACTTGTATACACCTGACATAGAGCTCATCTTCCTTCTGTATAAACCTGGACCATGTCTCCTCTCCTCCAGTGGGGAGGGGAGGGGGGTGCATCGTCACTGATAAACCTACCTAGACCTTCTCGTTCGTTATATCCTGGATCAGAGCTCTCTTCTCCTCAGTTGGAGGGGGGCTCTCAACTGTATAACCATACTAGACCTTCTCCTTACTGTTATACCTGGCCATGCTCTCTGCCTCAGTAGGGGAGGCTCTCACTGTTACCTACTAGACTTCTCTTCTGTTTGTCCGACACCTGCTCCTCCCTCAGTAGGGGAGCTCAACGTATACCACTAGACTTCTCATTCTGTATACCTGGACAAGTCCTCTGCCTCAGTAAGGGGGGAAGCTCACTGTATATCTACTAGACTGTCTCCTTTCTGTTAGTTACCTGGACCTGCTCCTTCTCCCAGTACGGGGGAGGTGGAGGGGGGGGCTTTCTCGCTTCACATACTAGCGACCTTCTCCTTCTGTTATATCCGACCTGGATAGCACGTCCTCAGGTAGTGGGATGGGGTCTCACTAGTATACCCTATAGACCTTCCTTCTGTTTCCCTGGACCATGCTACCTCTCCTCAGAGGTAGGGGGCTCTCACTGTATACCTACTAGACCTCTCCGTCTGTTAGTACCTGGACAACCTGCTCCTCCTCAGTAGGGGGAGCATCCACTGTATACCCACTAAGACCTTCTCCTTCTTGTTATACTGGAACCATGCTCCTCTCCTCAGAGCGGTGGGGGAGTCTCACTGTTATATCACTGACGTTGCTTTCTCCTTCTGTTATACCTGCTGGACCCATGCTCCTCTCCTCAGTAGGGGAGGGGAGGGGCTCTCCCCTTATACCTACAGAACCTCTTCTCCGTCTTCTGTTATAACCTGACCATGCTCCTCTCCTCAGTAGGTGGTGAGCTCACTGTATACCCAGCTAGACCTCTTCTCTTCTGTTATAACCTGACATGCTCCTCTCCTCAGTAGGGGGGGCTCACTGTATACCTACTAGACCTTCTCCTTCTGTTATTCCTGGACCCTGCTCCTCTCCTCAGTAGGGGGAGCTCACTGTATACCCACTAGACCTTCTCCTTCTGTTATATCTGGATCATGCTCCTCTCCTCAGTAGGGGGAGCTCTCACTGTATACCTACTAGACCTCATCCTTCTGTTATACCTGGACCATGCTTCTCTCCTCAGTAGGGGGGCTCTCACTGTATACCTACTAGACCTTCTCCTTCTGTTATACCTGGACCATGCTCCTCTCCTCAGTAGGGGAGCTCTCACTGTATACCTACTAGACCTTCTCCTTCTGTTATACCTGGACCATGCTCCTCTCCTCAGTAGGGGGGCTCTCACTGTATACCTACTAGACCTTCTCCTTCTGTTATACCTGGACCATGCTCCTCTCCTCAGTAGGGGGAGCTCACTGTATACCTACTAGACCTTCTCCTTCTGTATACCTGGTCCAGCTCCTCTCCTCAGTAGGGGGAGCTCACTGTATACATATAGAGCTTCTCCTTCTGTTATACTGGACCATGCTCCTCCTCAGTCGGGGAGTGGGAGGGGGGCTCTCGACTGTATACCTACTAGACCTTCTCCTTCTGTTCTACCTGGTCAGGCACCCTCTCCAGTGTGGAGGGGGGGGGGGCTCTCACTGTATACCTACGACCTATCCCTTCTGTTATACCTGGACCATGCTCCTCTCCTCAGTAGGGGGAGCTCTCACTGTATACCTACTAGACCTTCTCCTTCTGTTGTACCTGGACCCTGCTCCTCACCTCAGTAGGGGGAGCTCACTGTATACCCACTAGACCTTCTCCTTCTGTTATACCTGGATCATGCTCCTCTCCTCAGTAAGGGGGGGGGAGCTCACTGTATATCTACTAGACCTTCTCCTTCTGTTATACCTGGACCAGGCTCCTTTCCTCAGTAGGGGGAGGGGAGGGGGGGGCTCTCGCTGTATACCTACTAGACCTTCTCCTTCTGTTATACCTGGACCATGCTCCTCTCCTCAGTAGGGGGGAGCTCACCGTATTACCACTAGACTTCTCCTTCTGTTATACCTGGACCATGCTCTCTCCTTAGTAGGGGGGCTCTCAACTGTATACCTACTAGACCTTCTCTTCTGTTATACCTGGGACCATGCTCCTCTCCTCAGTAGGGGGCGCTCACTGTATACCTACTAGACCTTCTCCTTCTGTTATACCTGGACCATGCTCCTCTCCTCAGTAGGGGGAGCTCTCACTGTATACCTACTAGACCTTCTCCTTCTGTTATACCGTGGACCATGCTCCTCTCCTCAGTAGGGGGAGCTCTCACTGTATACCTACTAGACCTTCTCCTTCTGTTATACCTGGATCATGTCCTCTCCTCAGTAGGGGGAGCTCACTGTATACCTACTAGACCTTCTCCTTCTGTTATACCTGGATCAGGCTCCTCTCCTCAGTAGGGGGAGCTCACTGTATACCTACTAGACCTTCTCCTTCTGTTATACCTGGGACACAGCTCCTCTCCTCAGTAGGGGGAGCTCTCACTGTATACCTACAGCCTTTCCTTCTGTCATACCTGGAACATGCTCCTCCTCAGTAGGGGGAGCTCACTGTATACCTACTAGACCTCTCCTTGGTTATACTGGATCAGGCTCCTCTCCTCAGTAGGGGGAGCTCACTGTATACCTACTAGACCTTCTCCTTCTGTTATACCTGGACCCTGCTCCTCTCCTCAGTAGGGGGGCTCTCACTGTATACCTACAAGATCTCATCCTTCTGTTATACCTGGACCAGGCTCCTCTCCTCTGTAGGGGGAGCTCTCACTGTATACCTACTAGAGCGCCTTCTGTTATACCTGGACCAGGCTCCTCTCCTCAGTAGGGGGAGCTCACTGTATACCTACTAGACCTTCCCCTTCTGTTGTTATACCTGGACCATGCTTCTCTCCTCAGTAGGGGGAGCTCTCAACTGGATACCTACAGAGACCTTCCCCCTTTTCTGTTTACCTGGACCGAATGTCCTTCTCCTCAGTAGGGGAGTCTCACTGTATCACCTACTGAACCTTCTCCGTTGTTTATACTGCACAGTCATCTCCTAAGTATGGGGGGAGCTCACTGTTACTATAGACCTTCCCCTGGCTGTTTTAACCTAGACCATGCTTCTCTCCTCAGTAGGGGAGGCTCTCACATGTATCCACAGAGCTTTCCCCTTTGGTTTATCGACCATGCTCCTCTTCCTCAGTAGGGGGAGCTCTCACTGGTATACTCACTAGACCTTCTCCTTCTGTTATACTGACATGCTCTCCTCTCAGTAGGGGCGAGCCTCACTGTATTTTTTTTTTTTTTACCTTACTAGAACCTTCTCCCTTGTTGTTATACCTGGGAATCAGGCTCCCTTCCTCAGTAGGGGAGCTCACTGTATGACCTACTAGACCTTTCCTTTCTGTTATACCTGGGACCCCTGACTTCTCTCATAGTAGGGGGGCTCTCACTGTTAACCTACAAGATCTATACTTCTGTTTATTACCTGGACAAGGATCCCTCTCCTCAGTAGGGGCGAGCTCACTGATACCTACTACGACCTTCCCCTTCTGTGTTTATACTGGACCATGCTTCGACTCTCAGTAGGGGGAGCATCTCACTGTATTACCTCCAGAGCTTCCACTCTGTTATACCGTGGACCATGATCCTCCTCAGTAGGGGGGCTTCATGTATACTACTAGAGCTTCCACTTTGTATAACGGACCTGCCTTCATCTCAGTAGGGGGAGTCACTGATATACCTACTGACCTTCTCCTTCTGTTATACCTGTGACCATGTCCTCTCCTCAGTAGGGGAGCTCACTGCATAGCTACAGAGTTCATCACTTCTGTTATACCTGGACCCTGCTCCTCTCCTCAGTAAGGGGGGAGGGGGGGGGTCTCACTGTATACCTACTAGAGCTTCTCCTGTTATTACCTGCGACCTGCTCTGCTCCTCACGTAAGGGCGGGAGGGGGAGGGGGGGGGGTCTCACTGTATACCTACTAGAGTTCTCCTGTTATACCTGGACCCTGCTCCTCTCCTCAGGTTTCATGTGGTGTTAGATGGGAGTATGGCGATTGTCCCTCGCTGTGTGAAGGCACGGCTAACTGGAATGACTGGACCACGGCCACAGTACACTGCAGCCACCCTATTCCAGAAGCACCAGCCCTCCTTCCAAGGATCTACCTTTGACATGGCGTAAGTATGCTCCCTCCCACTGTGTTGGGGGTCTCCTTATATCTCAGCTTTCGGCTAACCCTTTCCTTTTCAGGCTGGCTAAGGAGGACATGCAGTTCCAGCCCCTGTCTGACATTGAGGAGATGAATGAGGAGATGTCCAGCCGCCCGTTCCCGCTCTTCAGCCGCCTCCTCTCCGGTGTGGGGCCCTCTCCGCTCTCCTCTTCTGCCGCTCTCACTGCTCAGTCTCTGGCCCCTGAGAGCCGCACACCTCTGAGACGAGCCAGCAGCTCTTCCTCCAGGTCCTCAGACAGTCTGTACCAGGAGGGTCCTGATGACCCCACACAAGCGGAGACCCTCCCTCACCCTGAGACCCGACCTCCTGACATCCCAATCCAAAATCTATTCCGCACTGAATCCCAGCGTTCCTGTAGTCCTCCAGAGGTGGAGGACGACCCAAAGCCTCGTAATACAGATCCTACAGTGTACTGAGGGAAATGGACAACATCGAGCCTGCAGAGCATCGCACCCATGTGCCAAATACTCCAAGTAGTGCTGCATACACACAACGACCTGCCACTGCTGCCTACTAGATCAGTGTTAAGAAGAGACAGAAATTCCTTCATCTCCTTGTCTTATAGTTATGGCTTTTCTACTTAATTTTCTACTATTTAATAATAAAACTGGATTTTGCTATAAAATTGTTATTCACAATAGCAGCTCTATTCTTGCACATAGGGGGGCAGTATTACAGCACTCTAGTTCTATTCACATAGGGGGTCAAGTATTACGCATCTTCTATTCTTGCTACATATGTGGGGCAGTATTACAGCAGCTCTATTCTTGCACATAGGGGGGCAGTATTACAGCAGCTCTATTCTTGCACATAGGGGGGCAGTATTACAGCAGTTTGTAGTCCTGTACACAGGGGATGTACTTTTCAATTGGGTAGTAGGTATCTTTTCAGGATTCTTGAGGTAAGTACGGGAATCTACTTAACTCCTAGATCCCCACCCTATATTAATGGCCCATTGCACCCTCTCTATGTGCACCAATGTTGACTGAATTCAGCGCATCCTGATCTATAAAGAACATAACACTGATCCCTGCACTGGGCTGTACCGCTCTGGAGTACACGCTGCTCCTCTGTATAATACTATAAGGGGCTGTGGATGGATAAGTTTCCTAGAATAGAGGCGTCCATCTGGTTGTATCAGGGGGATCTGCTACATTGTAGACGGGGCCCCACGGACCATCCTGCTATCCCCCGAGAAGAAACAAGTCAACTTTGGTAAAAAGAGAGATAAAAGTTTATTTGTAATGTATAAAAGTAGACAATTATAACAATACTACGAATGGTAAACCAACAGCAGATAGAAAAGTTGTCTAATGTGGGGGTCTCATAGGAGGATGCCCCCTGCAAGACTGGAGGTCATGACATATGTGCAGCTATGGGATGACATAGACAAGAAGTGTAAATTATACCAAGTAGAGGACACAAGGGGGCGCTGCACATAACCCCAGCAAGAAATATCCTAAAGAGCTGCATTTCTATAGGATTTTAAAAACCTAATCTTGGGGCGAGACGCCCTATTTATACCTAAAGTGAAAGGGTCGGGAAGTGAGACGTAAATGAGAAACATATCTATAAAAACACATAGGTAGCGATTCACAGCTTAAAACATCTATAAATACAAGCAGAAAAACAACAACATCCGTGCACAGAGACCCCAACGTAAAAATAAAAGGGATGGGAAGATGGCGGCAGCAGCAGCAGCAAGGTTTAAAGGGACGGTTTAATACTTTGTGCTCATGTTTATAGGCCGCACCCCTGTGGCTAGCAGGGGGTTAATAAGGCAACCAGTCTGGACACAATGGGTTAACATCTGTACCTTCAATGACTATATACAATTGCACGTTACAGAAAATGGCCCCAAAAGGAGCGTCTTTCATGTGGCCCCTTACATCATGAGGCTTATGTCTCCAGAATACCGACTGTGAGTATCAGATCCCAAAATGTCTATGTACTCCTGTAGGGCCCAAGAGGGGTAAAAAAAAAAAAATCTCTTCCCACACCCTATAGAGGGGAATTTTAGCTATGAAGAGGTGAAAGTGCGGCCTAAGGAGAGGTCTTTGGTTTGTGCTTGACTGCAATAATAGTAAAGTGCAAAGAGGCGGAAGGAAAACCTTAGTGAAGATGTCCCCATGGTCAGTCCTCATTGCAGTCCCTGCTAGTGACCACAGGGTGGCGCTGCAATACGACATATAGCAGCAGCGAGGACATGACGCAGGTTCTCTTCTTCCCCTGCTGACCCGTCAGTAAGAATCTCTCCTACAGTGTGACAATGTGAACAAGGACCAGTGTGCAGAGGTGACTCAATATTAAAACCATCTGCAGTCATTTATAAAACCATAGGGGGGCGCTATTGTGTAACGAGCACTGGCAGGCTGTATATAAACATATTCAGATCAGGACAAGCCTTGGAGGGATAGGTTGCACTTCCCTGGGTGACCTATAGGGGGCAGTGTGAAGTGCTCAGCTCATTAAACTACTGAAATGGGGCATGTGAGACGCACAAGGTAAAAAGGGGACACATAAGGAAGTGCAATCCGCAGGGTGAAGGGAGGCAGCAAGAGTTAAAAAAAAAGGCAGATTGGTTTAATTAAAAGGAGATCAGCGCCCCCTACTGGAGTGCGATTGTCCAGTGACCCCAGCACGGGGTGTGTAGCTTATACAATACCCTACGCTATAACGCGGCGGCCTATGACATGCTCTTGCGCTTGTCGCTGTATCGGGGGAGCAGGGAGCGGGAGAGTTGTCCACGTCTGGCGTTGGTGGCCAGTCTCTGCTGGGCCAAGAAGGACTGAGCCCCACTGGGGACTTGTGTCCTCTCATCCGTCACCTTCTGCTGCAGCGCCATCCCCTGGAGAGAGAAAGAACAGCACATTATTATATATAGCTCTGTACAACACACAGCAGTAACACGCTGAGAAGCCGGAGCCCAGGCCGGTCACGCACCATGTTATACCAGGCGCTTATTATCAGCTTCTCCTCCTGTTCCCTCTGAGACTTGGTCTTCTCAAAGTCGGTCTAGAGGAAATAAAACAGATTACATTACTACACAGGCCTATGCGGAGGATATACCGCCATACCCCACACTGCGATGGGATCAGCAGGGGCAATAATGAAGAAACCAGCTTGCAAGCCTCCACCCAAATCAATACAACCAAGATGTCTGCCCCCCAGGCCTCACCTCCAGGTGTCGGATCCGCGAATCCTTCTCCTGCAGCTGGTTCTTTAGGGCCTGGATCTCCGGAGGAATAGAATTCTGCTGCTTGGGGTCCAGGGTTTTAATAACCTGAGGACAAGATTTGTATTGATCAGGGTTCATCTAATACGTGGCCCATCTTATAACATTAACCCCATTCACGACTGCCATATGGCTCTATATGCCCTGTGCAGATTACAGATGTCCTGAACCCTGGCAGATTTTTATATAGTTGTCAGAGTGTAACTTTAAGGAGCACATGTATCATTTGTTTTCTTATGTTGTTGGCTGAAGTCGGGATACTTTAGCAGTGCTGTGTATCCAAACTTGCAGTTGTGATACCGGTCTTTTATTGGTCTTAGTTTTGCAGGTATTTTTATTTTGAGGGACTTTTAGTTGCATTTATGGAACAAAGGATGGGGTCAGCTGTACGGCGTTTTGCACCTAAAAAGTCTCTCATTTGCTAAAAAAAAAAAAAAAAGTTGCAAAATAAAAAAAAAATAAAAAATCCGTCTTGCAAAGATACTTTTAGAAGCACTGCAACAGACAGAACCAATGGTCAACTTATAACTATGCTGGCATAGTCTCACACACACAAAAAAAACCCCCAAAAACAAAAAACCTGCAAAAAGACAGAAAAAAAAAAATTCTATAGGATTTAAAAAAAATAAGAGTCGATATCTCATCCATACACATAGGTGGGTAGATTCTCTAGAATTGTGTTTCTAGGTGCCAGGGTTGAGGAGACATAGGCGTTTGAAATGTGCCCTTTTCCAGCCAGTCAGCTGAAGGCAGAATGTAAAAGAAGCTGCAGGAAAGAATAATCTTACAATTTGCAGAAGTACATGCACCCTCTGCATTCATAGCTTCACTTTGGGAAAGGGCGATGGAATGATGCTCTACATATTTATAATACATTTTGATAAAAGTTTATTCAGCTTAAAAAGAGGGAGATTATAGAGACCCCACTAGTGCCAGGATCCATGTGTGTTATATGCTGCTCTTCGAAGCGGCCGCTGATATAAACATAAGGAATATGTATGATTGTGCTGCTCACCGTGCGGGCCTTATCCACATATCGCTTGTATCGCTCCTCCATGGCTCGCATGTCCTCCTCCTTCTGCCGGAGGATCTGCTGTAACTCGTCCACCTTGCGGGACACTGAGGAAGAGGAGGACGAGTGTTACACAGGGACCATCAAAATAGCCTACAGACTGGGTGCTCCCCCTAGTGGTGACTATACATATACTGAAATATATGATGAGTGGCAATTAGCAGACCCCAGAGCTGTAGCGCTGTACACACACTCTATGACTGATAACAAGAACAAATATGCTGTCGTACTGTTCAGGTCGGCTTTGGGTTGGAGGGTATCGATATATTCTCTCTTCTTCTGCAACTCAGAGTGAGCATCATGCAGCATCTCCCTGAAAATACAGACAACTAAATGCAGTTGCTAGAACGACTGATGTATAGCACTGTGTAGGCTCCCAGCGCATTATACATTAGATTGTCAGCTCAGCAGGGCAGATCAGATACTTACAGGTGTTCTTCTAGCTTCCTCTTCAGCTGTGAAGACTAAAACAGAGAAGAAGTGACACATCAGCTTCTTGTGGGCCTATAGTATGGTGGTCACACATATATAAGGGGGCACTTACGTCTTCTGCACGGCTGCCCTGTTCCCTTAGTTGTCTCTGAAGATCCAAAATCTGAGCCTTCAGCTCCTGGATCTGCTTCTGGTTCAGCCTGAAATAAAAGACAGTCACTCTCTATTGTGGGCAGTACAGATGAGTGGAGACGTCAGACCAACAATGACTGCCAGCCCCTCTCCTCACCGGTTTTCGCTCTCCAGTCTATTGCGGCCTCGGTTGGATTCTTCTAATAGATTCTGCAGCTCGGACAGACGTTCCTGGTAGGAGGCCTCCTGCACACACAGCATCTTGTTCTCCTGCTGCAGACGGAGCACGGTCTCCCTACAGGAATCAGAGGTCAGTGCCTTACAGCCCATATGGGATACAGGTATAGATATGTCAGGGGGGCTCTTACTTTAGCTCTGCAGGAAGGATCTCTGCAGCCAAGTTTTCCACTGAAGAAGACAGTCCAGAGAGGGCATCTGGGAGGAGAGGGAACGTGACAATAAGTCCACATTTTTATACATCTTATAACAACGTAAGGGGTAAAGGTGGGGGAATGACAGCGTTTGGAAAAGACAGAACACTCCTGATAACACAAATTAGGGTCTAATTTGCTTTCTAGCTTTATGTGATTGATGGAGATGGTCATGCATGCTCAGCGGTGCATGTGCCAGGTCATACCGCCTGCGACCCGTCATTATAAGGACATCCCCTTTAAGCAGTGATCATGGTTGTGGAGGCAGAGACACTACTCCAGATATTTGGCGGCAGTATCCTCTCACCTGCTTGTACCAGGCACGTCTGCTGGAGGTGGGAGCAGCGCAGCTCTTCATTAGTCTCCCGCAGAGAGTCTCTTTCTGCCACAAGTCGCTGGAGAGAAATACAAGTGTGCGTCATGTCAGCAGAGTCTTCTCATAAAGCAAGGAGACGACGCAGGAAGATGCCCTGTCCTCACCTCTCGCTCCTTTTGTAAAGACTCAAACTTTTCTTTTAAAGTCTGGAACTCGAACTGCCACTTCTCTGCCCGCAGGGACTCAGACGAGTGCTTCTTATTCAGTTCCTGGATCTGCACACGAGAGGCCAGCGGTAAGTCATACAGCTCTATGTTCCCCTAGCCAGGTCTGGATATCACAGCAAATTATAGAGAGTCTTACTGCGTTCATCTAGTCGGGTCTCACCTGTCGGCTGAGGCTGTCCACCTGTCCGCGGGACGCATGCGCCTTGTGCAGCTCCTCCTCCAGCTGACAGGTGCGCTGCATGTAGACAGTGTTTCTCTCTTCAAGAAGCTTCACCTGGCGCCGCAGATCCCCCAAATCTTCCAGCTTCTTCTTGTAGGACTCCACCAGGGACTCTAACTTGCCCACGCGGTCTGAAGAGTGTCTAGTAGGAGAGAGAGGTTTAAACAGGGCGTCACAGTCACTTAGAAATCATCCCTACTCCTCGACTTCCATCAGTGCTGTGTTATTAGACAATGTTCCACCCTTACCGGAGTATGTCCATCTCATCCCTCAGTGACTGGGCCTCGTGTGCCAGACCCGTCAGGTCCTGGTTCCGCTGATGTAGCTCCTGTACCTCCCGATCCAGCTCCTCGCACCTCTGCCGATAGTCATCGCGTGCACTCTCCAGCCTGGGGAGAGATGTAATGATCATTATGAGCCATGGGTCTTCTCTAACTACAATACATAATTCTTCTTCTGTCCGTACCTGTAGTTTTCTTCTTGAAGTTGCTCGATCTGACTCTGTAGTAGGAGCATCTTCTTGCCGAACATCTGAGGCGCCCCCATGTCTTCGTCGGGCGACTCCTGCTGTTCCTTGAGGGCTTGATTCTCAGACATTAGATTTCGCTTTTCTTCCATCAGTATCGACACCTTATGGAGAAAAAGGTGTGGGGGAGGGGAGACGACATGGGAAGAAGAGGAGCAAGGAGCACAGTATGTGAGAAGGGTTAAAAGACAACAGTGAAATAAGGGGTTAAAGGGGAGAAGGGTTTGTAAGCGGGGTTACCCTGTGTTGCCCTTAAGGAGCTGGTGTAATAACAAATATTGTGGGTTGAGAGACAGACAGCATGGGCTCTCCAGCTGGTATAGAGCTGCCACTCCTGGCTTGTCATGCCAGCCCCAGGGGTCACATAATAACATGAGAAATAATGAGTGGTCTGCGGGCAGTTCCATGCACAGGCAGCAGGGGAGGGACACGGTGAGGGCAGTACATGCAATATTTAGCAAACCCTCTCACTCTCAGTTTCTCTCCAGTATGTCCTAGGGTGGCCCTGTGTGGGCACAGATACATATATGGACCCTCTCTGAGGGAAGTGATAGTTCAACCCACTGTATAAATAAGAGACGATGCAACAGCTGTTACACGACAGCTGCTCCATTCTCTCCAAATACTGGTGCAGGAGGCCATATATATGTACACACACACACACACACACACACACACACACATATATAGTATGAGCCACTAACATCATATAGTAAGAATACTTGGGCAAGGTGGCAAGATATGTGCAGGGTGGGCATGATAGCTATTAAAGGGAACCAGCCACTGTTATGTAATGTCCTTGGAGGGATGAGTAATCATACCATTGTGTATGTTGTCAGCGGTAGAAGGACTGTAAAAAATACATTAATATACCTGGGTAGTAGTGTCCTCACACTGCTGTGCTCCATGTCCTCTGCATTAACAGCTCTGCAGCCCCTCCTCTCCGAATGACAGCTATAGTTTTAGACCAAGCGTCTGCTACAGCTTCTACCCAGCAAAAAGAAAGGGACTGTACCGCAAATGACTGCAGAGAGTACAGAACATAGCAGTGTGAGGACACGTCCCCAGTGACCATTGCTGGAATATGAGCCCACAGTCCTGCTACTATAAACATACACAAAAATAGCGTTACATATCTCTCCAATACCTAGCACAACCTGCAGTCTGCATGGTCACACGTGCCGAAATATCCCCTGTGAGGGTGACACTAATGCAATGTAGAGGATAATTTGGGTCCTGGGACAGCTGAAAACAACATATACAAGTAATACAGAGACAATGGGTTTAATAAGGCGCAGTGCAGGGTGCAGACAAGCAGAGACGGACGAGGTGCAGCTCAGTGTTGGGACTGATGCTTGGCACCGTGCTGTGGGCCAATGCCCTCGGGTTAGGCAGCTGGCACGCAAAACAGGTAAGGATTAGAGATAGCGGGTACGAGGCAGGCATTAAAACTCACCCAACATCTCCGGATGCCAAACCAAACTCAGCTTAAAACCTTTTTAGAGGGTGAAATCACTCAATGAAGTGTCAGGTACAGAAGCCCAAAACCCCCCATCACCTGAGTCTGCAGTCAGAGGCCGCACAAGGGTGCAAGAGGGGAAGAACCCCACCTGAACTATCCTATTAGTATCATGCATATTTAGAGGGAATGTCCACCCACTGTCACCATTTACCAATCTAGCCATCATGGGTCCCAGTGGCCAAATGCCAGCAGGTTTACTGGGTGACAATGGGTGGTGTTGCCCATGGTATCCTCCGACAATGGGATGAAATACCTGCAATGGGGATTTATCAATCTGGTGCAAAGCAAAGAGGTAGCAGCTGTCTACATAGCAACTAATGGAAGGTGCAATGTAATTCACCGCTATTGGAGACTTCACTCCATCTCAGTTTTGATAAATCTTCAACAATATGATGACATTTTCCCCTCCCCCAGTGTTATTCAGGGTGGGGGTGTCTGTAATTCAGCAAATGCAGAAGGCACCATCACCACCACCACAGCAAACACGTGGAGACAGGCCATGCACGTCCACTATACCTGCTGCTCCAGCTCATGGCAGCGATGCAGGATTCCAGTCTTCTCATCCGTGTCCTCGCTCAGGAAGTAATATTTACGGGACTGCGAGACAAAAGCCAAAACATCAAGGAGGAGGCAGAAGTCCGGATGTGCAGCAGATCAATTATAAGTTCTACTCCAGTCACATACAAAGCTGTAGTACCAATTGTGTCCCCTGATACCCTCTGGTTACAGACCACCAAGACACCCTGCAGCCCCTGTATGGGTAATACGGACCTCACAGGGTGCCACTTACCTGACTGTCATAGTTGACGTAGCTGTCGGCTGTCACTGTGTCTGTAGGTTCCTTGCTCAGGAGCTGCAGAAGTTAATACACATTGTGGAGTCAGTAAGGTTATGTGATGAGACTACTGGTAATGGCGGCAGATATGGACCCATGCTCTAAACAATCCACAAAAAGATGACACAAACAGGGGGACCTCTCCTATAATCGGACCTACCTCCTGTATGGACTCCATGACAGCTTGCTGCACCGACTCCCCTAGGGTCATGATCTGCTGGATATGCTCTGAAAGGATATAGAACACAAGATGTGATGAGAGAAGGAGAGTCCAGAGCTGGGATCAGACCTCCCGCCCTGTGACACCCCGGCCCACCTTCCTTCTTGTCGCAGCTGATTGCGCACCCCAGCACCAGCTGCACCATCTTCTTCAGCTCCGCCGTGTCCGAAAACTCCCCGATCATTGTGACATCCGGGATGTGGTCCTCAGAAACCGGGTGTCCAAGAACCTGGGCGAGAATAAACATATCACAAGTCTGCAGCCTTCAGTGCCGAGATCTCCCAGCATGCCCTGCTTAGGACATTTACAGCACATCAGGCTCTACAGCAATTTTACATACATTAAACTACACCCATAACCTGACGCAGTCTCTCTGTGCCCCTTACAATAATAGCGCCCCCCATTGTGTAGCACACTGATGAAGCTTCCATGATAGTCCTATAAAGTAGCAGAGTCCTATTGTGGCCCCATATTATTATTCCCGATGTCCTCTTGAAGGCCCAGTACCCCATCATGCCCCTACTAGTAGTCCCATATTAGTCCGCACACACCAATGCCCCCATATAGTAAAAGTGGCTGCTTCCTCCCATGAGCTGGAGATGAATACCAAGGATGAAACCCGATTACACAGAGAAAAACCTTATAGAGGGGCTTGGATACCCCAAAATATAAGAATTCATAAAACTGTACAGCGATCCAGGAAAGTTGGGCGTGTCCAGGACTTGTATGTGCTCCAATTTTTGTTTCAGGATTTTAGGGGATTTCCATCCAAACACGTGCAGTTCCAATAGGAACCAGATGCAGATGCACCCCGTGACCACCAGGTGGTGCCCTCACAACACAATCGGTTTATAGCAGTGATGGCAAACCTTTTCGAGACCGAGTGCCCAAACTACAACAAAGACCCGCTTATTTATCGCAAATTGCCAACACAGAAATGTAATGTGTGATGTATACTCCCTTCTCTGTCACAGTTTTCATTGATACCAGGACTCTGAGGACACCAATAAAGCAGAAAATAGTCACAGGTAGAGCTGTCACTTTAAAATAGTTCTGTGCATAGCAAGTCCTGGGCTGTCTGGGACTGCAGGAAGATACCTGGAGTCATCTCTGGTGATGGCCTGGGTGCCCACAGAATGGGCTCTGAGTGCCACCTCTGGCACCCGTGCCATAGGTTAGCCATCACTGGTTTATAGCATTGGATGATACTACGGACTGACATGATGATAGATCTTTGCCTCCTTCATATAAGAAATAACACGTCACGGACACGTCCCATCCTCCATCCTGTAATTCATCAACCCAACCTGCTGGCACAAGCCGACCCGGAACTACCGTACTGTAAATGTCAGACTACAAGCTGGATGGGAAACTGAGGGAATGTACTAGTTCTTTCCATTGTTAAAAACTCAGACTTACATTCTGTGAGTGGAATATCCCAATATTATATATATATCCCCTGATTAGAACACTGCATGCTGCTATGGATAATGACTCAGTCTGATCTCAGGGCACATTTTCCTAGCGATGACACCGGCAGCAGAGTGAGGAGGAAGTGCAGGTGGAGGACAGATTAAGAGGAAGATGGAATTACAGATAGGGGAAACCCAACCAGACAAGGTCTCCATTGTACACAGAGGAACAAGGATCTAACAAACACTGGCGCGGATTCTGCAGAAACAAGGTGATGAGGACACCGAGGGAAACAAACAAGGAAAAAACTCCAACACATTGTACATTCCAGAGAACAGAGTACCACAATGGTAAGTCCCCCTATAATCTGCCCCCTAGGTAAGAATATAATATATATAATGCCCCCTATGCTGATACAAGACTATAACCATAATACTGCCCCCTAGTCAAGAATATAACTACTATATCTGCCCCCTATTGCTACAGAATATAACTACTATAATTACAGCCCTAGATAACAGGAAATAAATACTATAATACTGCCCCTATGTACAAGAATATAACTACATAATACTGCCCCCTATGTCCAAGATAGTAACTACTATAATACTGCCCCCTCATGTACAAGATAAAAAACTACTATAATACTGCCCCCTAGTACAGGAATATAACTACTTATAATAGCCCCGTGTACAAGATATAACTACGTCTAATACTGCCCCCTATGTACAAAGAATATAACTACTATAATACTGCCCCCTATGTACAAGACTATAACTTCACTATAATACTGCCCCCCCCCTATGTACAAGAATATAACTACTATATACTGCGCCCCTATGTCCAAGGAAATAACTATATACATTACTGCCCCCTATGTACAGAATATAACTACTATAATACGCCCCCTAGTAAGAATTATACTACTATAATCTGCCCCCTATGGAGATAGAATAAACTACTATAATACTGCCCCCTATTGTACAAGAATATAAACTACTATAATATACTGCCCCCTATGTACAAAGACTATAACTACTAATAATACTGCCCCCTATGTACAAGAATTATAATACTATAATACTGCCCACTATGTACAGAACTATAACTAACTATAATACTGCCTCCTATGCTACAAGAATTATATAACACTATAATACTGCCCCTATGTGTACAAGAATATAACTACTATAATATGCCCCCTATGTACAAGTCAGAATATAACTACTATAATATACTGCCCCTAGTGTACAAGAAAGAATTAACTACTATAATATGCCCCTGGTAAGAATATAACTACATATAATACTGCCCCATCTTGTACAAGAATATAACTACTATAATACGGCCCCCTATGTACAAGAATATAACTACTATAATACTGCCCATGTTACAGGAATTATAACTACATAATTACTGTCCCCCTATGTACAGAATATAACTACTATAATACTGCCCCATTAGAGAAACTACATATATGCCCATATAATAACTATAATACTTGCCCCCTATGTACAAGAATATAAACTACTATAATACTGCCCCCCTATGTACAAGAATATAAATACTATGAATACTGCCCCCAATTGTACAAGAATATAACTACTATAATACTGCCCCTACTGTACAAGAATATAAACTACTATAATACTGCCCCCCTATGTACAAAAATTAACTACTAGTAATACTGCCCCCTATATGCTACAAGAATATAACTACTATAATACTGCCCCCTATGACAAGAATATAATACTATAATACTGCCTCCTCATGCTGTACAAGAATATAACTACTATAATACTGCCCCCTATGTACAGGAATATAATACTATAATACTGCCCCTATGCCAAGAATATAACTACTATAATACTGCCCCTATGTACAAGAATATAATTACTATAATACTGCCTCCTATGTCCAAGAATAAATACTAATTATACTGCCCCTATGATACAGGAATATAACTACTATAATACTGCCCCCTATGTCCAAGAATATAACTACTATAATACTGCCCCCTATGTACAAGAATATACAGTCTACTATAATACGCCCTCCTAGAAGTCCCAAGAATATAACTACTATAATACTGCCCCCTATGTACAAGAATATAACTACTATAATAGCCACCTTTGTACAAGAAATATATAATACTATAATACTGCCCCACTTAATTGTACAAGAATATAACTACTATATACTGCCCCCTATGTACAAGAATAATAATATAAATACTATCAATATGCAATTCCATATGTACAGGAATATAACTACTATAATACTGCCCCCTATGTACAGGAATATAACTACTATAATACTGCCCCCTATGTCCAAGAATATAACTACTATAATACTGCCCCCATAATACTGCCCCCTATGTACAAGAATATAACTACTATAATACTGCCCTCTATGTACAGGAATATAACTACTATAATACTACCCCCCATTGAAGATATGATAATATATTCCCTATGTATAAGAAGATATGACTGGAGTAGATATTACTCACATCCTGATAGTACTCCAGAACGCTCTGCAGGATCCTCTTCAGATTACTGACCTGATGGAGGAGAGGATACAGTGTATAATATCTGCTTTGCAGGGCTTCTCCATACTGTTCATATAATGGGCATATAGCAGTGAGCGCCCCCTAGAGGTGTGAATGACAGGACTCACCTTCAGCCGCCAGTTGTCCCCGGAGTCGGGCTTTATCCGCATCAGCCAGGCGTCATTGAACCACGAGGAGTCTCTGCAGACACAAGACACAGGATGAGGATCACCAATTCCCAGGATTCTGGCTACAAATTTGTGGCAAGTCAAGTAAATTCAGGACTGTGCTTCAGTATCTATGAGCAGCTCCATCACGCGTCCCTCCAACTCTGAGCTGGAGGAGGATCCACAACATAAGAGTGCACAGCTGACCCTGCAGCTGCCTGACACCAACACCGAGCATGTGCCGGGACAGTGGCCCATTGTAACCCAACACCCCCACAGCTCGTCATCACTTACATCTCAGTATTGGGAACCCCCAGTGACTACTTACATGCGATTCAGCACCTGGGCGATGGCCAATCCTGCCGCCAAGTCCTTGAAGGAAGAGCACGGACCGGACACCGGGAATGTCTGCATCTGAGGAGGAAAGAGACAGCCCCTATAAGTACTACAGTACTAGTGTAGTATCACTGTAGTAGTATAGCACAACTAGTACAGAACACAGTGTGTGCAAAAGTGTCCTAAAAGTATTACACAACCTTACATGTATTTTATGTGACACAGTATCAAGTATTTGTGAAGTGCGAAGAGGGCGATTCTCCAAATTAATAAACAGAGCCCCCCCATGTGTATTCACCCCCACAACATCTATAGAAAGCCACAACATGTCCTGTCCTATATAGGGGCACAGCGAGCACGTGGGAGATGGGGAGACCAAAACAGCTCAACGCTGCACATCTCCCATGTCACACCATCCCCGGGGGGCCGCACCATGCTGGGGGGAGGCTGAGCTTCAGCACGGACTGGGGAGAAGCTCAGAGCTGATGGGAGGATAGATGTACAAAGAAGAATGGAGGAACCTCCAGCCTCTAGATGTACAAAGAAGAATGGGGGAACCTCCAGCCTCTAGATGTACAAAGAAGAATGGAGGAACCTCCAGCCTCTAGATGTACAAAGAAGAATGGGGGGACCTCCAAGCCAGCCTCTAGATGTACAAAGAAGAATGGAGGAGCACTCCAGCTCTAGATGTACAAAGAAGAATGGGGACCTCCAGCCTATAGATGTGACAAAGAAAATGGGGGAACCTCCAGCCTCTAGATGTACAAAGAAGAATGGAGGAACCTCCAGCCTCTAGATGGAAGAGAGAATAGGGGGGGAACCTCCAGCCTCTAGATGAACAAAGAAGAATGGGGGGAACCTCCAGCCTCTAGATGTCAAAAGAAGAATGGGGGAACCCTCCAGCCTTCGATGTCAGAGAAGAATGGGGAACCTCCAACTCTAGATGTACAGAGAAGAATGGGGGAACCTCCAACCTCTAGATCTACAAAGAAGAATGGAGGAACCTCCAGCCTCTAGAGTAAAAAGAAGAATGGAGGAACTCCAGCTCATGATGTACAAAGAAGAATGGGGGAACCTCCAGCCTCTAGATAGTACAAGAAGAATGGGGGAACCTCCAGCCTCTAGATGTACAGAGAAGATGGAAGGAACTCCAGCCTCTAGATGTACAAAGAAGGATGGGGGGGACCTCAGCCTCTAGAGTACAAAGAAGAATGGAGGAGCCTCCAGACCTCTAGATGTACAAAGAAGAATGGGGGAACCTCCAGCCTCTAGATGTACAAAGAAGAAGGAATGGAGCGAACCTCCAGCCTCTAGATGTACAAAAGAAGACCTGAGTAGAGAGGAACCTCCAGCCTCTAGATGTACAAAGAAGAATGGGGAACCTCCAGTCTAGAGCACAAGAAGAATGCGGGGAACCTCAGCCTCTAGATGTACCAAAGAGAATGGAGGAACCTCCAGCCTCTAGCATGTACAAAGAAGAATGGAGGAACTCCAGCTTCTAGTGTACAAAGAAGAATGGGGGAACCTCCAGCCTCTAGATGTACAGAGAAGAATGGGGGGACCTCCAGCCTCTAGATGAACAAAAAAGAATGGAAGAACCTCCAACCTCTAGATGCACAAAGAAGATGGAGGAACCTCCAGCCTAGATGACAAAGAAGAATGGGGGAGAACCTCCAGCCTCTAGATGTACAGAGAAGATAGGAGAACCTCCAGCCTCTAGATGTACAAAGAAGAATGTGGGGGGAACCTCCAACTCTAGACTGTACAAAGAAGAATGGGGGGACCTCCAGCTCTAGATGTACAAAGAAGAATGGGGAGCCTCCACCAGCCTCCTAGATGTACAAAGAAGAATTGGGGAACCTCCAGCCTCTAGATCAGTGATGGCTAACCTATGGCACTGGTGCCAGAGGTTGGCACTCGGAGCCTTTCTGTGGCACTCAGGACACCAGAGAGACCCCAGGTATCTTCAGCAAGTCCCAGGCAGCCCAGGATGACTGTGCACATTGGTATTTTAAAGTGACGACGCTACTGGGAGTATTTTCTGCTTTATTGGTGCCTCGGTGCTGGTATCAATGAAAAAACTGTGACAGATAGAAGAGGAAGGTTATAAAATCACAAATTACATTTCTGTGTGGCATTTGCCCCGATAAATAAGCGGTGTTTGTTGTGTAGGTGGGCACTCGGCCTCTAAAAGGTTTCGACATCACTGCACCTCTAGATGTACAAGCAAGAAGAAGATGAGCGAACCTCCAGCCTCTAGATGTACAAAGAAGAATGGAGAACCTCACGCCTCTAGATGTACAAGAAGAATGGAGGAACCTCAGCTCTAGATGTACAGAAAGAATGGGGGAACCTCCAGCTTCTAGATGATACAAAGAAGAATGGGGGGGAACCTCCAGCTCTAGATGAACCAAGAAGAATGGGGGAACCTCAGCCTCTAGATGTACAGAGAAAGAATGGGGGAACCTCCAGCCTCTAGATGTACAAAGAGAATGGGGGAACCTCCAGCTCTTAGATGTACAAAGAAGAATGGAGGAACCCAGCCTATAGATGTACAAAGAAGAATGGGGGAACCTCCAGCCTCTAGATGTACAAAGAAGAATGCGGGGACCTCCAGCCTCTAGATGTACAAAGAAGATGGAGGAACCTCCAACCTACTAGAGTACAAAGAAGAAGGAGGAACCTCCAGCCTCTAGATGTACAAAGAAGAATGGGGGACCTCCAGCCTCTGATGGTACAAAGAAGAATGGGAGGAACCTCCAGCCTCTAGATGCTACAAAGAGAATGGGGGACCTCCAGCCTCTAGAGTGCAAAGAAGAATGGAGGAACCTCAGCCTCTAGATGTACAAAGAAGAATGGAGGAACCTCCAGCCTCTAGAGTACAAAGAAGAATGGGGGAACCTCCAGCCTCTAGATGTACCAAAGCAAGAATGGGGGACTCCAGCCTCTAGATGTACAAAGAGAATGGAGGAACCTCCCCCTCTAGAGTACAAAGAAGAATGGGGGAACCTTCCAGCCTCTAGATAGTCAAAGAAGAATGGGGGGGAACCTCCAGCCTTAGATGAACAAAAGAGAATGGGGGGGAACCTCCAGCTTCTAGATGTAACAAAGAAGAATGGGAGGGGAACCTCCAGCCTCTAGATGTCAAGCGAGAAGAATGGGCGGACCTCCAGCCTCTAAGATTCAAAGAAGAATGGGGGAACCTCCAGCCCTTAGATGTACAGAGAAGAATGGAGCGAACCTCCAGCACTCTAGATGTACAAAGAAGAATGGAGGGAACCTCCACACTCTAGATGTACAAGAGAAGATGGGTGGAACCTCCAGCCTCTAGATGAAACAAAGAAAATGGGGGGACCTCCAGCCTCTAGATGTACAAGAAGAATGGGGGGACCTCCAGCCTCTAGATGTACAAAGAAGAATGGAGGAACCTCCAGCCTCTAGATGTACAAAGAAAGAATGGGCGTAACCTCAGCCTTAGAGTACAAAGAAGAGGGAGGAGCCTCCGCCTTAGATGTACATGGCTGGTAGTGCTAAGCCCCAACAGATTCCTCACTACGTATAAAGTTGTACAGACTCGGGGGAAGGGGGGATATAAATACATTTATACACCACAGCCTGCTTTTTTAATTTGAAACAAAAAAAAATAATAAAAAAAATGTGGTAACGCAGGTATATATTTTGTTTTTTTTACACTTAAACATTTGATACTTTGCGTTTTTCCATCACATTAAATATCAATAAAATATGTTTATGTTAATGGTTCTAAATATGAGGAAATGAGTAGCGTCCTGTACTGTTTTAGATGGGGTCTCACTACTTTATGCCATGTACAATGTATAGATTTAACAGGGGCTCATTTATAAGGCGAGGAAATAATAGTATGAGAGATCCTGTATACTGAGTGGGGAGAGTATGTACTATAATAGCACCCATAGTAGAGCAGACCAGGGGGGGGTATTACAGTACACTAGTATATTGGTATATATGGATAAATTGATAGCAGTTCTATTATAGATCCTAGTACATACATAGGTACCATAACCAAAATAGTACCCAATATATTACATACTATAACATTTAGATAACTAGAAGTACTTTTTAGTATCAAATATTTTAACTTACGCGGAAGGGAGGAGAATTTAACGGTTTGTATTGTAGTGCATAGTGTAACTGAGAAGGGGATTACTATATGTATTATAGTCCCTAGCATTAGTGATTAGGCAGTATGGAATACACATATGGTCCCCTAGAATAAGTGGGTAAGGGGGATATTAGTACAACATTAAAGCCCCAGTACAAAATACGGAGTATTAGTACAAAAACGTGTTGTACAGTTAGCTACCAATACCCCCTTATAAATACTATTATACTACCTCATTGTGTATATGGGGTATTAGTATTATAATATACCCCAGTATATGTGAGTAGAGGGTAGATACAGTAATATGGTGGCCCACAATGATGAGCGGTATTTGAATATTATAGCGCCTTAGTATAGTGCTTAGGGGGGTATTAGCACCAATATGGTACAACAGTAAATGATAGGGAGAATTAGGTAGTATAAGGATTATTATTGTACGATATTAGTGTATATGGGATTATTGTACCATAACCAGTGGGAGTGTTTAATACTATTACAATCTTATCACTAAAGTGAGTATTAGTACTTACAGAACTCCAGTACAGGTGAGAATTATCCCTTTTACATTGCCCCAGATTTGTGAGGAGGGTGTTAGTGCTAGTACAGTACGCAAGTATGGACGCGAGTATGGTGAGTATTAATATAGTTAAAAACACCATATAGGTGAAGAAGAGTAGTATTGGTACATTACAGGAACCCAGTATAGACGAGTATCATCAGTATAGATTAGTGGGGTAGTATTAGTACTTTAAATAAAATACTCCAATATAGGTGATAGATAAGTACCAATTGCAGATAGCCAGGATCTGTGAGTATGTAATTACTATACAGTGCCCAGTATGGTGAGTAGGTTAGTATCAGTACTATTACAAGTACCACAGGATAAGGTGGAGTAGACTAGTATTAGTACTATTGCAAAACACCAGTATAGATGAGTGAGGTATTATAGTACTATTACAATACTCCAGTATAGGTGAATACAATACTATTACAGTAGCCCAGGTAAATGCAAAGTATTGTAGGTAGTTAGCTATTAGCACTGTGACAGTAGCCAGGATATGTGAGTATGGTTGTAGCATTAGTAACATTACAGTAGCCCAGGATAGGCGAGTATGGCTAGTATTAAGTACTATTCCAGTAAGCCCAGAATAGCAAGTATATAGTAGTAGTGATATTACTATGACAGTAGCCCAGGGTATGAAGTAGGGTAGTAGTATAGTAACTATGACAGTAGCCCAGGATATGCAAGTAGGTATGGTAGTAGTATTAGTACTATGACAGTAGCCCCAGGATATGCGAGTTATGGTAGTAGTATAGTACTATGACAGTAGCCCAGGATATGCGAGTATGGTTTGTAAGTCATTCCAGATACATTACAGTAGCCAGGATAGGCGAGTGAGTATGTAGGCGTAGTTATAAGTACTATTCCATTAGCCCAGAATATAGTGAGTAGGATGGAGTATTAGTACTATGACGATAGCCGAATAGGCGAATATGGAGTAGTGTTAGTACTATGACAGTAGCCCAGGATATGTGAGTATGGGAGTAGTACTATGACAGTAGCCCAGGATATGTGAGTATGGGAGTAGTACTATGACAGTAGCCCAGGATATGTGAGTATGGGAGTAGTAGTGACTATGACAGTAGCCCAGGATATGCGAGTATGGGAGTAGTGTTAGTACTATGACAGTAGCCCAGGATATGCGAGTTATGGTAGTAGATATGTAGTATTAGTACTATTCCATTAGCCCCAGAATGAGAGTAGGATGGAGTAGTGCACTATGACAGTAGCCCAGAATAGGCGAATATGGGAGTAGTGTTATACTATGACAGAGCCAGGATATGCAGTATGGTAGTAGTAGTATTGTACTATTCCATTAGCCCAGGAATAGTGAGTATGGTGTAGCATTAGAACATTACAGTAGCCCGGATAGGGAGTATTGGTGGTAGAGAGCAGCTAGTAGTTATTAGTAATATTCCATAGCCCAGGATATGTGAGTAGGATGGAGTATTAGTACTATGACAGTATGGTGGTAGTAGTAGTACCCCAGTATTAGTCAGGATGGGTGTGCAGCATATGTCGGGCCGCTCCTATGCTCTGCAGTTTCCCGGCTGTTACATAACCCGGGTAATACTGCAGGTAGTAACATGAAGACTAGTTGCAGCAGGTGTGTGCGCCGCTCCTCCGGGGTCTCATACCCATGTGAGCAGGGGGTCGCTGTGCTCCGCTTTCCTCTTGCCGCTCATCTCCGCTCTGTAACCGGCTCCTTCCCCTCAGAACATACGTTACATCCAACAGGCCCCGCCAGGCGAATCCGGCAGTTTATGTCCCTGGCAGGCCACCGTACGGCTCACGCAGAACATACACCTTACACAAGATAGAGAAACGCCACTACCAAATACTGTCAATCAGCGTGCAGCGTTCTCCGGTTTCCAAGAGGAACAGTTCCTGGAGAGAGGTCCTTCGTACAGGCCCGCGCAGGAGGTAGAGGTGTCCGCGGATTGCCTGATTTTACTGTTCGTGATATTACTAGCCGTGACGTGGCGGGTACACCCAGACTGCAGCCACAGGACTTGAGAGGAACTGATCTGTAGTATGACGTCACTGGGCTGCCTGGGTAGTGCTCGACTACAACTCCCAGCATGCACTTACATCCTCTGTATCTCATGAGAGGTGATGGGGTGATCTGCCCTCCTCCATTCTTATACACTGCAGCTGACCCCTCCCCCCATTTATAAAGCCATAGGCAGATGCAAGAGGCAAATGTCTTTTTATTTATAAAACTATAAAAAATTCTAAAATTCTGTATCTCTGATTGCTGTCAGTGAATGGAAATATTCCAAATTAAAAATCTATAAGACAAAGTATTCAAGACTGAGGTGTGTTACAATAGAAGCCATATAGACAAATCTCTGTCAACAAATGATAATATATGCATGGATTGTGGTTTTGTTACAATGTATCAGTCTGTATATGTTGTTTTCACAATTCCTCCAGCGTTTTCACTATTATTTAGAGGAGGGCAATGACCTGTGTGCCCACCAGATTACACAGAAGTCTGACCCCAGTGTTATTATCCTGGAAACTCAGCTCAGGCTGTGGTATATAGTGTGAAGCTGTGGCTCTCTAGCTGCAGGGCAACTCACAACCCCAGCATGTCCTGAGAGCCAGACTTGTTCTTACGTCGTGTCTGGTGTTACAGATCAGCTCCATTGACATGAATGAAGTTCCGCTGCAGTATCACAGACAACCTGTGTACAGGTGCGGCCCCGTGTTGAAGAAGAAAAAGCCATTTTTTTACTATTCTGTAATACTTCTGTATTGTAGTTCACTATAGAATCCGTACGCTTATAAATAAATGCTCAGGCATCTACTTGCTGCGGGTAATAAAAATAGGAAAATTAAAGTGGTCCTAGAGTCACCACCCTCCTCTCCTGCAGTCAATTAATTGTATATAAACAGCGCCCCCTATCAGTACAATTTATGTAGTGTAGTGGCCTACTCCTATACAGGGCCGATTCTAGCATTTTGCTGCCTGAGGCGAATATTAAAAATGCTATGCCCCCCGTTCCCCGCGCCTGTAAGTAAATGCGGAAAACTTTACTAACAATAACAACCCTACAGACAGCTCCCTGACACTGTGTGACTGACGTACAGGATCTGAGAGTCATTAGTGCATCTAGTACCTTATAGATGACAATCTCTTCCATCAGGAGGAGATTTATTCCGGGTTCTCCAATCCATGACGTTCACTGCTGAATTCACGGCCAGATATCTTCAGCTCCGGCAGGCATCCTCACCCGGGCGTCCTAAAAATACCACAGTCACTTACAGTATGAAGTATATGCCCCATCACAACACAATGACCGCCACTCTCCAAACATAATAACATCCCTTCATTATCCCTGCTCTCATATATTAAAGGCCTCGTTATTCACCACCCAATTAAATTATTACAGCTCCCAATACAGATCCCCTACAGCTTAAATAAAATCTTGCCCCACAATACAGCCCCACAGCCTTATAATATCTTGTATGCCCAGTATACATCCCCCAGCCCTTAGTAATACTGTATCCATATCAGCCCCAGCTAGTAATATCTGTATCCCATATACCCCCCCAGTTAGATAAGATACTGTATCCCATATACAGACCCCCCAGCTTAGTAATATACTGTATCCCAATAATCCCCACCCAGTCTTAGTAATAGACGTATCCCATATACAGCCCCCAAGCCTTAGCTAATATACCTGCTTATCCCAATATACAGCCCCAGCTTAGTAATATACTGTATCCCATATACAGCCCCCCCAGCTTAGTAAATACTGTATCCCATATACAGCCCCCCAGCTTAGTAATATACTGTTACCCCATATACAGCCCCACCAGCTTAGTAATATACTGTATCCCATATACATACCCCCAGCTTAGTATATATACATGCGTATCCAATATATACAGCCCCCCCCAGCTTAGTAATATACTGACCCCATATACAGCCCCCCAGCTTATAGTAATATAGCTGTATCCCATATACAGCCCCCCAGCTTAGTAATAACTAGCTTACCCATATACCCCCCCAGCTCTAGTAATAAATGTATCCATATAGCATCCCCCAGCTTAGATCTTTTCTATACCCATATAAAGCACCCCAGCCCATTAGGATATACTGTACCCCATATACAGCCCCCAGCTTAGTATATACTGATACCCCTATACATCCCCCAGACTAGTTATATACTGTACCCCATTATACAGCACCCCCCAGCTTAGTAATATACTGTACCCATATACAGCCCCCCAGCTTAGTAATATACTGTATCCATATACAGCCCCCAGCTTAGTAAATCTGTATACCATAAAGCCCCCCCAGACTTAGTAATATACTGCATCCCATATACATCCCCCCAGCTTAGTTAATATTACTGCCTGTATCCCGATATACAGCCCCAGCTTAGTAATATACTGTACTCCAATAGCAGCCCCCAGCCCTTAGCTAATATACTGGTATCCAATTATAACCCCCTAGCTATCAGTCCCATATCATCCCCCAGCTTAGTAATATACTGTACCCATATACAGCCCCACACTAGAATTACATGCTATACCCCCATACCCCTCCCAGCTTAGTAATATACTGATCCCATATACAGTCCCCCCAGATTCTTAGTAATATACATGACTATCAACTATATATAGAGCCATCCCAGACCTTAGTAATATACTGTATCCCATATACAGCCCCCAGCTTAGTAATATACTGTATCCCCATAATACAGAAAACCACCCCCCCAGCTTAGAATATACTGTAGCCCAGAATAAAGCACCCCCCCCAGCTTAGTAAATACTGCTATCACCATCTATACATCCCCCCAGTTAATAAATACTGTACCCCACTATACCAGCCCCCCCCCAGCTTAGTATATACTGTACCCCATATACAGCCCCAGCTTAGTATATATACTGGATCCCAATAAAGCCCCCCAAGTAGTAATATACATGTATCCCATATACATCCCCCAGATCTAGTAATTACTGTATCCATCCCAGCTACATCCCCAGCTAATAATATACTGGACCCCATATACAGCCCCCCAGCCTTAGATATATACTGTACCCCCATATATACAGCCCCCCAGCTTAGTTATATGTATCCATATACAGCCCCCGCTTAGTAATATACTGTATCCCAACATCCCCCACAGATTACTTAGATATATAGTATCCCATATATTTAGCCCCCTTCCCCAGCTTTAATATACTAAGTACCCATATACAGCCCACCAGCTAGTCTACCTGATTATACTGCCCCCTCCCCTATACAGCCCAGCCCCACCGCTTAGTAATATACTGTATCCATATACATCTCACCCAGATTAGTACATTACTCTTCCCATATACAGCCCCCAGATAAATTCATACTGTACCCCATATACAGCCCCCCCAGCTTAGATAATATACTGATACCATATATACAGCCCCAGACCTTAGTAATATACTGTATCCCTTCTAAATCCCCCAGCTTAATAATATACTGTACCCCATATACAGCCCCCCCCAGCTTAGTAATACTGCTACCCCATATACAGCCCCCCAGCCCATTTAGTAAATATACTGCACACCCCAATACATCACCCCCAGCACTTAGTTATATACTGTACCCCATATAAGCACCCCAGCTTAGTAATAGTACTGCTATACCTCATAACAGACCCACCCCCCCCAGCTTAGATAATATACTGCTACCCCATATACAATCCCCCAGCTTAGTAATATACTGTATCCCATATACATCCCCCCAGCTTAGTATACTGCCCATCCCATATACATCCCCCAGACCCCTTAGTATTACTGACTATCCATATAAGCCCCCCCCACGCTTAGTAATATACTGTATCCATATACACCCCCCAGCCTAGTCTTAATGACCTATACGCATCAATTACGCCCACCCAGCGTAGTATATACTGTATCCAATATACACCCCCCAGCTTAGTAATATACTGTATCCAATACATCCCCCCAGCTTGAGTCTTAGATTATCATACGATACCCCATATACATCCCCAGCCTTAGTAATATACTGTATCCCAATATACATCCCCCAGCTTAGCTAATAACTGATCCCATATACATGCATCACGCTAGACCTTTAGGAAATACTGTTGATCCAATATACAGCCCCCCCCAGCCTAGTTAATATGTATCAATATCAGCCCCCCAGCTTAGTAATATTACTGCTATCCCCATATACAGCCCCCCGCTTGTATAGCACGCATTAAGCCCAAGTTAAATATAATGAATCCCAGTATACAGCTCCCAGACAAGCATAAGGATATATAATGTATCACCATATACAGATCACCCAGCTTAGATAATATACTCGTACCCCATATACAGCCCCCCAATTAAGTAATATCACTGTATCCCATATACAGCCCCCCAGATTGTGAATACGAGATTATCCCATATACAGCCCCCAGTAAGTATGATACTCGCTCCCTATCCCAATAATCCCCCAGCTTAGCTAATATACTGCTATCCCATATACAGCCCCCAGCTTAGTTAATATACGTACCCTCAAAGGCGCCCCAGTTACGTAAATACTGATACCATGATTACTCCCCCCCAGCTTAGGATATACTTACCCATTAAATTACAGCCCCCCCAGCTTGTAGGAATAGACTAGTATCCCATATACCCATAATATCCCATATCAGCCCCAGCCATTAGTGTATATAATATCTATGTGATCATCCCCCCAGTATAAAATAATTATAACCCAAATCCCAAATAAAAATATGCAATCCCCTCCCCTCAAGTTTATAAAATAATCTATGACGCCCAATAGACCTACATAGACCCCTCCCCTACATATAAAATAATTATGAGCTCCCCTATGATGATCTATAGAGTCCCCCCCTCCCCAGCTGATTAAACGTTTTCTAAGCCCTCCCTTATCCACTCATATATAGCGGCCCCCCCCCAGCTATACTATTATATAGCCTACATTAATGAAAGCTACTGAAAAATATAATACAGACTCACCTGCAGGCCCAGCTGCCTCCCTCGGGATATGTGAGTATGGGAGTAGTACTATGACAGTAGCCCAGGATATGCGAGTATGGGAGTAGTGTTAGTACTATGACAGTAGCCCAGGATATGCGAGTATGGTAGTAGTAGTATTAGTACTATTCCATTAGCCCAGAATGAGAGTAGGATGGAGTATTAGCACTATGACAGTAGCCCAGAATAGGCGAATATGGGAGTAGTGTTAGTACTATGACAGTAGCCCAGGATATGTGAGTATGGTAGCAGTATTAGTACTATGACAGTAGCCCAGGATATGAGTATGGTAGCAGTATTAGTACTATGACATCAGCCCAGGATATGTGAGTATGGTACAGTATTAGTACTATGACAGTAGCCCAGGATACTGTGAGTATGTTACAGTATTAGTACATGACCAGTAGCCCTCGATTGTGAGTATGGTAGCAGTATTAGTACTATGAAGACAGTAGCCAGGATATGAGTATTGTAGCAGTATTATACTATTACAGTAGACCCCAGGAGATGCGTAGTAGTATTGTACTATGACAGTGAGCCCCGATATGAGAGTATGGTAGTATATTCTTACTATCGCAATAGCCCCAGATTAGAGTAGGATGGAGTATTAGCACGTATGACAGTAGCCCGACTAGGCGAATATGGGAGTAGTTGTTAGTACTATGACAGTAGCCCAGGATATGCGAGTATGGTAGTAGTAGTATTAGTACTATTCCATTAGCCCAGAATGAGAGTAGGATGGAGTATTAGCACTATGACAGTAGCCCAGAATAGGCGAATATGGGAGTAGTGTTAGTACTATGACTTGCCCTATTGCAGTATGTACTATAGTTTAGTACTATTCCCTTAGCCCCAGAATGAGAGGAGATAGGTATTATAGCACTATGACTAGCCCAGAAATAGCAATTGGGATAAGGTTTATAGTACTATGACGAGCCCCAGATATGTGAGTAATGGTAGCAGTATAGTACTATGACAGTAGCCCAGGATCTGTGAGGATGGTAGTAATATTAGTACTATGACAGTAGCCCCGGATATGTGGTATTGGTAGCAGTATGAGTCTCTCTCCATCTAGCCCCCGGATAGTGTGAGTAGGTAGTGGATTTATAGTAGCTATTGTAACATGTAGCCCAGGAATAGGGTGAATGGAGTAGTGTTAGTACTATGACGTACCCAGGATATGTGATATGGTAGTCAGGTATTAGTACTATACAGTAGCCCAGTATGGATTTGGTACATAATTAGGCTATGACAACCCGATATGGAGTATGGTAGAGTTTAGTACTATTCCAATGCCCAAATGAAGAAGTAGGATTGGACGTATTAGCACTAGTAGCCCGAATAGGCGAATAGGGGAATGTTAGTACTATGACATAGCCCAGGATATGTGAGTATGGTACAGTATTAGTAACTATTCCATTAGCCCAGCAATTGAGTAGATTGGAGTATTAAGTACTATGACAGTATGTCTGGTAGTGCTAGTACCCCAGTATTAGTCAGGATGGGTGTGCGCATATACGGGCCCCGCTCCTATGCTCTACGCAGTATTCACCCTGTTACAGAACTCCCTAGTAACTGCAGAGGTACATGAAGACTAGTTTGATCAGCCGTGTGTCGCGCTCCGCCTTCCGGGTCCTCACTAACCCTTGTAGGAGGGGTCGCTGTGCTCCGCTTTCCTTTTGCCGCTCATCTCCGCTCTGTTACCGGCTCCTTCCCCTCAGAACATACGTTACATCCAACAGGCCCCGCCAGGCGAATCCGGCAGTTTATGTCCCTGGCAGGCCACCGTACGGCTCACGCAGAACATACACCTTACACAACGTAGAAGAAACGCCCACTACCAAATACTGTCCAATCAGCGTGCAGCGTTCTCCGGTTTCCAAGAGGAACAGTTCCTGGAGAGAGGTCCTTCGTACAGGCCGCGCAGGAGGTAGAGGTGTCCGCGGGATTGCCTGATTTTACTGCTAGTTTGTAATTACTAGCCGTGACGTGGCGGGTACACCCAGACTGCAGCCACAGGACTTGAGAGGACTGATCTGTAGTGTGACGTCACTGGCTGCCTGGGTAGTGCTCGACTACAACTCCCAGCATGCACTTACATCCTCTGTATCTCATGAGAGGCTGATGGGGGTGATCTGCCCTCCTCCATTCTTTACACTGCAACAGGACTCCCCCTCCCCCATTTATAAAAGCACTAGGCAGATGCAAGAGGAAAATGTCATTTTTGTTTATAAAATTCTAAAATTCTGTATCTCTGATTGCTGTCAGTGAATGGAAATATTCCAAATATTAAAAATCTATACAGACAATAGTATTCAAGACTGAGGTGTGTTACAATAGATGCCAATATAGACAAATCTCTGTCAACAAATGATACATTAATGCATGGATTGTGCTTTTGTTACAATGTATCAGTCTGTATATGTTGTTTTCACAATCACCTCCAGCGTTTTCACTTGAGGAGGGCAATACCTGTGCCCCACCAGATTACACTGAAGTCTGACCCCAGTGTTATTATTCCTGGAAACTCAGCTCAGGCTGTGAGTCATAGTGTGAAGCTGTGGCTCTCTAGCTGCAGGGCAACTACAACCCCCAGCATGTCCTGAGAGCCAGACTTGTTCTTACGTCGTGTCTGGTGTTACAGATAAGCTCCATTGACATGAATGAAGTTCAGCTGTAGTATCACAGACAACCTGTGTACAGGTGTGGCGCCGTGTTCAAAAGAAAAAGCCATTTTTTACTATCCTGTATTAACTTCTGTATTGTAAGTTCACCTATAGATTCCGTACGCTTACAAATAAATGCTCAGGCATTTACTTGCTGCTTCTTCCCATTTACCAAATATGGTAAATAGGAAAATTAAACTGGTCCTAGAGTCACCCACCCTCCTCTCCTACAGTCATTCAATTGTAATATAAACAGCGCCCCCTATCTGTACAATTTATGTATGTGTAGTGGCATCCTCCTATAGCAGTGATGGCCAACCTTTTGGAGATAGAGTGCCCAAAGTACAACCAAAACCCACTTATATGTTGCAAAGTGCCAACATGAAAATTTAAGCAATAACTTATTAATCCCTGCTGTATCACAGGTTTTAATCATATTGGCGTCATGATTTCACCAATACAATAGAAAGATGCTGGAGAAATTTAGATTTTAGCTTCCCTCCAGGGATCCCTGAAGAGGAAGAATCAGGGGACTCAGAGCAGGAGCTCCAACAATAATCTGTCTCTATCCACACCTGCTTGTTCCTGCTGTAACCCTGGCAGCCAAGGATGTTGCTTTAAAATGGCAAGTCCTGGTCTGTATTGGACCACAGGAGAAAGCCTTGAGTCCTATCTAGCAAACTATGTGTTGGGGTGAAGGCCTGGGTGCCCACAGAAAGGGCTCTGAGTGCCACCTCTGGCACCACTGTCCTATAGGCTCAGCATAGAGGGAGGATCAAGGACTCATCTAACACATAATAATAATAATTCTTTCTTTATATATTATTACAGCACAATACCCCTTTCTGACATCACACAGTGACATCGCCGTGCCCAGTTCTGCCATCACAATTCACTGCTATGACATCACAGTGTCCATTATGACATCACAAAGCTTTATTACTAGTACTACTAGTGGGAGCAGTATGTATTTTCCATACTCAGTGCAGAGGGGCAGTGGTGACTGGTGGCTATAGCCATATTTTTGCCTGGAAAAGATCCTAAATTATTGTTGAATTATTCTTTTTTGCAAAATAGCTTTAATTGGTCTCAGTTTTCTATGGCAGAGGGTGAACTTCCATCAGTGGTTGGGCATGGTGCCACAGGCTGGGCTGGCCATTGGTCTGGGCCGGCTATGTGCGGTATCCGCTACAGCAGTGATGGCGAACCATTTAGAGACCGAGTGCCCAAACTACAACCAAAATCCACTTATTTATTGTGAAGTGCCAGCATGGAATTTTAAGCAGTAACTTATTGCCACCTGTTATTCCACATCTTTCAATCATATCAGCCTCCAATACAGTTGAAAGAAGCCCAAATTCAGACTATCATTGTAGCTTCTCTTCAGGGTACCTCTGTATAGGAAGAATGTGGGGTCCAGCAGAATGACCTCCAAAGATAATGCACTTCTGTCAAAACCTTCTCACATTTCCCGCAGTTCAAAACAGCCAATGAAGTGTCACTTTAAAATAGCTTTGATAGCAGCATCTTTTAAGTTGCCTGGGGCTGCAGGAGGATTCAGTGTTTGGTGAACTCTCTCCTGGGGCGATGACCTGAGTGCCCATAGAAAGGGCTCCGGGTGCCACCTCTGGCACCTGTACCATAGGTTTGCCACCACTGCGCTACAGTGTCAGGTCCTCTCCAGGTCCATTCCACAACACAACACGCTTATTTGTCTCATGCATGAGGAAGTTCAGGTTTCCTGCTCACTCGGGTGACCTCATCCCATAAAATGCTGTAAACAATGTGCCGTCACCTGCCGCTTGTTTTACTACGGCATATATAGAGCGCCAGCTGTGTGGGTGCAGCGCCTCTCTGTAAACAGAAACACATAGACATTACATAACTCACCTGTACTGGGTCATAGGTGGAAAGTTCTTGAACATGTCATGGGCAAGAATAACAGGATCCATTTAGAACAGCATTTTCTTATGTATGGAGAGCTATTCTCCTAGGATAGCCTAACAGACACATGCAAAACCATGAAAACTTACACCAAATGCAGTGACCATGCAGTGATATTGAGAGAAAAACGTCAAAAGTTATCTCCTATAATCCATGGTAGCGCCGATCAGGGTTGATAACGACAGTAAATGTGCCCCATTGTGCAGCAGCTCTTGTGCACCTACTTCAATGCGCTATAACATATATCAGGAACTGATACTCTGCGCCCTTCCACATCCATTTGGCATGTAGGTTGCATAAGGGGCATGGGATTTGCAATTCCTGGTCTTGCGCAAGAAATTGCGACTTTTTCAAAGCGTGTGCATCAATGTATTTAACTACCCGTATCACATGTAGCCCAAAGAACCACAAACCTGATGTACTTTGAAAGATGAGAATCTGGTCTTAATATGACACCATGGGGGTCATTTACTAAGGAGCCGAATCGCGTTTTTCTGGCGGGTTACGCAAATTTTTCAGTTTTGCGCCGATTTTTCTTGTATTGCCCCGGGATTTTGGCGCACGCGATCGGATTGTGTCGCATCGATGCCGGCATGCACGCAATGGAAATCGGGGAGCGTTGCCGTACGAAAACCCGACGGATTCGGAAAAACCGCCGCATTTAAAAAAAAAAAGTGTCGCTGTTCACTCGCTTACCTGCACCCAGCCCAGCTTGGTGAAGTTCAGTGCATTCCGATGAAATTCAGCGCAGCAGCGACACCTTGTGGACGTCGGAGGAACTGTCTTAGTGAATCCCGGAAGAACCCGAATCCTCAGCAGAGAACGCACCGCTGGATCGCGAATGGACCGGGTAAGTAAATCTGCCCCCATGTTTCTAGGTGTCACCCTCCCTTTGTGGCCTCTAAACTTAAGGGTGTGTCCTCTTGTTCAGTTTTTCAGATGCTGCTCATCCTCCTATTTTTACTCTATCCCTGGTTTGGGCATCAAAAACTGCATCTGAAAAACGCACCCTAAAGGAAACCTAAGAGCTACCTATTAAAGTAGACCTGATGGTAATCTGAGGTCAGACGAGGTGCCTTGGCGTTTTTTACAGTTTGCAACTACAGGCGCAATTTTAAACTTGTTTGTGAGTTTACAAATAAAATTACTTTTATCCTTAGACTTTGGTGATCAGCATGATCGGTTTGTTCCTTTAGTTTCCTTTATATTCACACGACCGCATGGGGGAAAAATATACGGCCGATGTATATACGCCGTATATATGTCCCCCGTAGATGGCAATGGGCGCACAGCGCCGTACGGGAGCAGTACGGTACCGCACACGTGCAGCACCATACCGTTCCGTAGCCGGGAGCAAGATAGGGCATGTCCTATCTTTCCCCGGAATACGGCGCCGTGCGCCATGTATCGCAAAGCAGAGGGGCGGGAGTGAGCAGCGCTCACCCCCTCCTCCTCTCCCGGGCGCCAATGTGTGCCTGCCGTGCTACGGTACAGCAAGCACAACGTCATGGAAATGTAGCCTTATGTGGGATCCATAATTGATTTTAAACAAACGAAGGCAAGATACAGAGGTGAATTTACGCCGACAGCGTGAAACTTACTTGGGAACTACCGCTGGTAAATGGATTACTACGGGTCTTCAATTCCTGAATCCTGAATATGGTGGAGTGGTATGAGTGACTATCAACTGGAAAGTACTATTTCTTTTTCTTTTTGGAAAATGAGAGTTGAACATTTTTTCTAATTTTTTTAATGTATTTTTGAGTATGTGAGAGCTGCCCCTCCCCCGGGACTCACCACTCACTGCTGGCAGGGAGCCACATAATGTGAATTAAACTTATATAAACTACAGAAATGATTCACAATGCTGACAAAAGCATATTTAAAATCAGCATATCATTGGCTATTAAAACCTGTCACTAGCTAAAAATGACGTTCCTGGTGATAGGTTCGCTTTCTACTTTACACTTGGCATTTCACAACTTTTTTTTTTTTACTTTTCTTTAAGAAAGAGTAGCTGGGGCATTTTTGCAATAATACAGAATTAGTCTGTGGTCCACAGGATTTGATGATGTGGGATCTCTTGCTGTCTTCACGCGGCCCTTCCTGTAATGCTGCTCCAGAGAGGGTGGCAGAAAGCCGATAATGATCAGAAGACTTATGTTAAAAAAGAAATATGGTATAAGCAGAAATACACACTGCAAATAGTACAGATAATATATAAGCAACTCAGCAGTGCGGTCTATAATAGTGTTATTATAGTGTATCTACATTGTATAACATTACAGAAAACATGTCTAATAACAGGCCATACATTATATTACCCCTGTATCATCTTATTACAGTAACCCGGCTCCTGATCCTCTTATTACCCTTGTAACATCTTATTACAGTATCCCGGCTCCTGATCCTCTTACTACCCTGTAACATCTATTACAGGACACCCGGCTCCTGAATCTCTTATTACCCCTGTAACATCTTTTACAGTAGACCGGCTCCTGATCCCTTATTACCCGAAACATCTTTTACAGTAACCCGGCTCCTGATCCTCTATTACCCCTGTAACATTTATTACAGTAACCGCTCCTGATCCTCTTATTACCCCTGTGAACATCTGTTACAGTAACGGCTCCGATCCTCTTATACCCCTGTACATCTTATTACAGTAACCCGGCTCCTGGATCCTCTTATTACCTGTAACATCTATTACAGTAACCCGCTCTCCTGATCCTCTTATGACCCTGGAACATTCTTTTACAGAACCGGCTCCTGATCCTCTTATTACCCTGTAACCCATATTATTAACATTACCCGGCTGCCTGATCCTCTTATTACCCCTGGAACATCTTTTACAGTAACCCGGCTCCTTATCCTTATTACCCTGTAACATCTTATTACAGTCACCGGCTCCTGATCCTCTTATTACCCCTGTAACACATTCTTAGAACAAGTAAATTACCCGGCTCTGATCCTCTTATTACCCTGTACATTTTATTATCAGTAACCCGGGCTCCTATTCATCTTATTACCCCTGTATACATCTTATACAAGTAAACCGCTCCTGATCTCTTATACCCTGTAACATCTTATTACAGTACCGGCTCCTGATCTCTTATTTACCCGTAACATCTATACAAGTAAACTTGGCCCTGATCTCTTATACCCTGGAACCATCTTCTACGAACCCGGCTCCTGATCCTCTTATTACCCCTATAACATCTTATTACAGTACCCCGGCTCCTGATCCTCTTATTACCCCTGTAACATCTTATTACAGTAACCCGGCTCCTGATCCTCTTATTACCCCTGTAACATCTTATTACAGTAACCCGGCTCCTGATCCTCTTATTACCCCTGTAACATCTTATTACAGTAACCCGGCTCCTGATCCTTTTATTACCCTGTAACATCTTATTACAGTAACCCGGCTCCTAATACACTTATTACCCCTGTAACATCTTATTACAGTAACCCGGCTCCTGATCCTCTTATTACCCCTGTAACATCTTATTACAGTAACCCGGCTCCTGATCCTCTTATTGCCCCTGTAACATCTTATTACAGTAACCCGGCTCCTGATCCTCTTATTATCCCTGTAACATCTTATTACAGTAACCCGGCTCCTGATCCTCTTATTACCCCTGTAACATCTTATTACAGTAACCCGGCTCCTGATCCTCTTATTACCCTGTGTAACAACATCTTATTCTAGAACTCGCTCCTGATCCCTTATACCCCTGTAACACTTAGTACAGGAAACCGCTTCTGCCCTCTTATTGCCCCTGTAGCACTGTAGCATCTTTCTTACCGTACGCCGTGACTCTATCCGCTTTATTACCCCTGGAACATCTAATTACACAGTACTCGCTCCTTATCCTCTTATTAACCGCCTGTACATCTTATTACCGTAACTATCGCTCCCTTTGATCCTCTTATACCCCTGTAACATCTTATGACCCTAACCCATGCCCTGATCCTCTTATTACTCTTAACATCTTATTACAGGTAACCCGCTCCTGCTCCTCTTATTACCCCTGTAACATCTTTATACAGTACCCGCTCCTGATCCCGTATTCTCCTGTAACATCCTTATACAGTAAACGCCGCGCCTAATCCTCTTATATACCCCTGGTAACATCGGTGACAGTCCCCTCCCATCCGCTTATTAACCCTGTAACATCTTAGTGCAGTAAACCCATAACCCGGCTCCTGTCCCTCGTATTACTCGTAACATCTATAGTTACAGTAAGTAACCCCGGCCTCCTGGATCACTCTTATTACCTGTAACATCTTATGACTAACGCACCTGGCTCCTATCTCTTATTACCACAGTACCATCTTATTACAGTAACCCGCTCCTGTCCTCTTTGACCCCTGTAACATCTTATTTACAGTACCCGCTCCTGACCTCTTAATTACCCCTTAATCTTATCCAGTAACCCGGCTCCCGATCCCCGTTTACCCCTTACCCCTGTAACACACTTATTACAGTAAACCCCCGGCTCCTGAATCCCCCTTATAATGAGCCCCTGTAACATCTTATTACAGTACCCCGCTCCTGATCCTCTTTATTATCCCTGTAACATCTTATTACAGTCGCCCGGCCCTGATATCCCCTTATTACCCTGTAACATCTATTACAGTTATCCCGTTCCTGATCCTCTTTATTACCCTGACCGTCTCTTTACGTAACCCCGCCTCCTGATCCGCTATGACCCTTCACACATCTAGTTAACAGTAAACCCGCTCCTGAAGCCGCTTATTACCCCCTGTACACCCTCTATTCCAGGAACCCGGACCCCGCTCCTGATCATCTTATTACCCCGTCAACCTCTTTTACAGTACCCTGCTCCTGGATCCTTTATGCCCTTAACATCTATTACAGTAAGCTCGGACTCGGCTCCTGATCCTCTTATTACCCTGTAACATCATTGATTACAGTAACCCACCCGGCTCCTGATCCTCTTATTACCCCTGTAAACACGTATGACAGTACCCGGCGCCTGATCCGCCCCTATTACCCCTGTACCACTTATACAGGGAGCCCCGGTTCCTGATCCTCTTCGTACCCCCTGTAACATCTATTACAGTAAACCACCCGCCCCGGCTCCTGTCCTCTATTACCACTTCAACATCTTATTACGTACCCCTGCTTCCTGATCCTCTTATACCACCCTGGAACATCTTATACAGTAACCCGGCTCCTGCTTCCTCTTATTACCCCTGTACGCATACTATTACAGTGAACCCGGCTCCTGATCCTCTATTAACCCCTTAACTCTTATTACAGTAACTCCGCTCCTAGATCCTCGTATGACTCGGTAACATCTTAACCAGTAACCCGCTCCGATCTCTTAGTACCTCTGTACATCTTTAACAGTAACCCGGCTCCTGATCCTCTTATTACCCCCCTGGTAACATCTATTACGACAACCCGGGGCTTCCTGATCCCTCTATATACACCTTGTTACCAATTTATACAGAACCCGCGATCTCCTGATCCCTTATTACCACTGTAAACCTTATTTATGCCAGTACCCGGCTCCTGAATCCCTTAATTACCCCTAACAATGCTTATTACAGTAACTCGCTCCTGACCTCTTAATTACCTGTAACATCTATTAACAGTAACCCCGGCTCCCTGATCCTCTGTTACCCTGTAACATCTGATTAAGAACCCGGCTTCCTGATCTTTATTACCCCTGTAAGCATTTATGACAGTAATCCCCGGCGGCTGATCCTCTATTACCCTGGAAAATCTTATTACAGTACCCCGGCTCCTGATCCTCTTATTGACCCTGTAAATTTATTACAAGTAACCCGCTCTGACCCTTGTACCTGGTAACATCTAAACAGTAAACCCGGTCCTTGTCCTCTTATAGACACTTGTAACATCTTATTCCAGTAACCCGCTCCTGACCTCTTATTCCACTCCCTGTAACAAATCTATACAGTAACCCGGACTCCGGATCTCTTATTCCCTGTACAGCGTATACAGTAACCGGCTAATCCATCCTCGTTATAACCACCTGAATAATCTATTACAGTAACCGCTCTGATCATCTTATACCCCTGTAAACCACTTATACAGGAACCGCGTCCTGATCTCGAGTACCCCTCTAACATCATTATTAAGTAACCCGCCCTGATCCTCTTATTACCCCTGTACATCTTATTACAGTACCCGTCTCACTGATCCTCTGATTACCCTGCTAACATCTTATTACGTAACCCCGGTTCCTGATCCTCTTGTGTAACCCCTGTACATCGTATTACAGTAACCGCCCGTGCTCCCTTCTATGATTCCTCGTCACCTTACCCCTGTACATGTAATACAGTAACCCCGGCTCTGAACTCTCATTGACCCCTGTAACATCTTATTTACAGTACCCGGCTCCTGTACTCTTGAGTCACCCCTGTAAACATCTTATACAGTAACCGGCTCCGGACTCTTTAGGCCCTGCTAACATCTTTTACAGTAACACCGATCTGATCTCTTAGGACCCTGTGAACATCTTAGTTACAATCACCCGCTCTGATCTCTTATACCCTGTAAACATGCTGTCATTACAGTACCCTGCTCCTGACCCTTATTACCCGGATATCTTTTACAGTAACACCCCCCCGCTTCCTAGTACCTCTTATTACCCCTGTAACATTTATTACAGAACCTACCGCCCTCTCTGATCCTCTATTACCCTGTAACATCTTTCTTAACAGTCACCCGGCTCTGCCTGATCATCTTATTACCCCCTGTAACATCTTTTACATTAACCCCGGCTCCTTGTCATCTTAGCCTTACCCACTGTAACATCTATTAAACGTACCTGGCTCCTGATCCTCTTATTACCCCGTGTTAACAATCTGTCATTCTACAGGTAACCCGGCTCCGATCCTCTTATTGACCCCTTTAACTCTTATTACAGTAACCCGCTCCTGTTCTCTCTATTCCCCGTAACAATCTTATGTAATACAGCCTGCCCTGCGTATACCCGGTCAACATCTTATTACATAACCCGGCTCCCTGATCCTCTTATTACCACCCGTGTAACATCTATTACATGTAAACCCTGCTAGCCTTGATCCTTCTTAGTACCCCTGTAACATCTTATGACAGTACCCGGCTCCTTGAATCCTCTTATTACCCTGTACCGCTTTTTTATGACAGACCCGGCGCCTGAATCCTCTTAGTCCCCCTGTAACATCTTATTACCGTACCCGTCGCGCTGATCCCTTATACCCCGTCCGTATATTACATAACCCAGACTCCTATCGCCTCATTACCCGCTGTAACATCCTACAATTCCTATCCAATCATCCCGCTCCTCAGTCCTTCAGACCCTTCTATAAACACTATAGTCGATAACATCACACTATAATATTTATTGTAGATTCCAGTTTCGGACAGACTTTCCGTATTGGCTATATGTTCACATTATTAATTCTTGGTCCTTGACAACAAACAGGATCATGTATTATTGTCACCCATCCTGAGGAACTTAATGACGTAATTAGACACTTAAGACGCGCCTATAAGTGACCGGGATGTGGATCTCGCCCTCATCGTTATCCGCTTGCGATTGGATAAAAGTCCCTGTAGTGGGGGCGGGGATATATGTCGGCGATCTATACCGTAGCGTAGCTGTCTCCCTCCATGACGCCTGGTTTTCCCTCTCTCCTTCCTGCCGCTCTTCCTGGTCTCGCTCTCTGTTTTTGGAGCTGGCCCCTCGGAGTTGTTCTTTCTGGTGGAAATACAACCACCTGGCATCTGTCGTTCCCAGGTTTACCCTCCCTTGGGACACAGACTTTAACTTTCCCCGTTACCCCTCAGCCGCCAGTATTTAAACCCCTTTACTTCCTTGACTTCATGTCCTGTTTTTCTGTTGGGGGGGGGGGTGCTGTAACTATCATATATAAAAATCGCAGCGGAATCAGCACAGCTCTCATGATGTCCACGTGTTGTCCCTGGTAATCTAGAATGTGATTCATCCATTATAACAACGAGGAGGTCGTCCTGCAATGGGAAACGGAGGAACCCATGCTGGTCAGACAACATGATTAAAATCTTTTGGGGGTTCCAAATGTTTTCTTAAAATTACTTACAAATGCCGAATCCTAATTAGTTGTTCTTTATATTAGAACCGCAATATCTTTTTTCTCCCGAACTCCCTCGGCACGGACATAAGAGTACTAAGTAGGTAGAGGCTGCAATTCACACGAACATACTGTATAATCCCGACCATTCCTGTTATTTCCTGCTTTATGGAATCCCTGTAATGGCGAGTTGCCCTCCATATGCACCAGATACTTATACTACGTGGGCTGCAATGCATGGCTGACAGACAGAATGCTCCCTCATCGGATTCTGGATACTGCAACATATATACGGGCACGGTATCATTGTACAACCGTATCGCAAGCATATATGTTCCCACTCCGGGAATTTCTAGGGCATATGACCGGAAATCCATAAGAAAATCGTCTGCTCTCTATTTTTATAACAGCTCACTTAGGGGTCCGGTAACGAATGGGAAGGCGCCGTAAATGCTACCTGTAGCGTGTAGCGGCCCGTTTTTCATACTTCGTGTGCATAGTCCATATACTGGAAACTTGGGAAAATCCCCATCCAAATAGCGTGTTTTGTTTAGCCTGTGGATTTGTCTATTAGAGTTTTTCCTAAAGGTTTAACTTTTTCTGCCCAAAAACTTGGAAGACGAGAATCTAATTAAAATAAAGTCCTTATACAAAGGGTGGTGGGAAACCCGTGGTAATCGCCCCCAATCTCTCCCTCCCTTGATGTGTGTATTTAGGTACAAATCCCTTTAATTAGTCTTGCTCTCCTCCCCGTGTCCTTACATTGGTCCCCCGTAGACGAGTATGTTTGATGACGCATCATCTGAGGTATCGTGCACGAGACATTGAATTTTCGGGGATTTTTACATATATTTTTTGCAAGGGGGAGAAACTTGTCCGACCCCCCTCCCCCTCCTTGTTTTCCGGACCTCTTATATCCTCAGCTCTTCCTGACCCCTGTGATAAGAGAGACATAAGATAATTGGGGTTAAGTCCCCCCCTCCCCCTCCCGTATATATACCGTAAGATCTGCCTTCCTGGTTGATGTTTTCCCAGACAAAGATTTCCTTCCTCCTCCGGTACCGAAAACATGTTTTTGTCTGGATGCAAAAAGATACCGACAACCCTCCCTCTCTCTTACACCCAGTAGACAACAGACGACCCCCTGCCCTGTCTGGGACAGGTGACTCACATCACAAGGGACTGACCCCATACACACACCAGGTCACCCCCGACCCCCAAGTGTGTGATCACTCGTAGAAAGCTGGGTATACGCTACAACCACAGACGCAGCTACAACAGAGGTCATAACCACACATATGGTTCTATTACAAGTTCGCCTTGAAGACATAGACCACCATATAATTACCTATGGAGTTGGTGCTTTTTTTCAGGATTCGGGGAAAGCTGGTGATAACAAACATAAGCAACATGCAGCCATATTGGAGCCGTTTAACTTCTGGCACTCGAGCGGGCCGGCTTCTTCACTTCAGATGTCATTCAGCAACTTACTTAAGGATAATGGACAACCCTGCGGCGCTGGCGGAGATGGAGACACCCAGAAAGCGAGGATCCCCAGTAACAGAGGGACTCTAATACATAGCAAGGATTTATATACCGGGGTGTGTGCCTGTCGTCTACAATCTGGGTTATTTTTGTAAATCCTGTTACGTAAAGACGCCCATAGGGAGATATGTTGTAAAGGAAGTCGATCATGGCGATTCCATTACCTGCTTCCGAGTAAAATAGGGAATTCATCTTAAAAGGATCTCAATAACGGGCCATCACGACCGGCCTCGGCTCTCCTCCCATAAGGAGCACTAGTTGCGCACACTATACATTTTACTTCTACGGGGCGGAGCATGACCCAAGTATTCGTATGGTCATTCTCCGCCACGTATTTTTCTGTGTGTGTGACTACAGATTAGGGGCTGGCCACTATCAGATGCCAATAGTATATCCATGTTTCACTTTTATCAGCACGGTGCATGGTTTTGATTCTTAATGGCAACTAACTAATTCACATTTGGGTGCACCTTTACGTACCCTCCTGGGTCGCGAGCCCCGAGGTGCTTGTCTGACTAGGATTGGAGCTGCCATGGTATTTGCACTAAGCTATCCCGATACCTGCTGTGGCCTTCCCCCTACCCCCTCAGGCCGCAGGAGTTCACCTTCTGCTTTCCCGGTGTATGTGAGTGCATTGTCCTTGCCACACAATTTTGAAATGTCTAACCCTCGGGTTGTCCGAATCGTCGGATCTTCCGACGGCCCTCCCCCCCGATTTGTTCCGTTTGAGGCGTCAAAGTCTGACGCGGCGACAAAAAGCCCTTCTAATGCTCCGCACCTCAGAAAGCCGATGACGATAGTGCGGTTCCGCTGACCCTTATTCCATGGCCCAATTAGTATATTTGCTCATGTGGCTTTGGTGTACGACCACTTGACAAAACGTGGACCGTGCAGTTCGACTGGGACTCATGCGCATGTATGTTATCCGTTTTCTTTTCTGTTGCACTGTCTGAAGAGAGACTTAGAGGAGAAGCCTGGCAACACCCCTGGCCCCCGCCATGTTCACCACTTTATAGCTCTCCATCTCGGTCCTGAACCTTGTCCCATGTGAGGTCGTCTTATTACGTCACTGTACTATTATAAGGGCCCCCATTCACAAGCAGGGATTTACACACCCTCCAAACAGGAAACCAGGGTGAGGTTGATCTGCGTGGCTTACATGTGACATACAGAGCTGAACATGTGGCGGTTCTCGTAGCACTCCTGGGGTTCGTGATCCTGGTCCTCCCCGCTGCTGCTTCTCACATCGCGGTGGGGCGTTCCAGCTGTATGCTGGGATTTGTACAGATGAATCACCCCGTCTTCCCCCTAACCACAACCACAAGCTTAACCAGTTCTTATCTTGGCAGTCTCGCTCTCCGCTTTAACCGATAAGGGAAACGTCGGCTCATAGTTTTTATTCTGGACATGTTAGTGTCTTTTGGGCTGCCTGTGGCCAGGTGGAAACCATCTACACGCGGCCCCTGCTGTCCCCGGACGTGTAATTATCGCTGTGGGAGTTTAAGGGTGTTAATTGTTGCCTGTGTAGCAAGGGCATCCCACCAATGGCCATAAGGAATTTATTACCGTCCAAATAATTATTTAGCAGGGAGCCCTGCATACTGACAGTTTTTTCCTTAGCATTTTGTCCCCCCGAAATCAGTCCCTTCTGGGACACACCATACTTTATGCCAAGAGTCATGGGATGGGGCCTTATACTGAACTTGAGTCTTATCAACTGTTCTTATTTGGGGTTTATAAGTCCGGGATGAGGGACACTCGTGAGGATATAGGAGTAGAGATGTTGAGTCATAATAGGTGGAATCTATGTCCTATGAGATCTACGGCGTTGAGGTGTGCGTATCCATGGTGGGGGGGATTCCTGTATATATGGCAGTTGGAGGATGTGAGTATAATGGTGGAGAGATGTGCCGGGTAAGGATATGGAGGAGTGATATAATAGTGAGATATGTCCCTTGATATAGAGTATGGAGGAGGTGAGTATAATGGTTGGGGGGGATGTCCTGAGATAGGATATGGAGACTGTGAGTATAAGGTGGGGAGATTCCTGGAATAGGAAGCATGAGAGGATGTAGTATAATGATGGCGAGATGGTCCTGGTGGATATTATAGGAGTAGGGGGAATGTGAGTCTAATGGTGGGGGGATTTCCTGGATATGGATTAATGGAGGAGGTGAGTATAATGGGTGGGGGAAGTTTCCTGGATATCGGAATATTGGGATGTGAGTATAATTGTGGGTAGATGTCCTGGATATGGGAGTAGGGAATAGTGAGTAAATGTGGTGGGAGGTCACTGGCTATAGGAGTATGGAGGATGGGGGATAATGGTGGGGGGATTTCCTGGATATAGGAGTATGGGAGGATGTGAGTAATAATGGTGTGGGGCTGTCCTGGATCAGGATTAGGAGGAAATGTGAATATAATGGTGGGGATGTCCTGGGTATAGTAGTATGGAGAGTGTGAGTATAATGGTGGGGGGATGTCCTGGGTGATGAGATTGAGGATGTGAGTATAAGGATGGAGAGATGTCCTGGATAATAGAGTATGAGGATGTGAGTATATTGGTGGGTAGTCCTGGATATAGGAGTATGAGATGTGAGTATAATGGTGGCGGGATGTCCTGGATATAGGAGTATGGAGGATGTGAGTATAATGATGCGAAGAATGTCCTGGATATGGAGTATGGAGGATGTGGAGTATAATGGTGGGGGATTCCTGGCTATAGGGTACTGGAGTATGTCGTTATAATTGTGTGGGGATGTCCCTGTTATCGGAGTATAGGACATGTGAGTATATGGTGGGGATGTCCTGATCTGAGGATGTAGATGTATATAACGGGGGGGGATGTCCTGGTACGGAGTATGGTAGGATGTGAGTCATAATGGTGGGGGGATGTCCTTGTTATAGGATAGTAGGAATGTGAGTATACAAAATGGGGAAATTTGTGGAGAGATGTCCTGATATAGCGTATGGAGGATGTGAGTATTATTGTGGAGAGATGTCGCTGGATTAGGAGTAAGGAGATGTGATATACATGTGGTGGTGGATGTCCTTGATATCGGAGTCATATTGAGGATTGATTATAATAGTGGAGATATGTCCTGGATATATGAGTATGGAGATGTGAATACATAATGGTGGAGATATGTCCTGGATATAGGTAGTATGGAGGTGGTGATTATAATGGGTGGGGAATTTCCTGGATTAGAGTATGAGATGGTGATTATAATGGTTGGTAGTATGTCCTGGCATCTAGGATATGAAGGGATGTGAGGTATAATGATGGATAGATTCGCTGGATATAGGAGTATGGTAGGTGGTGAATATAAGATGGAGAGAATGTCCCTGGGTAAGGAGTCTGGAGGTGTGTGAGTATAATGGTTGGGGAATGTCCTGGTCTAGGAGTATGGGAGGATGTTGATTATCAGTATGGAGAATGTCCTGTATATATAAGTATGGAGGATGTGAGTAATCATGGTGGGGGATGTCCCTGGATATAGGAGTATGGAGGTTGTGAGTATCAGGTTGTGGTTTGATTTCCTGATATAGGAGTATGGAGGATTTGAAGTAGAATGATGGAGAATGTCCTGGATATAGTGAGTTAGGGAGGATTTGAATATATGGTGGGGGATGTCTGGTATAGGAGTATGGAGGATTGAGTATACATGGTGGGGGATGTCCTGTTATATGCGGTATTGGAGCAATGTGAGTATAATGGTGGGTTGATGTCCTGGAAAGGAGCATGGAGGATTGTAATATAATGGTGGGGGAATTTCCTGGGTATCAGAGTATGGAGAATGAGTATAATGGTGGGGGGTGTCCCTGGATATAGGAGTATGGAGGATGTGAGTATAATGATTGACTGAGTATGTCCTGGTATGGAGTATGGAAGGATGTGATTCTGATGGGTGGAGGAGATTCCTGATATAGGAGTAGGAGTGTGATATAATGTTAGGTGGAGGTCCGGGATATAGGAGTATGGAGCGGAGGTGATTAGATAATCCGGTGGAGATATTTCCTGGATATATGAATTGGGAATGTGGAGTATAATAGTGGAATCTGTTCCTAGGATATAGGAGTATGGAGGGAAGGTGAGTACATAATGGTGGGGGGTGTCCTGAGATAGGAGTATGAATGTGAGTAATCATGGTGGGAAGGTCCTGGGTATATGTATGGAGGCTGTGCGTATAATGAGTTGAAGATTCCTGGATTATGAGTATGTAGGATGTATGTATAATGGTGTAGAGATGTCCGGAATATAGGAGTCATGGAGGAATGTGAGTATATGGGTGGAGAGGATGTCCTGGATCTAGGGAGTATGGAGTATGTGAGTATAATGGTGTGGGGGATGTCCTGGAATCAGTAGTATGGAGTATGTGAGTATAATGTGGGTGATTTTCTGGATATAGGAGTATGGAATGATGTCATAATGGTGGAGATGTCGTGATATAGGTAGGAGTATGTGAGTATTGGTGGGGGATGTCCCTGGGTATATGAATATGAGGATGTGAGTCTAGATTATGAGATATGTCTGGATATAGGAGTAATGGATGATTGAGTAATGGTGGGTGTATGTCCTGTTATAGAGTATGGAGGCGTGTGAGTATAATAGTGAGATATTTCCGGATATAGGAGTCTGGGAGGATGTGGAGTATCATGGTGGGGGGATGTCCTGTATAGAAGGAGTATGGAGAATGTGCTTCGATGGTGGGTGGATGGCCTGATATCGGAGCAGGGAGGATTGTGAGTATAATTGGAGATAGGTCCTGGATATGGAGTCGGAGTTGTGAGTACTAATGGTGGGATAGCTTCCTGGAATTAGGCGATGGAGGATTGCGTATATAGTGGAGAATTAATGTCCTGACTATCGGAGAAATGGGAGGTGTGGAGTAGAATGGTGGGGAGAGCTCCTGATTCTCATATGGAGGATGTTAGTATAATAGTGGAGATAGTTCCTGGATATAGGGTGGAGAGGTGAGGAATAATGGTGGGGGGGTGTTTCCTGAATTCTAGAGTACTGGAGGATGTAGTATAATTGTGGGGGGATTTCCTGGTATAGGAGTATGCGATGTGAGGATATGTGGAGGAGATGTCCCTGATATAGATAGTATGGAGGATTTGATTATAATGGTGGAGCGAATGTCCTGGATATAGAGTATAGAGGATGTGAGTATAATGGTGGCGAGATTCCTGGATAAGAGGTGTGGAGGATGTCTTATAATGGTGAGAGATGTCCTAGATATAGGATAATGGAGGATGGAATATTAATGGTGGGAGCATGTCTGGATAAGAGTATGGAGAGAATTTGAAATATGAATTGTGTGGGGATGTCCCTGGATATAGGATAATGGAGGAGTTTAGTATCATTGGTGGGGATGTCTTGAAATCTAGGAGTCTGGAGGTGCTGTGAGTAACTAATGGTGGTGGGATGTCCTGACTAGTCTTATGGGACCGGATTGAGTATCTGGGTGGGGCTGCTGTCCTGGCATAGTAGTATTGAGGAATGTTCGATCATGGTGGAGAGATGTCCTGGATCTAGGAGTATGTATGATGTGAGTATACCTGTGGGTGCTGTCCTGGATCTCTGAGTACGTGAAATAAGGTGAGTAATAATGATGGTAAGTGTCCTGGCTCATATGATCATGGGATGTTAGTATAATGATGGAGATCTGTCCTGGATATAGGAGTAATGGGGATCGTGAGTCTAATGGTGGGGGATGTCCTGATTAGGAGTATGGAGGATGTAGTGTATAATGGGGGGGAGATGTCCTCTGATATGAGTATGGAAGATTTAGTATCATTGTGGGGGTTATGATCCCTGGATATAGGAGTAATGGCGGATGTGATATAATGGTGGGGGGAAGGTCCTGGATATAGGAATTATGGAGCGTGCGTAATGGTGGGGGGGATGTCCTGGCTCTAGTAAGTATGGAGATGTGAACTAATGGTGGGGGTAGTCCCTGGTATAGGAGTATGGAGGATGTGAGTAATAATGGTGGGTGGATTCCCTGGTATGGAAGTTGGCGGATGTGAGTTAATGATGGCGAGATGTCCTTGTATAGGAGTATGGAGATGTGGTATAATGTGGGGGAGTCCTGGGGATCTCACGTAGTCTTAAATGGAGGATGTGAGTATAGAGGTGGGGGGGATTCCTGGATATCGGATGTATGGAGATTGAGTATAAATGATGGAGAGATGTCTGATCTAGGAGTATTGGAGGATGTCGTATAATGGGTGGGAGGGATGTCCTGTCATATACGATCTGGAGGATGTGAGTATAATGGGTGGGGGGATGTCCTGTTATAGTGAGGATGGAGCATGTGAGTATAATGTTGGGGGATGTCGCTGATTAGGACATGGAGGATGTGAATATATGGTGTGGGATGTCTGGGTATAGAGTCTGAGGAATGTGACGTATAACTTGTTTGGGATGTCCTGAAGGAGTAGGGCGGATTATGAGTAGAATGATGAAGATGTCCTGATCTTAGAGTATTAGATGTGTAATTATGTGGAGAGAATGTCCTGATCATAGGATATAGGAAGATGTGAGTTATAATGGTGGGGATGTCCCTGGATATGGGTATGGAGATGTGAGTATACTAGTGAGAATGTCTGGATAGATGGTATGGATGGAGTGCGTATAATAGTGGAGATAGTCTGGATGATAGGAGTATGGAGGAGGTGAGTATATGGTGGGGGGTGTCCTGAATAATGGAGTTGGAGGATGTTAGTATAATGTGAGAGCTTTTCCTGGCATATAGGAGTAATGGCAGGATTTGCTTATAATGGGAGAGATGTCCTGGATATAGGAGTATGTAGCTGTGAGTATCATGGTGGAGAGAGTCCCTGAATATAATATGGATATTGTGAGTATATGTGTGGGAGAGATGTCCTGATAGCGGAGTATGAGGATGTGAGTATAATGGTGGGGGGCTTTCCCTGATATAGGATATGGAGCATTTTCGTTATAAGGGGTGGTAGGGGGGGATGTCCATGGATATAGGTATGTGCGGATTGATAAATGGTGGAGAGTCCCTGGATATAGGAGTAGGAGGATGTGAGTTACATGGTGGGGGGATGCCTGGTGGTATAGGTGAGTATGGGATGTGAGTATCGATGATTGAGAGATGTCCTGGATATAGGTTATGGATGATTATATAATGTTGGAGAGATGTCCTGGATATAGGGTATGGAGGAGGTGAGTATAATGGTGGAGAGATGTCCCCTGGATAATGGAGTAATGCCGATGTGAGTATGTAATATGAGAGATGTCCTGGATCTAGTAGTAAATGTAGATGATGACAGTATCATAGTGGAGATATGTCCTGGATATAGGCGTTGGAGGAGTGGTATATGGTGGGGAATCTCCTGGATTATAGGCAGTATGGAGGTTGAGTATAATAGTGGAGAGATGTCCTGATATAGGAGTATGAGGATGTGAGATAATAATAGGGGAGATATGTCCTGGATATAGGAAGTATGAGGAGGTGATTATATGGTGGGGGGGTTTCCTGTAATATGAGGAGTATTGAGGATGTTAGTATAATGGTGGGAGATGTCCTGGATAGAGAGTATGGAGTATGTGAGTATAATGGTGGGAGATTCCTGGGATATAGGGAGTATGAGAAGGTAATATATGGTGGGCTGTGATGTCCCTGGCTATAGCGTATGAGGATGTGATTAGAATGGGGGGGATGTCCTGGATTAGGAGATGAAGGGATTGAGTTAATGAGTTGGGGGGGAGTCCTGGTAAGGAGTATGGCATGATGTGGAGTATAAATGTGGTGGGGTGAATGTCCTGGATATAGGAGTAATGGCGGACGTGATATACATCCTGGTGGGGTGATCCTCCTGGATAGAGGAGTATGAGGATGTAGTATAATGTGGGGGGATGTCCTGGATATAGAGTATGGATGGCTGTGAGTATAATTGATGGGGGATGTCTATATAGGCGTACGCATCACAGGAAGGTGAGTACCATGGTAGGGTGGATTTCCTGTTATAGTAGTAACTGCATCAGGAGGTGGTAGTGTTTTGGGGATTTCCTGATATTTTAGTATGGAGGATGTGAGTATAATGTGGAGAGATGTCCTGATACTAGTAGTAGGAGGATGTGAATATATGGTGGGGGTGGTGTCCTGGGTCTAAGGAGTATGTGGCGGATGTGCGTATAATGAATTGAGAGATGTCCTGGCTATAGGAGTATGGATGGACTGTCGATTTGGTGGGGATGTCCCTGGATAGAGAGGGAGTATGGAGATGTGATATAATAGTGGAGATATGTCCTGATCTAGTACGTATGGAGAAGTTAGTAATAAGTGGAGATAATGTCCCTGGTATAGGAGTTGGAGGAGGTTAAGTATAATTGGTGGTGGTTATTCCTGAATATAGGAGTATGAAGATGTGATTATACTGGTGGGGGGCTGTCCTGGGTATAGGAGTAGGGAGGATTGATTATAATGTGGAGAGATGTCCTGGATATAGAGTATGAGTATGTTGAGTATAATGGTGGAGAGATGTCCTGGATATAGAGTATTGAGATGTTAATAAGTTCAGGTAGTCTGATCTGGGGTCTGAGTTCAGGTAGTCTGGTCTGTGTTCAGGTAGTCTGATCTGGGGTCTGTGTTCAGGGGCAGTCTCTTCTACATTTAGCTAGTCTGGTCTGGGGTCTGTGTTCAGGTAGTCTGGTCTGGGGTCTTTACTTAGGGGCAGCCTGTTTTATATTTATCTAGTCTGGTTTTGGGTCTGCATCTTGTGGCTTCCTGGTCTGGAGACTTAAGCTCCAGGGCTCTGGGGGGTGTTAATATATTAAGTGGCTGCAGATCTGTGTTTGAGGGGGTCATATACAGAATTTGGGTAATATCACATATTCAGGACGTCTCCTGTGGTGCGGCCCCCAGACCGCTACGTCTGCAGCCCATCACATCACTAGTGCCATTATCTGTTGTGGAATATTTGCCTGAAATGTTGCATTTTTAACCCATTCATTCCAAGGTAAATTACAAAACCGCAATAAAAACAGTGAGTGATATTTTTGTGGCGGATCTTTGCACCTGTAAGTGATGCACGTCTGCACATATTGGCGCCATGTCTGATAAATCTCACATATATAATACATTGGGGCACAGCCCGACCCCCTCACCTGCTCCTGTGTCTCCAGCAGCCTGCAGCTCTATCCACAACAACTCCGTTACTAAGCACCAGTTTCCCTGGCAACGACTGACACCCCTTCTCATTGGATAACAGCATTTCCGCCATCTTGGTCCTCTCAAAAGAAGCCCCCGACAGGTTACTCTCAACCAATTTCCTTTTTCACCGTGACAAAAAAAACAAACAAATTCGATCGAAAACAGTTTAGAATATTATCACTCGATGACTAATGTTGTCAGAAATCGATTAAAGTGTGAAATAATTTGGAAATACGTAAAAACAAAATTTGCACGGTGTTTTGCCTCAACTAAGATGGCGGCCGGTGTTGTCAGGAAGTGACGTAGGCGGAAGTGTGGCTTTCCGGAGACTTTGCTCAGGCTGACGGTGACAGGGAAGCGCTAGAAGGCGGATATTGGAGATGCGGCAGGTGGTGCTAGTGCTGGGGCTGCTGCTGGCCGTGCTCGGCTGCCGGGCGGTGGAGGTGAAGAGACCCCGCGGGGTGTCCCTGTCCAGTGAGTGCTCACTTCATTCATTATAAATACACTGGTTCTGTGTGCGATACCTCCTCCAGCCCGCTGCGTGGCGCTGTGATGTGCGGCCACTGCTGGTTATACGCCTCATTCCAGGAGGCGTCACATATCCCCGCCTCTGCCAGTCTGATGTGAACGGCAGTTATCGGCCCCTGGTGGCCGGGCTGAGAACTGCACCTCTAAACCGGATTTGCTTCTAATCTTCCAGATTTTTCGATGAAGTGACTGCAGCCGGTAGTGTGTCAGCATGGCGGAGCCCACACCCTGCAGGCTCCCGTTCAGCGCTATTACTGAGTAACAATACTGCTGTGCCACTCTGAAGCCTGGGAAAGCTGGGTGACAAATCTTAGTGTCAGAATTAGGTTAGTTATGTCGCTATAGATCCTCATAATGTAGGTGTTAGTTGTCACTCAGCTTTCCCAGCATCCTGAGTGGCTGATATGTGGATAAGATTCACTGTCATCCCTCTATTTCCCTAGAACTAAGCATCCTTGTCACTCAGGGGTCTGAGAAAGGGCTATAAATAGCACCCAGCTTTTCCAGGCTTCTCTCTTGCTTCGTTCTGGTCATTCTGGATGTTTTATTACAAAACACATGTCACTCAACAAGCTGAATGATGGATATTAGACCACAAGATTAATCACCTAGCTTTCCCATGTTCCTGAATGGCATATGTTTTGTGTTCACATCTTTCCTGTTCTGTCCACCGCTAAAATGTCTCCTTGTCCCTGCAGATCGCAGTTTCTATGAAGAGAATAAGCCCTTCACCTGCCTGGACGGCTCCCGGACCATCCCCTACGACCGTGTAAATGACGACTACTGTGACTGCGCGGATGGGACGGATGAGCCTGGTAAGATCCAGGAGAGCGCCCTCCGCTGGAGACATGCTCTTATCCACCAACGGGTCTGATGCCCCAGCTGTATGACCGAATAGAACAACCCCACTATGGGGACATAAACCTCTAACACAGAGCATTTATAGAGAACCTGTCAGCAGGTGTCACCATACAGACTGCAGCCAGTGTTATGTATTGTCCCTGGTGGTCTGTGTGATCACATCTTTCTGTATGTTGTTAGTTGCAGCAGGACTGTGAATTGTGGATTACACAGCACCCATGTAAGATGATAACCAGGTATTGACGACCTTCTCTCTCCCATCAGGCACTGCGGCATGCTCCAATGGAAAGTTCCACTGCACCAACCCGGGGTACAAGCCCATGTACATCCCTTCATCCAGGGTCAACGACGGCATCTGCGGTACGTGGCAGGAGAAACGTTCATACTCAAATGATGTCATCAGGATCTGTGCTCCCAGGCTGGTGTAGGACTACAATTCCCAGCAAGCCTGAAGTGGTAGTTTCACTGGAAAGGGTTTAGAACTAGACCCCACAGTGGTAGAGCTTTTACCTCTGGCACATATATTGTTGCTTTGAAGCCCCCTGTAATGAAGTGAGGGAGGGGGTTAGAGACCACCAGGGATTCTGAGGAAGGGGATACAAATATATTACAGCTGCTTCTGTATTGAAGTCTATGTGGTCTTTAGTCCTCGGGGTTAGTAGTAGCCGCTTTGTTCATCTGAGAACAATACAATTAAAGGGAACCCCACTAATTTTCTAGATAGAGGGTCCCATATCCTATCATTGATCCTGCTGCTCCATTCCATGTCTGTGACTGCTGGAAATAGCTGAGCTGAGGTGATATCATAGGAAATGAATGGAGCGGCAGAACGCAGGGGTAACCAGCATCAGTAGGGGGGGAGCAGGACCCCAATTATTGAAATCCGTGTGGGCCCAGTTCTAGGACCCCCACTGACCAGTGTTCCTTCCCTTATCCTAAAGCTGAGATGTTTACATGTGAAGAGTATAGTCTTTTATACAGCAAGTGAGGTCCTGGGCTGCAGAGCTGACAATCATCTCTTCTCCCCGCAGATTGCTGTGACACTACTGATGAGTATAACAGCGGAGCCCACTGCCAGAACACGTGCCGGTGAGGATTTTCTTACTCTGAAGGATGAGGGCGTATCACTTGTGTTTGGAGGATTTCCTTCTATAATATCTTCTTCTGGTTTTGCTCAGGGAGATGGGCAGGAAGGAGCGGGAAGAGCTGGAGAAGAAGGCGGAGATGGCGCGGGAGGGCATGCTACTCAAGCAGAAGTTTATCGAGGAAGCCCGAAAAGGCAGAGAGGAGAAGCAGGTGATAATATAATACATGAGGGCCACTCTTTTGTATAGGTTGTGTCTGGTATTGCAGCTTGCCTTTCAGTCACAATACTGTATGTACTCTGGGACAGATGTTGCGCTGTGTGAGATAGAAGGCAGCAATAATGCGCTTATTTATGATACAGGAAGGCTACCTATGGGGTGTATATTTGGAGGGTGTTATCTGGCTGCTCCTCTGTTGTGCAGGTGAGGCTGCAGGAGCTGGCAGAGAAGCGGCAGAGCGTGCAGACACAGGTGGACGCCCTACGTGCCGAGAAGGAGGCGGCCGAGCAGCCAGAGAAGGAAGCGAAAGATGCCCACAAGAAGGCGTGGGAAGGTGACAGCCTGTGGCCTCTCGTGTTGTATCCTGCACTGTACCTGGATCTGTGCACTTACCATCACATATTCCGTTTTTTGCAGAACGCCGGGAGGCGGAGACGGCGGCCATGGAGAAGAAGCGCTCCCAGGAAGTGTTTACTCAGCTCGACCAGGACGGGGATGGAAAGTGAGTGCACAACAAAGGGACCTGCAATTATATGCTTACAGCACCTCTAGGAAACATATGTGTCACTATAGTAACAGACTACAGGTACCCAGTCCTGTAGTCAGACGTGTCTATCTGTTATTGTAATGTCTGTTTTTTGTATAGGCTCTCGGCATCGGAGCTGCTCGACCACTCGGAACTGGATTCTGATGGCGATGGGTCACTTTCGGATAAAGAGGCCCAGGTGAGGCAAAAAAAGGTGGTCCTAGTACTCGGCCTCCCACTACCAGAGGTCTATCCGGTTCCTATGTCAGCAAGTGCAATGGATGCGGGACTGAGGTGTGAAGCCAAATATGTCCCATCAGGATCCGCCCCCTTTGCACTTGCAGGTTCATTTACATATATTTAAAGAAGGCTGGTTTTGGAGATAACGTGGATGGTTCAGGAGGTGTCGTGTCTTCCTCTTCCCTCTGGTGTAGGATCTCCTCGGAGGATCCTCTACGGTGGATGTTTCCAGCTTCCAGGAGTCTGTGTGGCCACAGATTAAAGAAAAGTTCAAGTTGGAGGTAGGTACAGAGTCCAGGGGGAAGCTTCTGGCTGCTCTACATAGAGGTCTGACTTATGGCTCATGTTTGCCAGAGTGACACCCCTCCAGCGCCTCCGATAGAAGAGGGGACAGAAAGCCACCCAGAAATCCCCCCAGAGGAAGATGAGGAGGACGATGTGGAGGAGGGAGATGAAGAAGATGATGACGACGACTCGGACGATTATCACAGGGTATTAATGTTCAACCAATAAGAAGCCAAAAACTATTCACAACCTTACATGCACCCCCTAGTGGTGACCCAAAACTTGGTTAAATAAGGGGCCAAAATATTCGTTATGAATTTTAGGAAATCCAATTATTACATGGAGGTTCACAAGTTTATATGGAAACTGGTAATTGTTAAAAAGTTATATTATTTTGTGTCTGATCCCCGTCTCCTCTTTTATCAGCCTCCTCCAAGCAAGTCCCAAGTAGAAGATCAGGAGATGCCGCCGTATGATGAGACCACCCAGGCGCTGATAGATGGTGAGAGCTATTACCCATCATGTAAATAATGCCGCACTACTACCTCCATCATCCGTCCTAAACCTCTTAATATTCTCTTTCAGCTGCTGAAGCGGCACGTAATCAGTATGAGGAAGCAGAAAAGTCACTACGGGAAATTGATGATACAATGAGGTGTGTAGTCACCCGGCTCCTGATCCTCTTATTACAGTAACCCGGCTCCTGATCCTCTTATTACCCCTGTAACATCTTATTACAGTAACCCGGCTCCTGATCCCCTTATTACCCCTGTAACATCTTATTACAGTAACCCGGCTCCTGATCCTCTTATTACCCCTGTAACATCTTATTACAGTAACCCGGCTCCTGATCCTCTTATTACCCCTGTAACATCTTATTACAGTAACCAGGCTCCTGATCCTCTTATTACCCCTGTAACATCTTATTACAGTAACCCGGCTCCTGATCCTCTTATTACCCCTATTTCATTCTATTTCAGTATGTTAGATGGATTACATTATACTGTGATTGAGAGGTTAATAATCTCCTTAGTTTGTAGCCTCCTATCTGCACAGTGAGACTTGCGGCAGAGTTTCTAGTAATCTATGAGCTATTGAAAACAACAGAAATCTGCCATTGTTTTGTGGTCTGGGAAAAATCAGGAGAGGGGTCAGAGGAAGTGACATTCCACCCCACCACCCGCTCCTGAGTCTGCAAAATTCAGACAAGGGGGAGAGCAGGATGTCAGAGGAAGGCTTCCAGCGTAGTAGGATAGAGGGAGGAAGGGAGAGAGAAAAGTCAGACAAGTGAAAAACAGGGATCAAAGGTAACAGGGACATCATCTACGCTTCCTTCCATACAGCGGCGCACACAGCTGCGTCTCTGCGGGGCGTAAGCGAGGGGGACACATTGCCAAATTCACCCCATGTCTTGGAGGTGAAGTATTTTCCTTGCACACTTTTCTAATTCTGGCGGGTGATGTTGGGAGGTGAGACGATAAGGTGAGGAAAGTGTATGTGTGTATGTAGTGGGGTATTGTATATTGTCTTATGTATTATATTATATAGGGTATGTATTGTTAATACCTTACGTGTGTCTGGTCCCTATCTGTATCAGCAGCCATTTTCTGTGACCTTAAATACTCCCTAGGGAACCCCAGTGCTTCTTCCTCATAAATTGCCCAAAATTCAGACATTTATGAATCTATTATGGAATACGACTATCACAATTTGTAATGTATAGATTTGGGTTGTCGATCACTTACCACATCACACTTTAGGGAGTGGCGCTATGTGGAGTAATAACCACTGGGGGCGCAGTACTTTACTGAGCCCTGTCTTGTTATGGGTATGGCTCGTATTACGTGATGTGTCCTGGTCATTATACTATAATCTTTGTCCCATATAATGGGGATGCACGGTGTCTCCTCCGGTGGTTGTTTTGTGTATGAGTAAAAGGACGCGTCCCCCAGGTTTATGGCTTTTTAATATGTTCCCTATGTACATATGACAGAATTGTGCAAAGGAAATGGCCCAGGATCAAGCATTCCTATAATGAGTCCTGCACTAAACCTTCATACAAGGCAGGAAACACTTCCGTCTCGGAAGTAAAGGGAGTAAACACTCCATATAATGAGCCGCAGAAGCCCATTTTGAAAGTTTTTATTATATTCCCTTATAGGTTTCATTTTATGGTGCCAAGTAATATAAATCCCATACTTTTGAAAGGCAATAAAATTTGCACCATAGAAATGGTAAAAATTTTGGCCAAATTTGATCCCATTAGTGATTTGATATGGAACCAAAGATGATCCCTTCTAGAAGATAATGTGAATGCACCTGCAGATTCAACCTACCTTAGATATTAGCTAACGTTTTTTTAAGGTCCTGGTTGGGTAAGATTTCACATTCTGGAGACTGTCATTGGTTTAGGAAGTCTTGTAGACCAGGCAATGCCCCTTGGAAAATAGGGTATGTTACTATGCTACTAAAGAGGAAAAATATTACCTATAAATAAATAGATGGCAAACCTCCTCGGTAAGAAGAAGACATCTATCCACCAACAGTTGCTTCAGGGGTTTTGGTACTGGTTGTGATTTCTGGACATAAACACTATGAAAAACGTTGACTGCTTGGAAGGTGAAGAAACAAGAGGATCCTATACCAAATCTAGAAGAACCACAAAGGCTGAAGTCATAGGAAGAACCTACAGACCTTACAATATGAAGATATGGAAAACTAGAGTCTCCTTGGTAAGGAAAAGACATCCATCCAGCAGGAGTTGTTTCTGGAGTTTTGGTATTGGTTGTATTTATGGACATGAATACGATGACAAAAATCTTGACTGCTTGGAAGGTGAACAGACAAGAGGATCCTATAACACATCTAGAAGAACCACAAAGGCTGAAGTCATAGGAAGAACCTACAGACCAGCGATATCAAGATATGGAAAACCAAAGTCTCCTCGGTAAGGAAAAGACATCCATCCAGCAAGAATTGTCTCTGGAGTTTTGGTATTGGTTGGATTTATGGACATGAATATGATGACAAAAAACCTTGACTGCTTGGAAGGTGAACAAACAAGGGGATCCTATAACACATCTAGAAGAACCACAAAGGCTGAAGTCATAGGAAGAATCTACGGACCTTGCAATATGAAGAGATGGAAAACTAGAGTCTCCTCGGTAAGGAAAAGACATCCATCCAGCAGGAGTTGCTTCTGGAGTTTTGGTATTGGTTGTATTTATGGACATGAATACGATGACAAAAACCTTGACTGCTTGGAAGGTGAAGAAACAAGTAGATCCTAGACCAAATCCTAGACCAAATTTAGAAGAACCACACAGAATGAAATCGTAGGAAGAACCAAGTTATTGGAAAGCAGCACGACCATGAGCACCCACAAGGCGGATATTAATGAAATGATGAAACTCTTCGAACTTCTATTTCCTGACACAGGGAGGAAGCATTTTTAGCGTCGTAATAACAAGTTTATTTTTTGTGTAACGAGAGATGACAAAATGAGATGCAGAGGTCATTGATTAAAGAAAAATGGTGGAGTAGTCATTTATATGGACACCGGTCCATAAAGAGAACTTGTAGGCACCTGAATGAGATTATGGACTGTACAGGATAGACCTCACCAAAGGTTTGGGGCAAATGTTCTCATTGATGATGCCAATTGGGTTTCCTGCTCCATCATGAGAGGAATGAAGCTACTGTCAGAGATTGTAAGTTCTGGAGTACTCCGAGACTCTCTAGTTTCTAACAGAGTCTTTCTCTTTTATTTTTAGAAGACCAAAATGTTTGGAGATCCCGGCTCCCGCAGCAGTCTGTCTCTGGACCTTGACATGAGTTGGGGGATTGTTTTACAAGCGTATCGTTGTCTAACAAATGATGATGAAGATTTGAGATACAAGGTGAGTATCAAGTTTCTCTCCATTGTGTACTTGAGTGTTAGTACTCCTATAAGTGGTGTACGGTATACACTTCTATAGACTACCCGCCATCATTGATATTAGGCTACAGTTCCCGCCTGGTCTATCTGACGTGTACAATATGTTTTCTCGCCGTGTGACTTTGGTTTTACTTTGAATTTCTGTGTTTTGGCAACAACCAAGATGAGATTTGTGTTTATACCTAAAATAGAGACTTCAGAGATGTCATCAATCACTGTAACAGCCGGCATGAAGCAGTGCCGTGTATCATTAATGGGTTTTTTTTTAATTTTTTGGGATGGTTGGTAATGTGGGGAGGTTTTGGTTCGGTGGTGGTGAAGGTCCATTAGCTAAAGACTGTCAAGAAGATGTCTACAATCTACGCTGTAAATTGGTGCTCATTTCGGATTGGTTGAAAGCTATTGAGGGTACAATAAACATATTGGTGAAGTTGGAAGGTGTGAACATTTTGATCATGATGGGCATGTGGTACCCAATTCAAGCACTGGCATTTGGCTGACCAATGTAAGTCAGCCATGTTCTCACAAAGATGTAGGATGGGGATATTCCTCATTGGATATTTCCAACCGAATTCCCTGGCAAATACCAATCAAAATTTTACAGTATACACCATAATTTTTGTGTATTGTATACTGTTCCCATGTACACTGCCCCACCATGGACCTTCTTTTGACATCCACTATGTAAACAAGGTCCTGTGAAGGCAAAGAAAGGAAAATATACCAAATACTCCAAAAAAATGAGCTTTGTATTATGTTCAGACACAACTTACGTATCCATATAGAGATATTCCGGACTATTGAATGCTACCTCAAGGCATGTTGTGTGTACATATGTGGAAGCACACATATGTGATGTGTATACATGAAACAGCTTATTCCTATTATGAGCACCTCTCTGCACCCTCCCCCATTTGAAGGCTCCTCAGCCATCAGAGTTAACTATTCTGCAAGAACTCTGTAACCTTGCAGTGAACTTTGTGATAGGAGCGCAGCAGAGTCCTCCTCTCCTCCTTCCTTGTGTAAATCTCCTCTATCCTACTCCTATAATAATCTTTTGTCCTCCTCTCCACTTCCAGCTTCTCTCTCACGATCCCCCTACGTTGTCCATGATCTCTCTTCTCCTCTTTTTCCTTATCTACTACCCCTATGTTCTGTCCTACTCCCTCCTTCCGACTTCCCAGGTCTCTCCTCCCCTCTCTCCTCCCTTCCCTCTTTTTCTAAAGGGTTGGGATTTAATCCCTTGATGATATCAGTCTGTGGATTTCAAAAGAAAGAAACTTTCCACAACAAGGCTGACCACAGCGAAGGAGAGAGGGGACGTCAAGGACAGCCGGCAGGGAAAGGATCTACGGAAAGTTTCTGCTGGAGGAATGGCCAAGGTTCTGTCTAAATGACTGAGGGAAAAATTAGAAGACGAGTAAGAGCTGTCAAGACTGAAAAGTCAAGTGTTGGAGGAGAAGATAAAAAGCAAGTCACTCAAAAGTTATGGAGCAACAACAAAGCACGAAAGGTGACACAAGCCCCAACATATAGACAAGGATCAGCGGTGGGATTATGAAGATCATGGGATCTATAAACATAAGAAGGATCCGTTGTGTCTTTTCCTAGGCATCTTCTTCTCAAAATAGTTGGGTTTAATGGGTGGTGACATTTTGGGCAAGACTCTAACGTTGCGTGGGATTAACTCATAATTCCCATGGGATTCACTTTTGGATTTACTATCTAGTTGGGGCAGTCTCGCTTGTGACTTGTCATCTCTGGTGGTCTCTTCTGATCTACATCCTTCACTTCTTGCCTGGACTACCGACATGGCACCACCAGATCTGATGACACCATATTTCTATACGTTGATTGTCTTTTTGTGACGTGGTGTCCAAAAGGCGGAATTGGGAACCGAAATGTCGGACGAAGAGCAACCTCCAGGGACCAAACCCGCTCGTGCCATGGGCAAAGAGATTACTATGGTACACTCTCATGTTTTGTTACTTTACTATTGTGTGTAAATAGACAGAGTCCCTCAGAGTCCCCATTGACCCAAGGTCAGATAAGCCCTCTAAATGTACAAATGTACTTATATACATTGTCCTATCATATCGTTCCCTCTTGTCAATACAAAAATTGCCCATAATGGCCGCCAAGTCCATTTTTGGATAATATTGGGTAAAGTTGATGCTCTATGAATGAATTGGGGAAACATTGGAGAATTTTTCTACGTTGCTCCAGTTGGGGCTTAAAACTAGGGAGCACTTTGCGAAACCAATGAGACCATCACATCCCATTTGGAACTGAAGGACCTTTTGCCTCGTCATGAAGGAAAGAATGGTGTTGTTACCTTCACTAGTGACTTGTCGGAAGAGAGGGAATCCTCTTGGGCAGTGGTGTAACTAGAAGCTGATGGGCCCCAGTGCAAAGTCTGTGTCAGGCCCCCGACTATAATGTATGGTTTATAGTAATAGTCTTCTCATATGGGAAAGTGACACCATAAGGGCCCCCTAAACCTCTTGGGACCGGGTGCCATTGCAACCTCTGCACCCCTTCAAGTTACGCCCCTGCACTTGGGTCTGCAAAATACTACCACCTCCATACTATCTACATTCTCTTGCAACATTTTATTTTCATAGTATTGGGAAGTTATTGGTAAATTCGGGTGAGGCACTAACATAGGGTTAAACTTGCAGACGCATGACGTTCTGGCTTTCATTAAGCTTCCACCACCAGATGAGATGTAACTTGAAGCTCCTGGGCCCCAATGCTTAATCTCTAACAGGGCCCCCCACTGCCATATGACATTTATAATACTTAATACCTCTTCATGGAGCCTTTGGGCCCCTGACTACTACTTCTGCACACCCCACAATGTCATTCTGTGTGATCCTCCCATCATCCTCATGTCTTGTGAAGATGCTGAATGAACCACTGACGAAGCTTCAGAGCTGAAATCATTCCTTTACATTCGGGCACCATACTGTAATCGGATCTAGAAAAACAAACTCCCTCTGATGTATAAGCTGTGAGCAGTGTATCTGGCAGCAAACTTGCTGACTGTTTCCAATAACCACCGGCAGAACTGTGAATGCAGCTTTTAACTAGTTATAAGGTCAGGTGACTCTATTTAAAGGGAAAGATTTACATTGAAAAGTCAGTCCTCTCTGAAGGTAGAATGTTATGGTGCCGATTTATAGCAGAAATATATATGCTTTTAGTATACTTATAATATTGTAGTTATTTTCTTAAAGGGGTTGTTTAAAGGACATTTGCCACCAGGATATAGGATTGTAAACCAAGTACACTTACATGCTGGTTTGTGCCCCCTCGGACAGGATCTGCTCTACTTTTAGCTTCTTATCTTCTTGTTTTATTTAAAAAAAAGGCTTTAAAAGTTATGCAAATGAGCTTGAGGGGCTCTGGGTTCCATTACGGTTATTTGAGCCCGGAGCTCCTCAGGCTCATTTACATAGATTTTAAAACTTTTTTTTGTGAAAACAAGGGAATAAGGAGATAAAAGAAGAATAGATCAGGCAAGAGGGGGCACACATCAGCATGTTAGAGTGCTTGGTTTACAATCCTTTATCCTGGTGGTAGATGTCCTTTAAAAACGGAGACAACCCCTGAACCTCTGTCATTCCAGGATTAAAGGGGATTTCCACGAAGGCAAGTTAGGCCCTATCCACCGACCCCTAGCTGCTCCTCAGACTAATGGAGCTCGGCGATATCCATCAGCTCCATAGAGATTAATGGAGCAGAACGGTCATGCGCGGCCGTCTGTTCCATTAGTCTGAGGAGCGGCGAGGGTTCGGTCGGACCCCCACTGATCAGCAAGTTAGGCCCTATTCTGTGGATAGGACCTAACTTGCCTTTGTGTGAAAATCCCTTTAAGAGTCCACTGGGCGGTCCTATTCTCAGAAAGGACTGTCTATCTACGAAAAGGACTGTCAATCCCGACGTAGAACCACCCACTGGACTCTTGAGCTAAAGTTTCATTGTGAAAGAGTCCTTTTTACTGAGCATGCCATCTATATGTGACCACAGTGATTACTATATGCAGTCAGCTCCCAGAATTTTGTAGATTTGAGTAGTTAGTGATGTAGGAGGCATGTAATCCCACCCACCTGCTTACAAGAATTGCCTTTAAATTCCAGATGGGACAATAAATGGTAAGAGAAAGTCCAAAATTTAGCTGTAGTCTGTATGGGAACCTGGAAGTAACTGCTCATTCTACCTGCAGCTCCTCCGCAGGAGATATGAAGCATTACACTATTCAATTCTTTAGGTCATCCATAGATCACAAGGATGTGTCAGGTCTTTTTGGAGGAACAAACTCTCATTTTTCAAAATAGATAAAGGGTCCCCTTAATTATGTTGTAGGAACAGGGACCCCAATACTGTACTAGTGTTCAGTGGAGAGTGTCACTATAGACAGGTGTGGCAGAATTTGGGGCGTGGAGGAGGTTATGGGGCAAGACTGCCTCGCCGAGTCCTGGAATGGCCCTCGTCTGTCTAATATATAATTTGGTTTTTGTATCTGGGCCTGCTGAGTTAATAGGGCGGCCAAAGGATAAAGGAGGAGGAGGAGGAGGGGGACCTGGACAAACCGGACAAGTGACTTTAGATTTGGAAAGATGAGAAGAATTAACTGTTTCATCACTGGCACCAGAGTCGGGCCCTCACTATAACCCAGATGAGGGATGAAGTATCTGTCACAGAGCCTGGGGCCGGGATATTAACCCTGAACTTGTTCTCTTCTCAGAACGCTCTGCAGGAGTGGGGGGAGGAGGTGGAAGATGGAGCCGTCTACGGAGTGACCCTGAGGAGAGTGAGGACAGAGAGCCCCTCCGGAGACCTCCTGGTAGGATCACATCTCACGTATATCTCATACTACAACTTTCTGTATTAAAGTGAACCTGTCAAATTGAGACACTACCACCATGGACCTAGTTTAGTATCATAAATCGTCCCTTTAAATCTTTCTGTATCCCTTTAATTTACATTGCATGTACATGTACATGCTGTGTGCAACATAATAATTGTGCACCCATTGATTTATTCATATTCTTCATGAACCCCTTTATGGTCAGAGTTTTAGAGTACACCCATTTATAAGTCATGAATATTTTGTATGCATCCCTTTTAAAATTTGTGTATATTTGCACTGTCCCCCTTTAAAATGTATTTATGTCCTATTTGTACCTTTTCTAAAATGTATATCCTACTTTTACTTGATTTTGATCCGGCCACACACTTTTTTTTTTCACTTTCTTCAATCTTGCTGACTGTTTCCCTTTCACACATCGCACATAGACGGATGTAATGTGATGTCATCCTCCCAGGTGTGAGGGCTTCTCCTGTCCCTACATCTGACACATCCTGTAATTGATGGCGGACACACATGGGACCCAGCTGTTATGTCCAGCGTGCCAGGTCTGGGCGAGTCTTACTGGCATGGCCCAGATTTCTTACAGAGTTAGCAATTAACGGTAATATCTGGGTAGTTTTTAATAGGGCACCACATACAATTGATATTTTGCACGCCATAATAAAAGCAGGAAAGTGAAAATGTAATGTAACTCTTCCAAGTGCACTGAGGTGTCCTGTGGTCACACTGCTGTGCTTCCTTTTGTGGGCAGCATTTGTGTGAGCAGGCATGTACTATCGGCAACACTGCCCGGGATCTGACAGCAGCAGTTACAAGGACGCAGTTAGGTGAACTGTGATTCCCCTGCTTGTCGCCCCCCTCAGTGCTCAGACACTTGCCGCCTGAGGCAATATTTTTACCAGATGCGGCCCTGGGCAGAATAGCAGTGTGAAGACAATAGAGGTTGCAATACCAGAAACTACCATGGACTGGTGTGGTGCTGTTTCTGAGTGTGTAGATGTAACATGCTGATTATCAGTCGTGACATTGTCCACTTCCTCAATAGTTGTTGGCTTATACCCTGTTCATCCAAAATCAACCCCTTGAAACCTCACATGTACAGGTTGACAAGTGGTCTGATTAGACACCTCCAAGAATATTAAAATTCATGTAATGGACAGTATTGACGTATTTTGAAGAGCAGACATTGCTTAGAAGTGAGATTGGCCAACTCCATTTTTAATTGTTCGGGAACTATGGGTAGAGGAAAGTCGATCAGGTGATCACTTTTTCAATTAAGTTTTGACCACCCTCTTCCCATTCAAACTTGACATAAAAGGGCCCTTTAATTTCAGAGGTGCATGACATCCCACCACTGCTGGTCAAAGGCTTCAAGTTCATTCACAAGCATTGATGAAGAGACACCATAAGTCTTCTCTTTTTACAACTCTTTTATCTTCTTCTTCTCCTCGACCTCCTGGCTCATCTCCTACTTTTTTTTTAACCTGCTCCCATTGCCTTTAGACTGTCGCATCATCTCCAGGTTATGTCCATTATAAGACGTGTAAGGTCCGCAGCCTTCGTGCTGGGACATTGGAGAAGCTGGTGGAGAACCTCCTGGTGGAGTATCAGGGAAGTGATCCTGGGTATGTGCCCACCTTCTTGAGCACCTACCGTGCCTTTACCTCACCTGAAAAGGTCCTGGAGCTGCTACTAGACAGGTGGGGACAAAAAAGACTATTTTTTGGGCCAATTTTCTTCATTCGTCTTTTCTTACCTAAGATGCTCTTCTCTTTCCTACACCCTCTCTATAAATTGGCTTCGTCTACTTACTTCTCTGTCATCGGGTAGGTTCATTAAATGTTTAAGTGACACCAAGACAGCATTGTATGAAGATAACCATGGCAACTATTACTGAATAAGGAAGAGCAAGAGAAGAACAAGCCCCGGCTAGGCCACTGATTTACACCTTCTTCATATCTTCCACCATAGTTGTTGTTGAAGTGGGGTTCCTTTGTCAGAACATCAATAAGGTCTAATAGTTTTTTTAAGGGGGCACCTGAAATACACATTCAGGCAAGGCACCATGGGAAAAAGTATGCAAATTAGCTTTCATTAATATAAGTCAACCAGACAGCCAAGATTTTGATTTAAGATATAGTGGTCAGCTCTAAATGGGGTTGTCTTCTACTGAGGTTCTCTACTCTTTTAGAGGCAGGGGCTACTAGAGGGTCATCAGGTGGTGGACCAGCCTCCTAAATATAATCATGATGTATCAAAATTCTCTTGGTCTTATAGCTCAGTGTCCACATATCCAAGAATGGAACTTGAAATCTAAAAAGTTCTCAAATTTTTCTTCAGGCGTCTTGAGAAACCAGGGGATAAGGAGCCTGCAACACCCGGGAGTCCCATTCCAGACACTCCATGTGTGCAGAGGTGAGTGGCACATAAATCATGTATATATCTACCACACTAGGTTTAGGCAATTTTTCCTACTTTAAAGGGTTCATCTGTAAAGTATAGACTTAAATTGGCTTTTAATATTATAACGATCATTGCCTTTTACCATTTTGAAGAGGGCCTTCAGGCATTACGCCTTCAGGCAGAACACGATTGTGGAAGCTAACAGGCAGTTCAGTGGGGTTCGAAAAACCCCATATATAAGCGTATTCAATGGGCACTTTGAGCCAACCAAATCAATGATTTTCTTCTTGATTGTATTGAATCATGAAATGGCCATCAAATTAGTCAGCAGTAGAGACCCCCCAGGATCTAAAGATGTCCACTTTATAATTGGCCATAGAAATGAGTTGGGGACAAGACCCTATATCCCTATATCTAAGAGATTATGATGGCCAATACGGTGGGTACGTATCCACGGTAAGAGCTAGCCAAGCCATTGACCAAATACGCTCAGAGTGGGTTGTAGATCTACAAATGTCCACTCTATTATTTGGCCATCTTCAATTTACAAAAGAAGAGGCACCTACATGTTCTTATTTTAAGCTAAAGGTTCTCTTATGTTGGACAAAACAAAAAAACCCCCATAAAAATAACAGTTTATTATCTTTATCCCAGGGTGGTACGTGGTGTCCTCCAGACCTGGTTGGAAAGACACCCTCAAGACTTCCGAGATTCTCCTCAGTGTTTGCAGATCATCTCCTCCTACCTAAGCCAAGACAGCCGTGAGAACCCCAGCCAGCTCCTTCGCCTCGTAAGGAGCCTAGAAGACGAGACAGATCAAGATTCTTCACCAAAAGGTGAAATAAAAATAATTCCATCTAAAATTCCTGTCTCTGAAGCTCTTCCATTGTACTTACCTTTTTCTTCTCAGAGGTCAAGGAGAGGAGAAAGAAAATGGAAAAAAAAGATGAAGAACAGTAAGGACACAGACGATGATCCAAAACACGATGGCATGAAGAGTCATAGAGCTGAACACATGGATGATCCTAAAGGACCAGACTTGGCGAGTGTCTTGTCTTCTACAACACCCATTGATTTGAGTCCTCCTCACTTGAGTATTCCTCTCCGTTATAATCTTGTACCACCGGCGATAAGGATCACCTGGAGGTAGTCCACTGATGGGAGCTCTGCAGCTCTTTATAATTCTTTGGGCTCCACCACCACATAAAAGAAAGTAAGCATGAAGGCCTATCATATGGGTTCTTTTTTTATACAAATGGCCTGGGGACACGGAATGACCAGTATTGATGGATAGGGGGTTGTCTCTAGTAATATTACCCGAGGTAGGCACCCTTCTATGGTGGGTAGAAGAATGCAATTCAAATACGAAGTAACAATAGTCGACTCATGAACATCACGTCATTACCTAACGTTAGATTACTCCAGGTTTATCACGGCTTGAATTTTGTGGCACTTGGTCAGCCCGGGCTCAGGACTGGCAATCAGCTTCTGCTTCCTGTGCACTAGACACGTGTGAGGAGATCCAGTAGACTGGGAGAACAGAAGAAAAGAGGAGAGGAGGCCGAAAGACATGGAGGACTCTTCATGGAAAGCTAAGAGAATATGGAAAAAAATGATATGATTAGGCAACAGCATAGTCCAATAGATCCATACATTGTCCTTTAATATGATGTAATCTATCCGCTATTACCCCTGTAACATCTTAGGAACAGAAACCTGACTCCTGATCTCTTAGTACCCCTTGTACCATTTATTAACCGTAACCCGGCTCCTGATCCTCTTATTACCCCGGTAAACACTATACGTAACCCGGCGCCATGATCCCCCTATTACACCTTGTTACCATTAGTACAGAGACCCCGGATTCCTGATCCTCTATTACCCTGTAACATCTATTACAGTAACCACCGCCCCGGCTCCTGTCTTTATTACACTTCAACATCTTATTACGTACCCTGCTCCTGATCCTCTTATACCGACTGAACATCTTATTAACATAACCCGGCTCCTGACTCCTCTATTACCCCTGTACCATCTGATTACAGAACCCGGCTCCTGATCTCTATACCCCTGTAAGACTCTTATTACAGTAACTCCGGCTCCTAGCATCCTCTATTGACCTGGAAATTTATTCAGTAAACCCGGCTCTGATCCTCTTAGTTAACTCATGTAAATTATTACAAGTAACCCGGCTCTGATCCTCTTCAGACCCCCCCTGGTAACATCTTATTACGCAACCCGGCTCCTGATCCTCTTATACCTGTAACCGAAGTCTTATTCCAGTACCCCGCTCCTGATCTCCTTATTACCACTGTAACATTATATCAGTACCCGGATCCTGAATCTCCCTTATTCCCCTGTAACTAACACTTATTACAGTAACCCGCTACTGCTCCCTTTATACCTCTGATAAATCTTATACAGTAACCCCGGCTTCCCTGATCTCTTTACCCTGTAAACATCTTATATCAAACCCGGTTCCTGATCCGAGTACCCCTGAACATCTTATGACGTAAATCCCGGCTGAGGCCTGATCCCTATTACCCCTGGAACATCTTATTACAGTACCGGCTCTGGATCCCTTATGACACCGGCTAACATCTTATTACAGTAACCCGGACTCCTGATGCCCTTTCAGTACCCGTAACATCTAACAGTAACGGCCGTCCTCCTGATTCCTCTTATGACCCTTGTAACATCTATTACGTAACCCGCTCCTGAACTCTCATTATTCTCCCCTGTAAAATCTTATTACAGTACCCGGCTTCGGTCCTCTTATTACCCTGTAAACAGCTATACAGTAACCGGCTCGATCTCTTATTACCCCCTGAACATTTATTACAGTAAACCCGTTTCTGATTCCTCTTATTACCCCTGTAACATCTTAGTACAGGAACCCGGCTCGATCTCTTATTACCCCTGTAACATCTTATTACAGTAACCCAGCTCCTGATACTCTTATTACCCCTGTAACATATTATTACAGTAACCCGGCTCCTGATCCTCTTATTACCCCTGTAACATCTTATTACAGTAACCCGGCTCCTGATCCTCTTATTACCCCTGTAACATCTTATTACAGTAACCCGGCTCCTGCTCCTCTTATTACCCCTGTAACATCTTATTACAGTAACCCGGCTCCTGATCCTCTTATTACCCTGTAACATCTTATTACAGTAACCCGGCTCCTGATCCTCTTATTACCCCTGTAACATCTTATTCCAGTAACACGGCTCCTGATCCTCTTATTACCCCTGTAACATCTTATTACAGTAACCCGGCTCCTGATCCTCTTATTACCCATATAACATCTTATTACAGTAACCCGGCTCCTGATCCTCTTATTACTCCTGTAACATCTTATTACAGTAACCCGGCTCCTGATCCTTTTATTACCCCTGTTAACATCTTATTACAGTAACAGTTCAAACACAAAATATTTATATTCTTAGTGAATTATATTCAATTAAAAAAGGACTTTTATGAATTACTGCCTAATTCATTTACATACGAACTACTTCACTGTTCATTCAGTTTTTCATGTGTATAGTCATATTG
>WNYA01000037.1:0-224157 GCA_019512145.1 Engystomops pustulosus
TGTCCACAAGTACAGGCCAGAGAAGATAGATGCGGGTGCCTTCTTCCAAGCAGAACAACAAGGATAATTGATTATGATGAGCAATAAAGCTTGGAACACCGGGTAATGTCTTTGGCCGAGAAGGGGTCGATCTTCTGGATATCACTCCTTAAAGGTCCTACAAGTGAGAGCAATCGAGTACCAAGGGGCTTCTTAGGTGACTATAAGACCCCAGTCTCCAGCTCAATATGTAGATGACCCCACCTTAATAATGATGGAAGGAGTTACACTAGAAATTCGCTGAATTGAGGGGAAAGAGAAATAGATACCCATACCGGAAGAGAAAACAGGTTTCGTGGACGATGAAACCACAGGTGATGTCTCACTACCTGAACTACCACTAACCTATTTAACCCTGTACAGTTGATTGTCATCGGAAGTCATGCCGGGCGCACAGAGCAATGTCTAAACCTGCTTCACATCATATCCCATGGTTTTATAATCTGTCTGCCCCTCTTCTCCCCGGATTACTAAGGACATTAAGGACAATAATGTTCTTAAACTCACTAACCTTACTCCTCTGGTGATTGTGTGTCCCTTTGAAAAAGGGCCTAACTTTGCAGTTCAAAACGTTTGACCCACCAATTTGAAAGTGATCCTTTAAAAGTATTCGTAAATAAATTGGCATAAGGTTTTCCAGAATGGGCGGGTCCCAAGTGGGTTGACTAGGAGGCCGTTAAAAGAAAGGCAAGATCCAGCTGTTGTTGGTCCTCGGAGGGTGTTTTCCATATGATGCTACTTCCATTCTTGAAATATCTGCGATTGAATGTCTGCTAAGCAGTAACGATACCCCTGTGTCTGACTCTACCTCCCCCTTGACCGTCCTTCTATTGCATCCCCCTTGATTTTCTCCCTATCCCACTATCTTTTTTCCCTTCTCCCCTCTTGTCCCCCATAAAAGGAGGAGACACAAAGGGTTGGTTTGGAGGTCGATATGAAGCCTTCAAAAAGGGTGTCAGATCCACCTTTTGTCCCCCCTTGTCTGTGGTTCACCATCGATCTTTTGCTTGTGCAAGAATGACGACAGAGCCTGGTTACCTACGGCCCACGATAATTTATTGCGGGCGACAGGCAGGCACTGACGCTGGCTCCAGTTCTTAAAACATATTGTATCGTGGTGAAGCCAGCAGACAAGGGGGGCAATGTGGTCATTATGACCAAGGAATATTACAAAAAAGAGGCGGATAGACAATTAAGGGACACTACCACCTACACCCCACTAAGGTCCAACCCTACACTGAAGTACCAAACCCTTCTGCGCTCCTTCTTAAGGAAGAATGTTGAAAGAGGAGTTATCTCTGAACAAACTGCCATAAAATTACTACCAACGAACCCAAGGTACCCTGCATGGTACTTTTTACCTAAGGTACACAAATCGTTAGACAATCCCCCTGGCCGCCCCATTGTGGCAGGTATTGGTTCTCTCACTGAACCCCTGTCACAATACCTTGACTGGCTCTTACGCCCCACGCTCACCGACATACCATCCTATCTTAAGGATACGAACTCCTTTCTTAAAGTGGTAAGGGACATAGGTTGGAAGGATAGTTACACCTTAGCGTCAATCGACGTTGAAAGTTTATATACTCGCATTCCGCAAGACCTAGGTGTTCAATGTATCCACCACCTCCTGGTTAATGCCAATAAAAACCCCCCGTTTATAGAATTTGTCTGTGAGGGTCTCCAGTTCGTCCTATCCCATAATGCCTTCATGTTTGATGGTCACTGGTTTGTCCAGAGAGTGGGCACAGCTATGGGCACCCCTGTACTTTGCTAACTTGTTTCTCGCGTTTGTCGAGAACCAGCTGGTCTACTCTCTGGACAATCCGTTTGCCTCAAGCATCAAGGCTTACCATCGTTACGTGGACGATATATTCATTGTGTGGGAGGGCACTCGATTGGCTTTCTTTGACTTTGTGGACTATCTGAACACCAATAAGATGAACATGCACTTTACTGCAGTGTTTGGTGATAAAGTCCTTGAATTTCTAGATGTAAAAGTGGCTGAAATACAGGGTGAGTTACATACCTCAGCTTTCAGAAAAGAAACAGCCACTAATTCCCTTCTTCACTTTAATAGCTACCACCCATTCCACACAAAAAAGGGATTACCATATGCACAATTTTTACGTCTTAGACGCATTAATAGTGATGATACCCGATTTCGCCAGCAGGCTAAGGATTTGGGAGATAGGTTGGTGGCTAGAGGCTATCCCAATGACATTATTGCTGAAGCCTATAGGAGAGTGCTAAATATGTCCCAAAAGGAACTACTGGGGGCTAATACCAGGAAGAGATTTAAACATCACGCTAGGGACAGTAAAGGGGAAGCAATTAGGAGTAAGAGATTCACTTTCTCCTTTGAATTTAGCCCATGTGAAGCAGCGATACGCCAGGCCATTACTAAGAATTGGGGTATCCTGAAACAAGATCCCCAACTTGAAGAGGTCACCAATGAACGCCCTTGTGTGGCCTTTAGACGGTGCCCCACCATACGCAAAACGCTTGTACATAGTCAATTTTCTTCACAGGACCAAACTTGGCTAGAGAAAAGTGTTCCTAGGGGCAACTTCAGATGTGGTTCGTGTAGATTCTGTGACTATAATAGTCAACTCAAGGTAATTTGTCTTGGAGGAGTTTCACACAGAGTTAAAACTTTTATTTCTTGCAAATCTACTTTTGTAGTATATATTATTTTCTGCCCCTGTAAATTTTTTTATATTGGAAAGACTATACGTAAATTGTACGTGAGGTTTAGGGAACACTACAAATCGGTCAGTACGGGAGAGGGGTGCCCTCGGCTTATTGAACATGTGAGGAAACAGCACGGGGGAGACCCAAGGGTTTTGATGTTTGCTGGCATCGAACATGTTAAAGCTGACCCTCTAGGGGGCGACAGAAATAAGTTACTGCTCAGACAAGAGACTAAATACATAACACAGTTCGATGCTACTGGTGCCCTGGGGATGAATGACAGGAACGACTTTAGTGTCTTTCTATAAACCTTGACCTTCTCCCATTCAGTCTATACTTACCTGTATACCTCTCCATTTATTGGTTCTGCTAGATCCGCCTACCAGTTCTGTTACCCATTTGGTCTATACTCACCTGCATACCTCTTCATTTACCAGTTCCGCTACCTTACTGTTGCCACTTGGTTTATCTCCGTATTTAAGACATTACTCGACATATATGTTTGCGCGACTTTAAGTATTTCCTTGGTTTGGCAGATTCTGCCTGTGTATTTTTAAATGTACGATGAAGTGTTCTTCTTCTGTTTTATACTGCACTGTCACGTTTTTATTGCATTGTTATTGTTACCATGACGCCACCCACCGGCGCCGACGCATATATTGTGCGCGGCGCGGCGAGATGACGTCATTCGGCTTGATGATGCGCTAGATCAGCGCGAAACGGCCCGTCGCCGCCAGGCCCCGCTCTGCCTTTGTACACACCGCAATAAAAGAATTTCTCCACGCTACTGGTGAGTGCCGCTCTGTCTTCTTTGAACTATTTACTTATGTTACCACACTATTCCAGCTGAGCACCACCGACCTGAGTGGTTTATTGGGCTCGCTTTACCTGCTAAGTTCCTTACCCGCACTGACCGGAGGAGGAGAGTTGGGTCGGATGGTGCCAGGACACGCTGCTCTCTTCCGATTAATAGCTTCTCTAATCAGCCAAACTGTTCTCAGCTCTGCATGCACACTTGAACAAAGGTTTCCTTCTTACACAGTTAGCAAACACAATGTACCATTAAACCACTGGAATGGTGGCCTAATACACATATATAGATATTGCATATATCTACAATACTGAGCCTCATTTTGACATGTTTAAGGACATCACCTGTACTGTGTTTTTCCACATTTATTTTCATTGGTTAATAAATTGGATTTCCAATTGATATTTTTTTGTGATTTTGTTGTCAGCACATTCAACTTTGTACAAAACAAAGTATTGAATGAGAATATTTTATGTATTCAGATCTAGTATGTTATTTAAGTGTTCTTGGGCACAACACTGCACTCCTACCCCTATCCTGTATATATGGGCACTGCTCAGTACTACTACCCCTTTCCTGTATATATGGGCACAGCTCAGTTCTATTATGAGTGCCGCTCTGTCTTCTTTGAACTATTTACTTATGTTACCACACTATTCCAGCTGAGCACCACCGACCGGAGTGTTTTACTGGACTCGCTTCACCTGCTAAGACCCTTACCCGCACCGACCGGAGGAGGAGAGTTGGGTCGGATGGTGCCAGGACACGCTGCTCTCTTCCGATTGATTCCAAATAATAACATTATATACTTACCCTTGATGTCTTCTTCCGCGTAACTTCTCTCCTAATGGCGATCCGCCCATCTTCTGTGATGGACTAAGACTAGTGACTACACACCCCGAATATCAGCATCTTCTGGATGGTCATCTGGTGGACCACTCTGACCCTGCTTTAGTCAAGTAACATTGTTGACATATTTACCAACTACCAATGCAGACTATAAACCCAGATTATTAGTATCTACTGGATCATTCTCTGGTGTGCGATTCTGACTCTCTATTAATTACATAATATTAACCATGTACTAATCTACTATTGACTATGCACCCAAACATTTTGTATGAAACCGACAAATCCTGTCTGATCTTATCTGGGTCGCGTAACATTGATTTATTTAGCCAGTACCAATGGCAACTACACACACAGAATATTGGTACCTACTGGATGAAACTTTAGTGGGTCAGCCTGACCAGGTCTTTGTAACATGTCATTGAAAATGTACCTACCTATCATCAACAGTGACTATACACCAAAAACAATTGGTATTAGCAGGACAATATAATGGTTTACCATTCTGACCCTATAAGTACTACTGGACTACTACCAGTAACTACACACCCAGAATACCAGAATCTAGTGTACATTCCTCTGGTGGGTCTGTCTTGTCTCCATGATGACAAATTTATCTACTCTCATCAGTGACTATACATCTGGAATTCATTGGATGACACTGGGGCACATTTACAAGGGATTTGTCGGACGCATTTCCGTCGGGTTTCCCAAATTTTTCTGTTTTGCGCTGAATTACCACAGTTTTTTGGCGCACGCGACCGGATTGTGGTGCATCGGCGCCTGCTTTCATGCGACACAAATCGGGGGGCGTGGCCGTCGGACAACCCGACTGATTCAGACAAACCGCGGAAATTGTGTTGCAAGATCAGCACTCACATGCACCGGGAAGAAGATGGTGAACTCCGGCGGACGTCAGCGGGGAAGCGACACATGCAGGAAATTGGACACACGATCTTAGTGAATCGTTGCAGATCCGAATCCTCGTTGGACATTCCGGATCGGCGGCGTCAATGGGACGGGTAAGTAAATGTGCCCCATTATCTATGGTCTTGGTTGGGTAACAATGTGCTTACAGATATCACAAACCAAACCAAGAACATCACCACTGGAGGATCTTCTGGATGTCTGATGTGACCCTGCCTTGGTTATTAACAATTCACCAACCCAACATCATCAGTGACTATGCACCCTGGAGGGCCAAGCTTGACCCGTTTTGGTACAAGTGATGATGTATGAAGCCACTACCACCGGTGACTACCCATCCAGAATATCAGTTTTCATACAATGATGGCCTCCTACAGTGCCAAACTGGGGGCAGTATTATAGTAGTTATATTCTTGTACAAGAATATAACTACTATAATACTGCCCCTATGTACAAGAATATAACTACTATAATACTGCCCCCTATGTATCTCTGTGCTCCTGCAGGTCCCGGATGAGGTGACGCTGAGCGCTCTGGCGGACACGTTGGATACGGCCGGTGTGGAGCACAAGTTGTGGGTGGAGCAGCCGGAGAACATCCCGACCTGTATTGCGCTGCGGCCGTACCCTAAGGAGGAGGTTCACCGATATCTGAAGAAGTTTAAGCTCCTGAAGTGATATGTCGGGTATTGGACCCTGTATCTGGGGCTGGCTCCTCTCTTGTTGCAGGTTCTGCTTCCCCCCTGTGGTTCTTCTTAAATTTTTGGGGTTTTAAATGAAACATTAAATCTATTTATTTGAGTTTTTATTTCCGTTGTTGCTGATGACCAGAGATTTTGCTTTCTCCATAAACCCGATGCTTTATTGTTTCCTTGGCAACCAAAGCAAGAAAAACACGGCCGTTCAGCGCTAAATCCATATATTAAAGATGAAAATACAGGAAATTAAATGAAGCTTTAAAGAAACGTGGTGGGAAGCCGCCGCATCTGGACAGGGGGATTTAGGTAGGAGATGATAATCTGAGGAGACTAGACGGTGACATTTCAGATTCTTCTGCTCCTTCACCATAGCCGGAAGGTGAAAGCCCTGATACACGTTGTACTCTGCTACTCCTACACCCAAGGACGCAAGGGACGGAGAGGCACGGTGGGAGCAGTGGCGTAACTAGTCCCAGTGCAAAATCAGTGCCAGGTCCCCTGGTTGTATGGTTGTATAGTACTGGTCTTCTTATATGGGAAAATGACACCTTACGGGCCCCTTAACCTTCTGGGCCCGGTTACGTCCGCACCCTCTGCATCCCCTCAAGTTATGACACTGAGTGGGAGACTGAGTGTGATCTGGTCCCCAGGACATGACAGGGGTTCCTGCAGTGGGATCTTTGACTGATTGGGCGCCATGGTCAACCCCCCTAAAAACAAGGGGATACATGTCTGATAATTGGGGTCGACCACTGGGAGGGTGAATTTTCTCATAACGGGACCTGTAGACCAGGAAGGGGGGGGGGGGGGTACATGTTAATTTGACTGTGACGAGAAGAGTTGTTGCAACACAATGCTTCAATTCCAGGAGTAGAGTTTAGAATAGGAAGGGACCCCACATGATAACAGCTTGGGATTGTGATACCCCAAATCCTCCCATGACTCCTGGTCCCCATAGTGGTCACTAAAACTGAGGACTAACTTCACCACAACAAATCATAACGGTACCTCAAGGACCTCATTTGTAATCACCAATGGGGGGCTCAGTTGTCGGACCCCAATGGATCAGATGCTTTTCCCTTATCTATTGAATCAGTAGCGGATTATAATACGGGGCAATTTCGGTGGTTGCCTAGGGTCCAAGTCTTCAAGGGTCCCATGGCCACCCAAACCACTCACCAAATTTGATACTGCCCTGTAGAGACAATGAATAGAGGGACATCCTTAAATCCTCCTAAATGTGTCTCAGCACTTAACACCCATGTATACAGGAGCTTTTCCAGGACCTTTGAAGGTACACCAAAGGTCCTAAAACTAATGAAATGAAAGCAGATTACAGGAACCCTTGGTTCTGGTACCGTATGTAGGCAGTTAATGTAAATTTTTATACAGCCCAGGGCCCATGGCAGGCTTGATCCAGCCCTGTGGTGGATTGAGGATAAGTATCATTTCTGGGACATTCCTTTAAGTACTGTGACGATGTGAGAATAATTGGAGATTTTTCGGCAGTGGCCCGGTTTATGACTTCACGCGTATGGTTACAAGGTACGAGCTCCTAAGCCCTGTAATAAAATCTAGCAAGTTTCAATAATGAAGAGTTTTTCCTCTGCAGAGCATCGATCTCCTGCTCGGCCGCTGAACACTACGCGGCTGCAGACATGAAGGGACTTGGCAGAGCCCTCCCTCGTCTCCATCTGTCGCCTCTTCTAAGGTTCAGGAGCTTTCATGCTCATTACCAAAGAGTGTTTAACCACAATCTGATGTTCTGACGGAGTCGTGCCATGCGTGATCTACGTCTGCTCCGCAATGTCTCCCCCGGGGTCCTGGGCTCGGTACACAGCGGCACAAAGTAAACGTCTCCCATTGTCCCCCTTGTATTAAATGGCTCCCAAAATAATGTTGTGAACCAGCTTTAATAAGAAGGTGTTTTCCTGGCTTCCACTGTTACCATCAAAATCAAGCATGAAAAACCAGGGACACTTATAGCTCCATAAGCTGGGGGTGTAGCTTCACAGACTGTTACACTGGGGCTTATTTACAAAGGGTCCGTGGGTCGCACTTTCATTGGATTTTCAAAGTTTTCAGGATTTGCACCGTTGTGACAGGTATTTAACTGGGGATTGTGTCGCACGCGATCGGATTGTGGCTTATATTCGACAGAAATCGGGGGACGTGCCGTCGGACGATTCGACTGATTCGGGATTTAAGATTCAAATTGTGTCGCAAGACAATCCGCTTACATGCACCAGGAAGAAGATAGTAAAATCCCGCAGACCTGAGCGGGGAAGCGACACATGCAGGATATCAGGCGCTCAATCTTAGTGAATCGCGGCAGAGTGCAATTCCGGTTGGACAATGCACTTTTGGGAAACTCCGTGGACGGATAAGTAAATGTGCCCCAGTGTCTACCCCTCATCTCTGCAGCCTCAGTGCTCTTGCACAGTGTAACAGTCTGTAAAGCTAGAGCACGGAGGGTCTCTGGTAACACGCCCCCCCCCCCCCAGAGCCTTACAAGCTCATTAGCAAAATTAAACGGGGAGCGGTGATCCGTTGCCATGACAGCTTCGGGTCTCACGAAGGCCCGAAGCTGTCTCGCTATCAGCACATTGTAATGAATGAGGAGTAAAATCCCCATATACTGCCATATTGCAGTATGGCAGTATATGGTAGGATCGATCAGACAACCTAGAGTTAAAGTACCCTAGGGAGTCTGAAAAAAGAAGGTGTTTTCCTGACTTCAACCTTTACCATCAAAATCAAGCATGAAAAACCAGGGACACTTATAGATCCATAAGCTGGGGGTGTAGCTTCACAGACTGTTACACTGTCTCCCCCTCACCTCTGCTGCTTCAGCAATTCTCCTCTCCCTCTACTTGATTTAATCGTGCACAATGGAAGGGGAAAGTGCTCTTGCACAGTGTAACAGCCTGTAAAGCTAGTGCATGGAGCGGCTCTGGTAATGCCCCCCAGAGCCCTTCAAGCTCATTAGCAAAATTTAAATTTAAGTTAATTTTAAAAGGGAGGAGGCCATGGATAACACATATAAGAAGATTACCAAGGGCGCGGTACATGAGTAAGTGTCCCTGGCTTATCATGATGGATTTTCACTGTAGATTTTCTTTAACAAGTCATGAAAAAACACAACTGTTCTCACAAATAAAAAACTACTCATGGGTTTTGGAAACCCTGTAGAACTGCCCTCTTGGGGATGGAGCTTGTGTAAACCCTCCCCTTTGTAAATCCAGAACCTGAAAATTTTTCCTGGATTCTTACGGAATCTCATCACATCCCTGACTGTCAGCAAGAATGTAGTCTGACCTTTCCTAGTCTGCCTGGCTGACACCAGAGAACAATAGATTTGATTCCATTGCTCAGCTGTTGATTTAATATCTGTTTAATTTTCATGTCATTACAGAGGAATATCTCAGATATCTATACTAGTTTTCCGGGTCTGGGGGAGGCGCGGTGGCTGGAGGCGATTTGCCTTTGGCCGTCTGAACACTCGTCTCTTCTTCTTGCCTGCGGGTGATTGCCATGAACTGTCAGACTGTCGAGACTAAAACGCTCTGTAAAATTTCCATAATTTCCATTCTGTGTGATTTGTCAGTGTATGATTTCCATTACTTCTAGTACAAGGGGTGGTCAAGGTCGTATGAAGGTCATAGCCCCCCCCCATCAAGAGACAGAGGGTGCGTCTATATTTGTAGGATTCTGCGGTGCGACTTCTAATTTGTAGACTATTAGCTTTATGAATCCTGAAAAATGTGCACCCTGATGTCTTGCCTGAGAAACACAGCACAGTATGAAGTCTAAGTAACGTGGCTGTTCCTTTAAGAAGATATTGGGGCAGATTTACTTACCTGGTCCGTTCGCGATCCAGCTGCGCGTTCTCTTCGCTGGATTCGGGTCCGGCCGGGATTCATCAAGGTAGTTCCTCCGCCGTCCACCAGGTGGCGCTGCTGTGCTGAAAAGCATCTGAACGCGCTGGAGTTCACCGTACCGGACCAAGTGAAGGTGAGTGCGTCCCAAGCGACACATTTCTTTTTTTAAATGCGGCGGTTTTTCGTTCTGCCACGGCCCCTGATTTCCGTCGCGTGCATGCCAGCGCCGATGCGCCACAATCCGATCGCGTACGCCAAAATCCCAGGGCAATACAGGGGAAATCGGCGCAAATCGGAAATATGCGGGTAACATGTCGGGAACACGCGAATCGGGCCCTTAGTAAATGACCCCCACTCTTTTTATAAAATTTTCTACATCATCAAATCCAGATTTTTCGATTCTAGGATTTTTTAAAATTATTTATTACAAAGACAATTCCGTTGAAAAGAGGGTCAGATCCAAGTGTTCACTTTCCCACAGCACTCCCAGAGGATAAATTAAGTATTACATATCTCTTGTTAAAGAAGTCTGTTAGTAAATTTGCAGGCAATGGGGGTCATTTACTAAGGGCCCAAAACACGTTTTTAAGTCGGGTTACCTGAATTTTACAGTTTTGAACCGATTTGCGCCGAAATCCGCCAGGTTTTTGGCGCACGCGATCAGATTGTGGCGCATTGGCGCCGGCATGCACGCGACGGAAATCGGGGAGCGTAGCCGCTGGAAAACCCATCAGATTCGGAGAAAACGCCATATTAAAAAAAAAAAAATGTGTCGCATGACACGCACTTACCTGCACCCGGCTTAGCTTGGTGAACTCCAGTGCACTCCGACGGACTTCAGCACAGCAGCGACATCTGGTGGACATCGGGAGAACTACCTTAGTGAATCGCCGGAAGACACAAATCAGCGTCGGAGAACCCGCCGCTGGATCGCGAATGGAGCGGGTAAGTAAATCTGCCCCAGTGTTATCGAGTTGGGTCACTTATGGATAGCTGTAAGGCAGAACAAGGATACCCTGTGCTTTGGGCATCTCAACCACCAACAGATGGTAAATAGGGGTCAGGCATATTAGTGATTTCACACCGAAGTTAATAGGCTGAAAATAAGCAAGTCATAAGACACAAAATGAAGCTGGCCCATAAAGAGTTAAAGAAGAATACAAGTGCCAGTAGTTTGGGCTATTTGGAGAAGCTGCCCAGTGTGGACATGTAGGCTATTCATCACCATCAGGCTGGCAGGGCGCCCGTGTGCGGAGGATGCCAAGGTTCTGTTTATTTCTTAACCCCATTATTAGTATATGGCAATAAATCACTCAGCACCAAGTCACAAACTACAAGCTGAGGTCCCCAGGAGGAGGAAGAACAGACTCAGCAATTCAAATAGGTCCCCGATCTGGAGGATATTACTGATTATAACCTTTTAATGGGGTATGATTCATTGAATAACTTTATGGGGGATAGATCACGGGCTTCTAATTACGCCAGCAAAAAGCCTGAACCGCCGCGGATACCCATTGGCCAAGGTACCACCTTCCTATGCTCTGCCACCCTACTGCCTCCATCATTTCACAAAGTAAAAGTTCCCATGTTGTGCATATTATATATTTATATATAATACTGCCCCCTATGTACAAGAATATAACTACTATAATACTGCCACCTAATGTACAAGAATAATTAACTACTTATAATACTGCCCCCTATATACAAGAATATAACTACATATAATACATGCCCCCTATGTACAAGGAGAATAATAACTACCTATAATACTGCCCCCTACATGTACAAGAATATACTACTATAATACTGCCCCTATTTACAAGATATAACTACATAATACATACTGCCCTATGTAAAGAATATAACTACTATAAGAATACGTCCCCTCCTATGTACGGAGAATATAACTCTATAATACTGCCCCCTATGTACAAGAATATAAACTACTATAATACTGCCCCTATGTCAAATAAACTATACTATATACGTCCTCACTATGTACAGAATATAATCTACTATAATACTGCCATGTACAAGAATATACTACTATAATCTGCCCCATGTACAAGAATATAACTACCTATAATTACTCCCTATGTACAAGAATATAACTACTATAATACTGCCCCTATGTACAAGAATATAACTACTATAATACTCCCCCTATGTACAAGATATAACTACTAACATACTGCCCCTATGTAAAGAATTATAAACTATCTAATACTGCCCATGCTATATGTACAATAATTAAACTATATAATACTGCCCCCCTAATGGTACAAGAATATACTACTATAATACTGCCCCCTATGTATCAAGAATAATAACTACTAGAATAATATGCCCCCTATGTACAAGAATAATCACTACTATAATACTAACCCCTATGTACAAAAATATAACTACTATAATATGCTCACTATGTACAAGAATATAACTACTATAATACTGCCCCCTATGTACAAGAATATAACTACTATAATACTGCCCCCCTATGTACAAGAATATAACTACTATAATACTGCCCCTATGTACAAGAATAACTACTATAATACGCCCTACTAGGGTACAAGAATATAACTACTATATACTGCCCCCATAGTACTAAGAATCTAAACTACTATATACTGCCCCTATGTACAAGAATATAACACTATAATATGCCTCGCCCCTATGTACAAGAATATAACTACTATAATACTGCGCCACTATGTACAAGAATATAACTAACATAATATCTGCCCCTATGTACAAGAAGATAAACTAACTATAATACTGCTCCACTCTGTACAAGATATATAACTACTAAATACTGCCCCCTATTACAAGAATAAATCTACTGATAATACTGCCCCCTATGTTCAAGAATATAACTATATACTGCCCCCTAGTACAAGAATATAACTACTATATACTACTGCCCCCTATGTACAAGAATTATTAACTACTTAATACTGCCCATGTACACGATAATACTAACTACTATAACTGCCCCCCTATGTACAAGAATAGTACTACTATAAATCTAACTGCCCCTATGTAAAAACACTATACAAGGGGCGCACCCATTATCAGATTAACATTAATTCTCCAGTCCTTCCTGGTTGCAGTAATATAATCATTCGATGTGCAGTACATTTCCTCCTCAGTTACTCTTATGCAATACGTTGTTTATCCGGATATTATCGGGAGGGTTTTGTGTATGTGTAAATGTCAGTAGTTTATTGGAATTGTTCTATTTTGCTGTATTTATAGGTGAGGACGAGGATTCGTCATAAACCGTAATGTGTAGGAGCGGCGCAGGTGCCATCTGTCACGTCGCAGTGGGAGAGTTATTGTACACACAGCGGCTCCAGATAAGTCATCCAGCGGAAGAGTCTCAGCACAAGTCACAGACACACAAATAATGTCCTAACCGTGAGCCATAAATCCCCTCTGCGATAGTGGAGTGCGTCTCTGCGGTGACAACGCGCTCCACCACAGGCCTCGGAGCAGGGTGGACACTACAAGAAGGATGTCCAAGGAAACGTCAAGAGGAAAAATGCTACACGGATGGACGGAAAGTAAAACATAAATGTGATTTCCACTGGATCTTGTGTTTTTTCCAATATATTCTGGCAATGACTGAGAGGAGAGACTTTTAGGAACACAAAACTTTCTTATGAACTATGCACAATATCCCTTTTCCCTCTCCTTTCTCCCTCCATCACATCAATCCTTCCTTTCTCCCTTCCCAACCTATTTTCCTTCCTTCTTTCTTTCTTTCCTTACTCGCTTCCTTTCTCCCTTATTTCTCTCTTTGCTCCCTTCCTCCTTCTCTTTCTACCACCCCCTTATCTTTCTTTGCTTCCTTCTTACCTCTCTTCCTCCCTTCTCCCTCCTCCCTTTTGCCTGTCCTTTCTTCCTCCCTCTCTTCTTTCCTTTCTTCCTTCCACCATCTCTTTCTCCCTACCTTTCTTCTGTCCTTTATTTTTTACCTTCTTTCTCCCTCCTCCCTTTTGCCTGTCCTTCCGTCCTCCCCGTCTTCTTTGGCTTCCTTCCTTTCTGTCTTCCTCCCTCCCTATCTCCTGTCCGTCCTATCCTCCTCCTTTCTTTGCTTTCTTCCTCCTTCTCTTTCTCCTTCATTCTTTTCTTTCCCTCCTTCATTTTGTCCCTTCATTCCCTCCTCTGTCTATTACTTTCTTCTTTCTTAGCTCCCTCTCTTCCTCAATCCCTTTTCCTTTCCTTCATTCATTCCTTCTTTCGTCCCTTCTTTCCCTCCTTTGTTCATTCATTTTGTTCTTTATTTGCTAGCTTTCTTCCTTCCCTCTTTCCCTCACTTCTTTCTTTGTTCCGCCATCTCTTTCCACCTCTCCCTCAACTTTCTTTGCTTCCTTCTTCCCTCTCTTCCTTCCTTCACCTGTCTTTCCTCTTCCCCGTCCCTTTCTCCTTTTCACCCTGTCCTCCTCCTTCCTTTGTTACATCATTTTTCCTTTCTTTGCTTCCTTCTTCCCTCTTTTCCTCCTTTCCTTCCTTCACTCTTTCCTTCTATTGTTGCTTCATTCATTCCCTCCTTTGTATCTTAATTTCTTCTTTGCTATTTTCCTTCCTCCCTTTCTTCTGTCCTTCCTGAGTCTGTTGTTTTCTTCCTTTGTCCCTTCCTTTCTTCCTCCAACCCTCAATACTTTCTTTACTTCCTTCCTTTCTCCCTCTCTCTTTTCTTTCTTTGCCCCCTTCCTTCCTCAGATGGTGTCATGACTTTCCATGGCTTTTTGCACCTCTCTTTTTTCATGTGTTCAGCATGCGATAAATGTTCCGCAATGTCTAATACTCCCAGTAGTGGAAGGGATAAGCATCATTTCCCTTTTCATCTCTGCTTGCTGTCATTGAATGAGTGCTACACTCCTTAGCTGATCATGAAGCCTCTTTTAACCCGTCTAGCTTTCTGTATTGTACTTAGAACTGGAATATGTAATGTTGCTTTAATTGGATAGATCTTCTTTCTGCTTTCCATCACATTAATGGGAGCGCTCCTCATATCGCAGGCTCTGTCTGTGGAGTGTCATGTCAGTTTATGATCTATGAGATGTGACAGGACTGCTTCGTGTCTTCTTCTGTCTCATCTTTTTTCCATGGACCATGAAAACAAATCCTAGACAATGTAGAAGGATTTCAGATTAACCCCCATGAAGGCCACCACCATGGATGGGACACTGATTCCAATATAGACCTTTCTTAAAGGGGAAGCAAAAAAAAAAAATTCTCTTTCATTTCCAGATTTACCGTCCCTTTAATCAGTCATTGTTCCTCTGACGGAATCTTCCGAAAAATCCCAAATCTAGGGCATCCCGCTAACGCTTCCTGACATAAATTTTGCCCCCGGATAGAGTTCTTTTTTTTCATGAGATGAATTCTCGATGACTAATGTGTTGTTGTCCCTCTCCCCCTCCTCCTTGGAGGACCAGGCCGAGGTATAAAACATGAACAAGCTCTTGGCAAGATTTGACTCGTGATTCTGCGATAGAATCCTCTCCGCGGATCGCCTGGCGAGGGCCGGGGCCATGCCTGATCGCTAATGTCCGCACTTCACCTCGTATTAAAGAAACGGGTCTCACAAAGGCACAGAGTAAATAATGCATCAGAACAGAAATTTGCATTCGGATTACAAGCCTTAACCCTTTTACGCCAAGGTTGAATGTAGTGGTGAAGCGGGGAGCCACTGGTTTCCCGCTTCACCATTCTGCCCTATTCAGTTAGGGAGATAATGAAAGGAAGGACAATATGTGTGGGTGCTAAAATGAAGAGGGTGAGAGGGCATAGAGGGAGAGGGGGTGTATTATTAGGTGGTGGGACACTATACAGAAGAGTCAAAAGTCCCAGGACTCCCAGAGATGGAAGAGGAAATGAAATATTTGAGAACCACAGCGAGTAAAGGGTGAGGGCATGTCTGAAATATGGCCGCCAGGGCCGGAGAGGAACTACTACATCCGAGATTTTGGGCAAGATCGCAAAGGGAATCTACCATCAAAATCCACCATGATAAACCAGGAACACTTACTCATAGATCCAGGCATATATTTGTCATCCATGTCTAATCCATTATGCTAATTAGCCAGAGGGGTCTGGGGGGTGTTACCAGAGTCTCTCCATGCTGTATCTTCACATGCTGTTACACTGTATAGGAGCACTTCCTCCCTCCAATTGTGTGATATTACAGCAGGCAGAGAAAGGGGGAACTGCTGAAGGGGGAGTGGGTGGAGAAATTGTAACAGCCTGTGAAGCTACAGTACAGACGGTATCTGGTAACACCCCCAGAGCCCTTCTGGCTAATAATGGAGGTCATGGATAACAAATATAAGAAGATACCACAGTCCTGGTGCCTGGATCTATGAGTAATGTCCCTGGTTTATCATGATGGATGGGGTTTATGCGATGCTATGGATAGAAGACGTGTCCTGCATTACACAACGTTCACACCATGCGGTACGATAGATCATCAGATCAATATGTTGTACAAAAATTTTTTCAGTCTTGTCTTTTCTCTGCCACCTCATCATGAAATTGTGATATTTCCCAGAATTCCCCAGGATGCAGAAGGCAAATCAGATTACATCTATGAGGGGAGTCACGGGTACTGAGCCACCCTGGCGCTGAAGTCAATTAATCTTTCGCTCCTCGTCTCTACCAATCATCCCATCACTTATCTGTTAAAGTGACAATCAATGTCACACTATTAATTCCCTTACAAGGAGGTTGCTTAGATTTGGATTATTTTAACCATTTATGCTATAGACCTGACTTGCTCAAGGACTCTGTGTTCACAAGCACACCAAAAAAAAGTTCTACTTGTCAATCACACTATCAGTTTTTAATGTTATTTCACTTTTTATGTTTGTGAATCAAATATTTGATGCGCTGCACTACGTAACTGGACCACTAGGTGGTGTATTCATTTCTTACGTTACAGTACTTGAAACTCAGACATGTGTCCAATGAACAGCGCTCTGTGTGGCTAAACTGGGTACTGCAAGAGAAAAAGTTTATGACCACACAGATTGCCTGTGTTATAATATCTGTATTATATCTATACAATATTTCACTATTAGTGGGAGTTTCTTATCTCTACCTACTTGTGTCTGCACATAGGTAGAATTTACTAACTAAAAAAGAGCAATCTCGTTAGTTCCCCCTAGTTGCAGCTGTAGGTAGCTAAAATGTAATAACTAAAAAATATAGTAAGCTCCTTAGCTGCCCCTAGTGGTAGCTGCAGGTAGCTAAAATTTAATAAATAAAAATAACAAACTCCATAGCACCTCCTAGTGGTAGCTGGAATTCAATAACTAAAATAAAGCAAGCACCTTAGCTCCCCCTAGTGGTAGCTGCGAGTAGCTGAAATTCAATATGTAAAATATAGCGAGCTCATTAGCTCCCCCAAGTAGTAGCAACAGGTAGCTGAAATTTAATAATTAAAAAAATATATATGAAGCTCTTTAGCTCCCCCTAGTGGTAGCTTAAATTTAATAACTAAAATATAGCAAGCTCCTTAGCTCCCCTAGTGTTGGCTGAAAGTTGGCTGAAATTTAATAAGTTAAGAATAGAAAGTTCCCCCTAGTGGTGGATGGCAGAATACAGAATTATGTATGTTCTGTATGCCAGTAGGTAAAGATCAGTCAGCTTTGGTGTGGAGCTTCAAGCAGTAACTAAACATCTCTATCATGTGACGTTTTCTTTCCATGTTGGTGTCAGTGTCTGATTGGTTCATCAGTAGTCCAAAAAATCATGGAAGTGTTTAGGCTGAAGATGTGAGGATACTGGGGTGGATCCCACTAATATGATTATAATCTTCTAATCTAAGAATCTGACTAGTTGCAACTCTAGCGCCACCCCTGTCCTCAGGTTGTGCGTGGTAATGCATTTAAGATCTATTCACTTCAATGGATTTATGTTGCAATACCAAACACAACCTTTGGGAATGAGTGGTGCTGTTTTCTAAGGATTTATCCATTGTTTTGTATTTCAGAACAACTTCTTTAATAAAAAACAGTAAAACTTTAGTCTATATTTGTGTGACGACTTCTGATGACTGAGTTTCTGGCGCTGACCCGATGATGGTCTTAGTGCAGTGTCTTCCTTATTAAGAGCTGCTCATAAATCACAATGGAAAATTGTCAAGCCATCATTTGTGGTGGTGCCAGCTGTGCCCGCCACCTCCGAGCAGATAAATCATCACGGTCAATTAAGAGCAGGGCTGTTATTAATTGAATCAGTATGTGATCATTTATAATAAATGTCACCAAACCGAGAGGTTTTGCGGCTTTTCTTTAGCAAGTTTTACTTAATTTGTCTTAATTGATATTTACAGAAAAGCAATAAGTGTCCAAATTTAGACTATTCTTAAAGGTGTTGCACGAGTTTAGGAAAATGGGTCTCTACAGCGCCACACTTATCTGTAGGCTGTGTCTAGTACTGCAACTTTTCAAATGAAAGATATCTGTAAGTCAAAGATATGCCAACCCCTATCCTACCATAAACTTCTATACATTTGTTCCTGGTGTCCCCAAATTGCTTGTGGAACTACTCATTGGTTAAGTTCTAAAAGGGGTGCTAACTTTCAACATGCCAAACCCCACCTTATTCCTTCGCTTATGGGAGCAGCTTCCCTTATGAAAGTGAGAGCCAAAAAGGCAAGAGGAACACCAGGATCAAAGCGAATCCAAACAACCATACATCCGTAATATTTAGTCAGATTTCGTCTTTTCGGTGAAAAATACCAAAACATGGTTGAAGTAAAGAAGCTCTGTAAGTCACAGACAGCCTAACCTCCACCACGTTCCTTAGTTCAGGGCAGCATAGGGAGAGCAGCTTCATTCATGAAATCATCAGGGAAGCCAAACAGGCGTAAGGGACACCAGGGATCAATGTGAATCAACTATACATCCCTAATATTTAGTCAAATTTTGTCTTTTTGGTGAAAAATACCAAAACATGGTTGAAGTAAAGAAGCTCTGTAAGTCACTGACACGCCAACCCCCTCCCCGTTCTTTATTATTCCCTTAAGAAATCAAACGAGAGCCAAACAGGTACCAGGGACACCAGGATCAAAGTGAATATATCCCTAAAATTTAGTCAACTTTTGTCTTTTCAGGGAAAAATCACAAAACCTCAAAACATGGTTGAAGTAAAGAAGCCCTGTAAGTCACAGACATCTGGATCAATGCGAATCCAAATAACTATACACCCCTAATATTTAGTCAAATTTAGTCTTTTCAGTGAAAAATACCAAAACATGGTTGAAGGAAAGGAGCTCTGCAAGTCACAGACAGCCTAACCTCCACCACGTTCCTTAGTTTAGGGCAGTTTAGGGAGGGCAGCTTCCCTTATGAATTTATCAGGGAAGCCAGACAGGCATAAGGGACACCAGGGATCAATGCGAATCCAAACAACTATAGGTTCCTAATATTTAATTAAATTTCGTCTTTTCGGTGGAAAATCACAAAAAATGGTTGAAGTAAAGAAGCTCTGTAAGTCACTGACACGCCAACACCCTCCCCGTTCTTTATTATTCCCTTACGAAATCAAGCGAGAGCCAAATAGGCAACAGGGAAACAAGGATCAAAGTGAATATATCTCTAATATTTAGTCAACTTTTGTCTTTTCGGGGGGAAAATCACAAAATATCAAAACATGGTTGAAGTAAAGAAGCCCTGTAAGTCACAGATATCAGGATCAATGCGAATCCAAACAACTATACATCCCTAATATTTAGTCAAATTTGCTGTTTTTGGTGGGAATCACAAAACATGGTTGACATAAAGAAGCTCTGTAAGTCACCGACAAGCCAACTCCATCCCCTGTTCATTACTTCAGGGCAGTGTTGGGGGAACAGATTCCCTTATAAAATCAAGCGAGAGCCGAAAAGGCAACAGGGACACCTGGATCAAAGTGAATCCGAACAACTAGACATCCCTAATATTTGGTCAAATTTTGTCTTTTCAGTGAAAAATCACAAAACATTGTTGAAGTAAGGACACTCTGTAAGTCACAGACAACCCCCTTAGTTCAGGGAATCGTATGAAATCAAGTAATAGCCAAACCCGGAGGGATACCAGGATCAAAGTGAATCTGAACAACTATACATCCCTAATATTTACTCAAATTATGTCATTTGGGTGGAAAATCGCTTAACAAAAACAAGGTTTTAGTAAAAAAGTTCCAGGGGTAATGGAGTTCTTAGCGCGTCTTATTCAATGTGAGGAAGACAGAGAAGAGATGGGTCCTACAAGTGTTGGTATCCAAGAATCAATAATGGGGTTTCATTATAGTGCCCCCACACCAAATTATGTTTTACAAATTAACGCCAAATTTTGACTTATTGTTTGTTCCTCAATTACAGCACTGGGGATTAAGTGCCTTCTGAACTCGGCCAAGTCCCACTGCCAAGGATGGAGTATTCCAAGGCGATGGTAATTGGTGAGATGAAGGATGCTTGGAAATAATTGAACCTTTGATGTTCACCGAGGCTTTTGTTGCCGTTCCGTTTCAGCATCATCTGAAGTTAGTCAAATTGGATGTTGTGATCTCCATGGTAACCACCCACTCTCCATCGCTGCTGTATTTTATGCCTCAATCTGCTAAGGTGTTCTGAAATTTCATTTGACCGACTGAAAAACCATCTGCAGGTTCCTAGAAGCTCAGACTCTGGGTTGTGGTCCTAGAAAATAGTGTCCATAAACGGTGGCCCACATATAGGACACTTTGTACAATCTGCTCAGCCTCTCCTGCTCTATAACATGCTGCCTGCAGATAGGACACTTTGTACAATCTGTGACTCCTCCTGATCTCATAACATGGTGCTGCAGATAGGACACTATGTACAATCTGCTCAGCCCCTACCTGCTCTATAAATGCTGCCTGCAGATAGGACAACTAGTACAATCTGCTCAGCTCCTCCTGCTCTATAACATGCTGACTGCAGATAGGACACTATGTACAATCTGCTCAGCTACTCCTGCATTATAACATGCTGCCTGCAGATAGTACACTATGTACAATCTGCTCAGCTCCTCTTGCTGTATAACATGCTGCCTGCAGATAGGACACTGTGTACAATCTGCTCAGCCCCTCCTGCTCTATAACATGCTGCCTGCAGATAGGACACTATGTACAATCAGCTCATCTCCTGCTCTATAACATGCTGCCTGCAGATAGGACACTGTGTACAATCTGCTCAGCCCCTCCTGCTCTATAACATGATGCCTGCATACAGGACACTATGTATAAACTTTTCAGCTCCTCTTGCTCTAAAATATGCTGCTACCTGCAGACAGGACACTATGCACATTCAGCTCAGTTCCTCCTGCTCTGTAACATGTTGCCTGTAGATAGGACACTATGGGGGTCATTTATCCTTACCTTACGTTGGTGATTTTGCGCCTTTTTGCTGCGTAATGGCTGTTTTGTGCCTATTTTGCACTTTTTTGGAATGTTACGCCTCAATTCGGCATGTGTTGTTGCGACCTTTTTGTCATTACATTGCGCCTCTTTACAGATGTTTGTGTCCAATTTATTATACTATTGCGCCTATATGGGTGCGAATAATTGAGCAATAACACGCCAGTCCTGACCAGGCTTAGGAAAGGCAATGGGGAAAGGCAATTCGCGCAACAAATTGCGCCTTTTATAAAATTTGCACCTAATAAGGCTCAAAAAACCCTGCATTTGGCAAAGAGCCAAAACGACAAAGACAAATCAGGTGCAAAAAATAGACTCACAACAGGCGCAAAAACAGCAGAGAAGAGGGGAATAAGATAAATGATCCTCATTGAATAAACTTTTCAGCTCCTCCTTCACTATAAAATGCTGCTATCTGTAGATGGGACACTATGTACAATCTGCTCAGCTCCTCCTGCTCTATAACATGGTGCCTGCAGATAGGACACTATGTACAATCTGCTCAGCTCCTCCTGCTCTATAACATGGTGCCTGCAGATAGGACACTATGTACCATCTGCTCAGCTCCTCCTGCTCTATAACATGGTGCCTGCAGATAGGACACTATGTACAATCTGCTTAGCTCCTCCTGCTCTTTAACATGCTGCCTGTAGATGGGACACCATGTACAATCTGCTCAGTTCTTCCTGCTCTATAACATGCTGCCTGCAGATAAGACACTATGTACAATCTGCTCAGTTCCTCCTGCTCTATATCATGCTCCCTGCAGATAGGACACTATGTACAATCTGCTCACCACAAACAATCTTATCTGATATCAGGCCCCCTTCAGGTCCTCTAATACTTCCCTCAGCTGTATCTTCTGCTTTACAATGTTCACAAAATTGTGACATCCCAAAATTTAGAACAGGACAATATATAGAATAAAACTTTATTTATCGCATTGGGAAATTTTGTGCATCACCACTACTTGGTTATATAGTTCTATTGTTTTCAGCAGGGTCGGCTCCTGGTTTCAGTAGGCCCCTGGGTGACAGAGCCTCAGTGGGCCCCTTTGTAGTGAACTCACGTGTCAGCATTCAAATTTTAGAAATTAAACGTCTCCTGTTCCCTAAAATATTTTCTAATTTATCATAACAAACAGTCCCCTCATGGATATTTTATATAAAGCCCCCCTTAGCCCCTATTGATTCCTTATGCACAGCCTTATGTGGGCCCCCGCAGCAGCCCTGGGGCCCACACTTCCCCGGGTATGCCCAGTGCTGGCGCCAGCACTGGTTTTCAGGATAAGGGAAAAGAAGATCCAGAAGAACAGAACAGTACTGGTTTCCATACTATATTCAATGTTAAAAATTTATCTTAATCCGATTATTAGATGACATTTTTCCCATGAATTCGCTGGTGCAGAAAACAGGGCAATAATGTGGCATTCCTCCACCGTGCCACAGGCAGTAATGTCTTCTCGCATCCATTAAATTTACATTACGGAGGGGCGCACTACCGGAGGAATATTAACTGCGGAGGAACGGTTTTTCTGATTACACCACAAGGTTATACAAGTAATAAATATATAATCAGGTGAAAATTAAATCTCAATTCCCTGCCCGTTCCTCTCAATCTGGAGGTAATGCCGGGGCTTCAGCATTTTTATGTGATGTGGAGGGCAATTTTTAATGCTTAAAGACTCATGAGAGAATATTTTCCCATGAATTCAGTCAATATCTTTTTATGACTACCTGGGGTCATGTGCTGGGCCACCTATATACAGGGGGCATGTGCTAAGCTACTTATATACAAGGGGCATGTTCTAGGCTACTTATATGCTCGGGGGCATGTGCTAGGCTACTTGTATACTGGTCACATGTGCTGGGCCACCTATATACAAGGGGCTTGTGCTAGGCTACTTTTATATGGGGGTCATGTACTGGGCCTCCTATATACAGGGGGCATGTGCTAGGCTACTTATATTCTGGGGGCATATGCTAGGCTACTTCTATACAGGGGGCATGTGCTAGGCTACTTATATGCTCCGGTGCATGTGCTGGGCCATCTATATACAGGGAGCATGTGCTAGGCTGCTTACATACTGGTCGCATGTGCTGGGCCACCTTTATACAAGGGGCATGTGCTAGGGTACTTATATACTGGGGGCATGTGCTAGGCTACTTATATACTAGGGGCATATCCTGGGCCACCTATATTCAGGGGGCATGTGCTAGGCTACTTATATACTGGGGGCATGTGCTGGGCCACTTATATACAAGGGGCATCTACTAGGCTACTTATATACTGGGGGCATGTGCTGGGCCACCTATATACAAGGGGCATCTGCTAGGCTACTTACTTACTGGGGGCATGTGGTGTGACGTGCTCTGACTGCTGAGATGTAGACCTCTCCAAGACTAAGAGGGACTTCCCAATGTGTGAGTAGTCCATTATTCATCTGTATTGTATGGCTTGTATATGGTCTCATCCCTCCATCCAATACCTCCACTCACAAGGAAAAATGTCTAAATATTTTTGTGAATTTTCCCCAAATTTTTGATATGAAACTTTGATAAAGAATTAATGACCCCAACACTGAAACATATGAAAGATTTTCCTACTCCTAATAACTCCTTCCCCAGTAAAACCATGTACCAAATTTATGACAACATGATAACATGGTTCCGGCTATAGACTTTAATCAGGGGATGAAAAATAATGTAGATATGCAAATTATGTTAAATTAAAAAAAAATTCTAAATAAAATAATAATAAATAATAAAAGTAATAAAAATAAATAACTAAAATATGATATAAATATTAGTATAACAAAAGAAACCTACCATAAAATCCATCATGCTAAACCAGGGACACTTACTCATAGATCCAGGCACCGTGACTGTGGTCAGCTTCTTATATTATTTTTATCCTGACCTCCTTCCTTTTAAAATCAACATTTATAATTATGCTAATGGGGTGTTGCCAGATTCCCTAAGTGCTATAGCTTCACAGGCTGTTACCCTGTGCAGAAGCACCCCCCCCCCCACTGTGCGAGATTACAGCAGGTTACAGCAAGTGCTTCTGCACAGTGTAACAGCCTGTGAAAATAAAGCCCAAAGGGATTCTGGTAACACCTCCCAAAGCCCTTCAGACTCATTAGCATAAGTAGAAGTACACAGTCAGTCACAGTGACTGGATCTATGAGTAAGTGTCCCTGGTTTATCATAATGGATTTTGATGGTAGATTTCCTTATTAATGAATCAAATTAATTTAGTTTTACACCTAAATAGTATGGAATTTGTCCACAGGTTGTGTGCACTGAAACTAACAACAGCGCAGGACTGACAAATGAATTTTAAAAAAAATTAACCTGCATTTTACAAAAAAAAATCTTATTGTTATTACTGTTTTTTTGTTCAATCCCTTATAATCCGACTGCTGGTGTCTGTAGTAAAACCCGCATCTCTCTACTATCATCAGATAACAAAACCAGATTTAAATAGCTTTAATAATAACTTTAGAGAAATGCCAACTATTTTAGGCATGGGAGTGACTGTTCTAAATATGCCTCCTCTGGGGTGGAGCACAGTGCACTTCAACTAAGCTCCTCCCATGCTGAGCAATATTTCATTCTTAGTTGAAATGAAGCACCATCGGAAATAATAGGAACATGGAAATAGGGAATACACACATTTTTATCTGACCACGTTGAAGCCTTCTCATCACCGGTGTCCTACAGGGCTCTTAACCTAAATTGTGATGAATGGAGGTGACCTTTAAATCACCGACAAGCAGGGAACGATAGCAGACAATGGAAAAGCGGTAAAACACATGTTCTTTTCTTATTTGACAAGATCGTTGTATATTTTTCTTGATTTGGAGACAGAGGATAAATTCAAGAGAAAATTTCCACCGGGGGCTCCGGCCTAGAGCGGTGACATTTACAGATTGCTTTATACTATAGCCAATATCCAGCAATAGCAGAGGATCTGATCTAATTAGTGGAACAGTTCTGTGACAATTCTATTCCTCTTCCTTCATTGATTTACTTTATACATAAACTTTGAGGGTAAAATGATGCAAACTATATATAAGGAGTTAGTGCCCCCAAAATAATCTGCCCCCAGTATATAGGTAGTCCTGGCACATGCCCTCAGAATATGTGTAGCCCAGCACATGCCCCCAGTATATAGATAGTCACAGTACATGTCCCCACTATATAAATAGTCACAGCAAATATCCCCACTATATAGATAGTCCCAGAACAGCTCCCCAGTATATAAGTTGTCGATCACATCCCTGTATATAGGTGGCCAAGCCAATGCTGTCTCTATATAAAAAAGGCCCAGCACATGCCCCCAGTTTATAGGTATCCCAGCACATGTCTCCTGTATAGAGATAATTCTAGCACATGTCCCCCAGTATATAAATAGCCAAGTATAATCCCCCTGTATATAGGTGGCCCAGCACATGCCCCCTGTATATAGGTAGCTCAGCACATGCCCCCAGTATACAGATAGTTCTAGCACATGTCCCCCAGTATATAAATAGCCAAATATGTTCCCCCTGTATATAGGTGGCCCAGCACATGCCCCCTGTATATAGAAAGGCAAGCAGAAGCCCCAGTATATAGGTAGCCCAGTACATGCCCCACTATATAGGTATCCCAGCACGTGTCACGGGTGTTCCCGCAACCCATGTCTCGGATAGCGGGCTCATCCGTGCTCCTCTGTGTGCCCCCACACTTTGCAGTTTCGACTCCCCACTCCTGTTTTGGTCCGGCGGCTGTGCACGTGCACCCCTGTCTCCTTGTACGCCGGCTTTAGAACATTTAAATGTCCAGCGCGCCGCTGATTGGCACTGGCCGTACCCAGAGTCCTTTATATACCAGCCTCTACCTGCACACCCCGCCAGAACTTGCAGCCTTAGACAAAGCTTATTCCCATGTCCTCTGCCATTAGTGTGATTTCCCGTTGTGACCCCGTATCTGTTCCCGTTTATGCTCCTCTGCTGCCTTCCAAACCTGCCTTTCGTTTCTTTACCTCACCTTGGCTGCCACCGCTGACAAAGTCACATCTGTGGAACGACCTGGTGGTACCCTGCCGTAGCAAGTCCAACCCACTTTGTGATGGGCTCTGGTGAAAACCAGGTGCCACTTAGACTTCGGTCCCAGGTGTCGGCTTACGTCATCGTCCGCGGTGGTCCAGTGGGTCGCCTGTATATAGGTGTTCCAATGCATTCCCCCAGTATATAGCTGGCCCAGAACATGGCCCCCAGTATATAGGTATCACAGCACATGCCCCCTGTATATAGGTGGCCCAGCACATGCCCCCAGTATATTAATAGCCACAGCACACTGGACCCCTAAGCATAAAAGGAATGGAGGCTGTGTGTTCCCTGTACACTTTTTATTTATATAAGATCTGACTAAGTAATTCTATCCAGCTCAGTGCAGTCCATCTGATAACTCCGGGTTAATGATAAGGTTTGATGCTTCTCCTAAACACAGCACAGCCCGGTGAGCACAGTATGGAGGATGTGTCAGATTACATATCGGAAATCCATAACTGCCCTATTAGCAATGTCACACTTGACCTCAGTAATACACATACTTAATAATTGACTGAAATGGATTAGGGGATAATCACTGATCCTGTATCTTAAATTACACTGACTTATGCTCCAATCACATCTAGAGCAGCATTCAAAATTCTACTGGCTTCCTGAAAGCTCTCAGGTCCCTGGATAATGGCCATGTGTAAAATATGTATGTTTATGTATAGACTGTGAGTACTAAAAAGGGCACTGATGTCCGCATTATCATTCCAAAATATGAGCTACTCAGAGTGCACTGGGGGTGTGTCCTAACACTGCTGTGCCCTTGCATTGAGCTCTTATTAAAAACTGTAACAGGATTCTGGTTGAATACTACCACAGATTATGATGGTATACTACTCCATAGGCTACAATACTGTAATATAAATCCATATTTTTTGGTCTTGCTGCTAATGACAAACAACACACAGAAAGGTCTGATCACACATCTTTCCAGTAAAAAACTGGCTGCAGAGAGCACAGCAGTGTGAGGACACATCCCCAGTGCATTTGGATAAGCTACAATATAGAAATATAAATCCATATTTTACAATCCTGCTGCTACTAATAAAATACACAAGGGTATGAATACATATCTCTCCAGTGACAATACCTAACACTGGCTGCAGAGAGCGGAGAGCACAGCAGTGTGAGGACACACCCCCATTGCATTTGGAGAAGCTACAACTACTCTGCTGCTACAAACAACAAACACAAAGGTATGAACACTGCAGTCTGTATGGTCACCGTCGCTGATAAATTCCCTTTAACCCCTTCCTGCATTCGGACATTCCCAAACATCCTAAGGGGTTATGAAGAGGGCTCACGGGCATAATGCAGCAAACACCCATTGCTAACACCCGCAATCAATGCTGACGACCAATTACATGCCAATGGCAAAGGTGCAAGGGGCTGTTAAAATTTCTACAGCGCATGTGCTTCACCATCTTGGTTGCAATCGTTGCGCCCCATAACTTCATTGGGGCCCGACGATCATCACCATGTCTCTAGACAGTATCTGTAATGGTCTCTGAGTAACAGAGATAGATACATATGTATTGCAAATGGCCAAATACTACAATACATTAATAATGCAGTACATGGTGGGAGTGATCAGACCCCCTTAGGGTTCAAGCACCCTAGGGGGTCTAAACATATAGTAAAACAAAAGTTAATAAAAAAAATTACAAAAAAAACTAAATGTTCAAATCACCCCCTTTCCCTACAACTGATATAAAAATAAAAAAAGTAAAATCATACACATCGCTGTGTCCCAAAAACTGTTATTCCCGGTGCTAACAGAAAAATTGAAATGTCAGAATTGCCACTTTTTTTGCCATTTTGCATCATGTAAAATTTTTAATAAAAAAGTGATCAAAAAGATGTATAGTCCCCAAAATAGGAGCGATGAAAACATCATCCCATCCTGCAAAAAAGAACACCTTTCACAGCTCCGTACACCAAAGTATGAAAAATTTTATAGGGCAAAATGAAGATTTTTTTTTTCCCGTTCAAAAGGTTTTTAATTTTTTACTATCTATTAAAACATAATAAAATGTATAGAAATTTGGTATCTTCTTGATTGTACCAACCCAAAGAATAAAGGGGAGGAGTCATTTGGGGCGTACGGTAAAAACAGAGACAACAAGAAAAAAACACAAACATGCATTTTCATCAATTTTACCACATTTGGAATTTTTTCCCCCGCTTCCTGGTACATGGGATGGAATTTTAAATACTGTCGCTAGGAAGGGAAATTTGTGCAAAAAAAAAATAAGCTCTTGCAGAGCGCTGTACACAGATATTTTGAGAATGCGGAGAAAAAATGGAAACATGAAAAAGAAAAAGGGCAGTAATAATAATAATAATAATAAAATAATAATAATATAATAAAATAATAATAAAATAAAATAATAATAAAATAATAAAATAATAATAAAATAATAAAATAATAATAAAATAATAATAATATAATAAAATAATAATAATAATATAATAATAAAATAATAATAAAATAAAATAATAATAATATAATAAAATAATAATAATATAATAAAATAATGATAATACTGCTACTATTAATAATAATACATTCCATTTGCTGACTCTCTGGCTGATAATAGTTGATGGTGATGATGGATGGAGAGAGGAGAGTGGATTCAGCAGAATTATTCTCAGGATTTCTACATTCAGGGTAATATAATGAGGAGCGGTATCTGATATCTGCTCTCATGTTGTCCCTGTACCAGTCATTGTCCATCACCTTCACATAACCTTTAAGAGCTGCGCTCACTCTGCAACACGAGGTGACTGCGATCTGTCCTCGCACTCCCCAGAGCTGCCACAGTACAGACACTCCTGGCGATAACTTATACACAATTATTTCATGGCACTTGCAGGGAATGTATATTAAATGGAATTTATCAGAATTTTCTCAGATTCAGTTTATGGATAGGCTTATGGAATATGGATTATGAAAATGCATTATCTTATTATGGAGGCACCGTGGATTTCAGTATCATGAGTGTCATTGTCATGAAGGGGCTTGGTCATTGTTCTCATTTGCAACTCTGTCTTGAACTGCTTGCACCTCGTGTTCTGTAGCTCACAGCCTGATGCAATCTGAGAGATGAAATTCTTATCTTTAATATGACACCAGCAGCATGTTTCTAGATACTATAGCACCAAAGATAGAGACATCTAGGATTAGATACACCACTCGGCAGACATTTTCACAGAAATACCAGGCTGAGATACACCAACCTGTGCGACCTAATCCTGGGCAGATCCGTCTGTGTCTATCACCTTATGTGCTTCATGCTCCTGTTTCATCCTTGTAATTTTATGCTTGTAGTTTTCTGGAGATTTGTGGCCTTCATACCCTTCAGGGAGGGGAGGGGGCGCTATTGATCTGCATGCTAAGTTCCAGACCTTATTACAGAACCAGAATTTCCCAAAAAAACAAATTGGAACAAAACTGCAACATAAGTAGTTGGTGGACTGCAAAAAAAGCTGACGGACTGCAGTGCACAACACAACCACGAGGTGACCACATGTAGACAATTGTTTCAGGAAGTGGAGGCTTCTGCCTTCATGGACGTTTAGATATCTCATGCCTCCTACTTGCTTGGTGTCAGTGAATGGATTTGACTTGGGAATACTGCTATTGCTGTCTAGAGAATAGATCCCATTTGGTGGGACAGTCCTGTTTTATTAGAGCTGTCCTGCCATCCTGGGCGGTTGGTAGCATGTCCCAGGTTGTCCCGCCTCCTGGTCACAGTCCCAACACACTAGAGAATCTTCGGAATCAGGATTAAGGACACACAAGCTGATATCAGGACAGATGAGACATGAGGCATGAAGTCAGAATAACAAAGAAAAGTTCAGTTAGGCCCCATGCATGTATGGGACCCGTGATAAGGTCACACAATTTGCACCCATATCCCGGCCCCCAGAGAGGTATATGGCAACCGGTCAATTTGTGGGTATCACATGTTCTACATTTTGCTGTTTTTATGGCGCAGCCAATCGGAATCCTAAGGAGAGGGGTGCAGTGAGGAACACGAACCACTCCTCCCAGCCGCATGCTATGCCCATGTATTTATTATGCTCATATTGGGGCAGATTTACTTACCCGGTCCGTTCGCGATCCAGCGGCGCGTTCTCCGCGCTGGATTCGGGTCCGGCCGGGATTCATCAAGGTAGTTCCTCAGCCGTCCACCAGGTGGCGCTGCTGCACTGAAAAGCATCTGAACGCACTGGAGTTCACCGACCCGGACCAAGTGATAGGTGAGCGCGTCTCAAGCGACACATTTCTTTTTTTAAATGCGGCGGTTTTTCCGAATCCCCCCGATTTCTGTCGCGTGCATGCCGGCGCCAATGCGCCACAATCCGATCGCGTACGCAAATCGGGCCCTTAGTAAATGACCCCCATTGTGTCAGCACATTTTGGCAGGAACTAGCAAACTATTAGGAACCTATTGCTCAACCACCTACCTATTGGAAGGTACCTTAGATAACTTTGACTAAACTGTGATTGGAAAGAATATGGTGCACACAGAGAAGCCTTTCAAAGGGTACATACACCCATAGCATAATCCCCTCTTATAATACTTGGTAGGTTGGTGTGCCATTAGTGGGCTTAAGGGACCACCAGAAAGCAGCACCTTAATACTCCCATTATAGAGGTACAAGTCTGCACAGAGTTGCTTCCACCATCATGGATCTTGGGTCTTACAAGAATTTAATGCAGGTTTGATTCTACTAATAAAGACCCCAAAGAACAGCAAGATCTACCCCAAGGTGTGTATGATGTATGGGTGAGTTACGACCTCCAGAGAGAAGTGTGGGGAACATTCCCCTATATAACTATATGTAATCACTATCATAATTATAGGGGTTGTCTGTAGGGAGAACCTCTTTAACTACTGTATGATTGTGGAAAGGGGCAGGTATGGAAACTTTGGACCAGAATAAATTTTGCCCTATAATTGAATGTGATTACTACGTGACCTATAGAGAGATGGGGCCAAAAACTAGTCAGCGCTTTGCATTGGACCTTGGAATAATAATTCTTTATTTACATAGCGCACACAGATTACACAGCGCTGCACAAAGCTTGTCAAATCGGTCGCTGTCCCCATGGGGCTCACAATCTAAACAACCTACCAGTATGTTTTTGGAATGTGGGAGGAAACCGGAGGACCCGGAGGAAACCCACGCAAACACGGAGAGAACATGCAAACTCTTTGCAGATGTTGACCTGGGTGGGATTTGAACCCAGGACCCCAGTTCTGCAAGGCAGAGGTGCTACTCACTCAGCCACCGTGCTGCCCCATGACTCACCCTCCCCATACTAGAGGTCCATCTAAACCTTTGTTACAGGACCCCGTTTCTTCTCTGTGCTCATGGCATTTGCTGATTACATTACCCATTGTCTTCTATGACCTGTATTTTCTTTTCTATAAATATCAATCAAGGTCAATAGAAATAGAGCAGAGCAGAGACCTTGGTAAATAGAAATCCTCCAGGCTAAGACTTGTACATTCCCATCACCGATACATGAAATAAAGTAGGTAATTTGAGATGCTTCATATGAAGGGGACTGGATTGACTATTTTCCTTCTTCAATCCATCAAATTCCATTTCTGCTACTCCCGTTTTTTTGTATACAGCTCCTTTGCAGACCTGAGCTTCTCTACGATTAAACAGTAGTAACAAATCCAAATCATATGCTTCACTTCAGCCATGGAGGTAACTGATACATTTGTGGTTTCTAACAGTCACCACTAGGGGGAGCTCATTGTATACTGATCAATCCAGCTCCCATTGAACTCAATAGTAAATCAGTCTCCATAGAGCTCCCCTAGTGGTTGTGGGAAATATATATTTTTAACGGTACCTATTGGATGAAGCTGCAATATATTCCATATGAAGGGAACCTGTCAGCAGGTTTGATTATGCACACTGAAGCCAGTGATTTGTGCCTGAAGAGATGTGTTATCATAGCTTTGTGTATATTGTTAGTCACAGTGAGACAGTGATATATAGATTTATATGTCAGGATTGTATATGCTCCGATGTAGGGGGTGCCCTTACACTGCTCTGTTCTTAACTCACTGCATTTAACTGGTCCACAGCCCATTCCCTTTGACTGCTGAAATATGCATCCAAAATCCTGCTGCAACTCAGTGCAAACAATGCAGGACACAGCAGTGTGAGGACACATCCCCCGTGCATAGGGAAGCTACAATCCTGGAAGATAAAACCATATTTTAAAGTCCTGCTGCTACTAACAACTTACACAAAGGTATAATTACACAGATATCAAGACACAGTAACTAATACTGGCAGCAGAGAACTAAAAGCACAGCAGTGTGAGGACACACACCGTTAAGTTCAAAAGGAGAAGCTACAATCCTGGAATATAAAACCATCTTTTACAGTCCTGCTGCTACTAACAACTTACACAAAGGTATAATTACACAGATCTCCATGGACAGTACCTAATATTGACAGCAGAGAATTAATAATAATAATTCCTTTATTTATATAGTGCACACAGATTACGCAGAGCTGCACTGTGCTTGTCACATCAGTCCCTTTCCCCATGGGGCTCACAATTTAATCAACCTACCAGTATGTATGGAGTGTGGGAGGAAACCGGAGGACCCAGAGAAAACCCACGCAAACACGGAAAGAACATACAAACTCTTTACAGATGTTGACCTGGATGGGACTTGAACCCAGGACCCCAGCACTTTCAGTGCTCATACAAAAGCTACAATCCTGGAGTATAAAACCATATTTTACAGTCTTGCTTCTACAAAAAGCATACACAAAGAAATTATAGCCTACCTTTCTAGTGACAATACCTGACATTGTCTGCAGAGAGCACAGAGCACAGCAGCGTGAGGACACACCTTTAGTGTACACGGAGTAGCTACAATCCTGGATTATAAAACTATATTTCACAGTCCTACAGCTACTAACAACATACACAAAGGTCTGATTACACATATCTCCAGGGACAAAAGTAACACTGTCTGCAGAGAGCACAGAACACAGCAGCATGAGGACACACCTCCAGTGCACATACAGAAGTTACATTCCTGGACTATAAAACCATCTTTAACAGGCCTGCTGCTACTAACAACATACACAAAGGTCTGATTACACATCTCCCCAGGGACAAAAGTAACACTGTCTGTAGAGAGCACAGAGGACAGCAGCGTGAGGACACACATCGAGTGCACACAGAGAAGTTACATTCCTGGAATATAAATCCATCTTTCACAGTCCTGCTGCTACTAAAAACATACACAAAGGTATGATTACACATATTTCTAGTGACAATGCCTGACATTGTCTGCAGAGAGCACAGCAGCGTGAGGACACACCACCAGTACACACAGAGAAGTTACATTCCTGGAATATAAAACCATCTTTACCAGTCCTGCTGCTACTAAAGACATACACAAAGTTATGATTACACGTGTCCCCAGGGACAAAAGTAACACTGTCTGCAGAGAGCACAGAGCACAGCAGCGTGAGGACACACCTCCAGTGCACACAGAGAAGTTACATTCCTGGAATATAAAACCATATTTCACAGTCCTGCTGCTACTAACAACATACACAAGGTCTGATTACACCACTATTCAGGGACTATACCTAACAATGGCTGCAGTCTGCATGGTCATGCCTGCTGACAGGTTCCCTTTAACATGAACAAACTCAACTTCTGGTTCCCAGTGATAACACTAGAGTCCTGTCTACATTATACGTGGCTTTGATCTCTCCAGGCAGCAGAGTAAAAGCTGAAATTTCCCTTGTAGAAGATATTAGGTCACCAAACCTTGCAATTGCCACCAGAATGTCTCGGAGCGAGTCACAAAGTTCTGTCGCTCCCAGGATCTCCCCCCGGGCAAGAGACATAAAAGGGAAGATCTCTTCTGTCTCACAGCATCATGTTCCAGGTTTATCCCCGGGGGGGGGGGGACGAGAAGAGGAAATGCACTTCCCAGACTAATCTGCCGCACTGCACATAATGTATGGGCCTGGAGATTGGCTGCCGTCATACATAACTCATCAGCGCAGGACAAGACACAGCCTGCGTTCACCGACACTGAAGAACATATGAGGTTAATACAAGTCGCTGCAATATGTTTCTGAGAATTTTTTTTTTAATTTAAAGGGACCTATCAGCAGTTTGGGGTGTTAGGCATTGTCCCCGGAGAGATGTGTAATCACACCTTTGTGTTTGTGTTGTTAGTAGCAGCAGGACTGTGAAATTTGGATTTCTATATCAAGATTGATTGCAGTTTCACCAAGTGTGCATCCTCACACTGCTGTGATCTTAGCTCTCTGCAGACAGTGTTAGGTATTATCCCTGGAAAATGGTGTAATCATACCTATGTGTGTGTTGTTAGTAGCAGCAGCAAGTGATTGTGATATATGAATTTATAGTTCAAGATTGCACCTTACCCAAGTGCATTGATGGTTTATCCTTACACTGCTGTGATCTGTGCTCTCTGCAGCCAGTGTTAGGTATTGTCCCTGGAGAGATGTGTAATCATAGCTTTGTGTATATTGTTTATAGAAGCAGGATTGCGAAATATGGATTCATATTACCGTATTGTAGTTTCTCCAAGTGCACTGGGGGTGTGTCCTCACACTGCTGAGCTCTGTGCTCTATGCAGCCAGTGTTAGGAATTGTCCCTGGAGAGATGTGTAATCATACATTTCTGCATGTTATCCATAGGAGCAGTGAAATATCGATTTTGATTGCACAATAGTACTGCGGGGGGCGGGGGTCTCCTCACACTGCTGTGCTCTGTGCTCTCTGCAACCAGTGTTAGCTATTGTCCCTGGAGACCTGTGTAATTATATCTCTCTAGATGTTCTTAGTAGCAGCAGAATTGGAAAAATTAAATTCATTTCTCCTTGTACACTCGTGATGTATTCTTACACTGCTGTGCCCTTAGCTCTGTGCTCCAAAGCCCCTCCCCTCTGAGTAAAATTTTCTGGTTAGATGCTATAGCAGTTATATAACAGACAAGCAGCGGTCGCAACCGGGCCCAAGAGACTCAGGGGGCCCATAAGGTGTCACTTTCCCATATGAGAAGACTATTACTATAAACCATATATTATAGTCGGGGGCCTGGCACAGACTTCGCATCAGGGCCTATCAGCTTCAAGTTACCCCACTGGTTAACTGAGGTGCATCCTCACACTGTTGTGCTCTTAGCTCTCTGCATTGACTTACTCCTAAGCCCCACCCCTCAGCTTTGTAGCAGGATTCTGGTTCACTACTTCAGGAGTCACTCATAGAAGAGGGGCTGTGTAACAGTTCTATGCTGAGGTGTAGTAGCACAGCAGTGTGAGGAAAGATTATCTTTCATTGTTCTAGTGCATTTTCGTTTTCACAAAATAAAATTACTGCTTTGAGTTCACGGCACAGCCGCTTATTTCCCTTCGTCTCCTAGTTTCTTTACAAGTTACTAAAAAAACTAGAATGGACTACGATCAGACTACACAAGGTTCTTTTGTAGTCTGTTACCTTGGAGACACACAGATCAACAAATGGAACTGTAGATACAAAATGGTAAGAAAGTTTCTAATTGAAAGGAATCGTTATTTAAACTACAATCCAATAAAATGGGTTAAAAAAAAATTAAGGACAATTGAGGACAAACGTTTGGTTTTATTTGGGATGAGTGGCCAATCAGAGTAGGTTCTTAAAGGGGCGGTAAGAAAATGCAGAGAACATTAGTAACATCTGTTTTTGGGGGCCATATTAGTCTTTGCAGCTTACGTAGCATCATATCCAGGTAAGGAACGGTTAAAGGGAAGGTTACGATAATCTGGCGATGGCTCTAAGGGGAACTAATCTTGAAGAAGATGGTGGATAAGTCTTGGATCAGTATCTTCTAAGATCATCCGCACCTGAGAAGCGTAAGGTCCCAGCATGTCACTAGAGAGGGAGAGCGCCTCATCTAGTCTACAGACGGGAAGTACAAAGCTGGAAAATATGGAAGCGCAGAACAGAGGCCGCGTCCCGCTGATAGTAATGGAGAGCGGAAGCTACACAGCTACAATCTAATCACTGCACAAAGCCAGAGCCAGCTGTAACCAAGACATATTGGGGCTCATTTACTAAAGGTCAGAACACCGCATTTTCATCAGTTCCGAGATTCTTTTTCCGTTTTGCCCTGAATTGCCCCGGGTTTTTGGCGCACGCGATTGGATTGTGTCGCATCGGCGCCGGCTTGCATGCGACACAAAACGGAGGGCGTCGGACAACCTGACTGATTTGGACAAACCGCGGAATTTAAAAAGCAAATTGCTTCGCAAGATCAGCACTCACATACACCGGGAAGAAGAAGGTGAACTCCGTCGGACCTCAGCGGGGGAAGCGACACATGGAGGAAATTGGACACACAGGGGGTCATTTACTATCGGCTTGTGGCGCATCGGCGCTGGCATGCACGCGACGGAAATCGGGGGGCGGGCCGAACGAAAACCTGACGGATTCGGAAAAACTGCCGCATTTTAAAAAAAAAATGTGTTGCGGAGCTTGCACTTACCTTCACTCAGCCACTCAGCCCGGCTCGGTGAACTCCAGCGCGTTCCGATGTTTTTCAGCCACCTGGTGGACGGCGGAGGAACTACCTTAATGAATCCCGTCCGGACCCGAATCCAGCGCAGAGAACGCGCCGATGGATCGCGAATGGACCGGGTAAGTAAATCTGCCCCACAATCTTAGTGAATCACGGCAGCTCCGAATCGTCGTCGGACAACGCGCGGCTGGGATCGGGACGGGTAAGTAAATGTGCCCCATAGGATCTATAGGGAGAAAGGGCAACTGCTATCAGGGGGTCCACAGATCCTACATCACAATATTCCTGGCGGTTGCTGCTGTGATTAGGGGGTCTGCAAATGTTGATGTTTTGGGGTCCTATTATGGGTGCCAAGGTTGTTGCTGGTGTTAGGGTGTGGCGGCTATTGGTGGTCCTACAGTTTATGCTATTATTGTGGGTTGAATATTGGGGTCCTACAGTTGTTACAGGGATTTGGATTCCTACAGTGATTGCTTTTTATTAGGGTTCGGCGGTCTTTGTTATTTGGGTCCTTCAGTTGTTGCTATTATGGGGGAAGCTGTGCTTTTGCCCATAAATGCAGGTCTTAGCTTTAGGTGGTGTATTACGTGGTTCACTATTATTTGGGGTCCCTCAGGTTGTCCCTATATTACACAGGACACAAAGGTCCTACGTTTAATTCTAGTCACTGAGGGTCCCACAGTTGTAAGTGTAATTGCTGCTAATGGTGACCCTATAGTTGTTGCTGTTATTAGCATCCTACAACCATTGCTGTTATTGGGGTCCTTAGTACAATCATTCTTGCGGTTATTGGGGTCCTACAGCTGGTTTTGGGTCACATAATAGTTGTTGTTATTGGGGTCCTATTTGTTGCATTCTATGGTATACTACAGTCACTGGGGTTATTGGGTGGTCCTACAATTGCTGTCATTGGGTGGGGGGTGTCCTACATTACTTTATATTATTGGTAATCCCACAAGTGTTGCTGTTATTGAGGGTCTCACAGTTGTTAGCATAATTAGGGTACCCACAATTATTGTTGCTAATGGTGGTCCTACCGATGTTGCTATTGAGGATCCTACAATGGTTGGAGTTATTGGGGGTTCTAGAGTTATTGCTGTTATTTGGGGCTCTAGAGTCATTTTGTATTATTTGGGTCCTATGGTTGTTGCTATTATAATGCGTTCTTCACCAGTTGCTACTTTGGGGGTCTTACAGTCCTGCTTTTTGAGGCACCATGGCTATTGCTGTTATAGGTGGTCCTATCGTTTCCTTTATTATTAAGGGGATCTTTGGTAGTTCTTCTGCTAGTCCTGTCTTATGGCTGCGGGGGTCCTGGAGTTGTCATTGCTTTGGGGTCCAGTCCCAGGCCATTGCACTGAGGCATCTTCTCCAGCAATGCTTTTGCTTCGACTACCATGAGAAACCTACCTCTACTTCTCATGGTAGGTTTCCTTTAAGTTTTGAGTCTTGAATGTAGAGAACTACTGACATCTTCAAGATATGAAACTGGAAAATCAATTCCCCGGTTTCTTGGACCATTACATCAGGGCAGAGGACCCCGTAGTGTAGAGGTTCTCTACGTTGTGAACTGCAGTAGACTGAAGCGCAGAACTTTTCTACCTGAAGGAACCTTAGCGGAGGTGAAGTTTTTCATGTATTATTGATGCACAGCGTGGTTACTCTGTGGTCCATCGGGGTCGATGCTGGTTTCCCGTTATTTTTATTTACGCTTCCCCTCCATGTGGTTGGAGTCACTGGTGTCTCATTAATGAGAAGTGGCATGCCGCTCGCCGGGTGGGGGCTGCGGTGACTCGCTCGGCGCATCCTGTCCCATCCGATAAATCTACGCACGCACTTTTCTGCAGGCGAGGGGTCAGTGGTTTAAGGCAAGATAAATACGTATGAATATTGCGGAAATTTAACGAGACTAATTTGTCAAGGAAAATTTATCTCAAGGAAAAGACTTCAGGTTACGGGAGAAGTAAAATTTTAATAGAAGATGACGTCAAATGCTAGATTGCTGCAAATTCTTGGAGACTCCTCCATTATTGATCACCATGATGGGCAATCATAAGGAACAATTAATGACCTGCTGAGGCTTAGGGTACAGGACAGAGACACGCTGACACTTGGGGAACAGGACAGGGACACGCCGACACTTGGGGTACAGGACAGTGACACGCTGACACTTGGGGGTACAGGACAGGGACACGCTGACACTTGGGGGACAGGACAGGGACACGCCGACACTTGGGGTACAGGACAGTGACACGCTGACACTTCGGGGTACAGGACAGGGACACGCTGACACTTGGGGGACAGGACAGGGACACGCTGACACTTGGGGGACAGGACAGGGACACGCTGACACTTGGGGGGACAGGACAGGGACACGCTGACACTTGGGGTACAGGACAGAGACACACTGACACTTGGGGGACAGGACAGGGACACACTGACACTTGGGGGGACAGGACAGGGACACAATGACACTTGGGGTACAGGACAGGGACATGCTGACACTTGGGGGGACAGGACAGGGTCACACTGACACTTGGGGGGACAGGACAGGGACACGGGCTGACAAATGGGGGACAGGACAGGACATGACATTGGGGACAGGAAGGACACGCTGACACTTGGGGGACAGGCAGGACAGCTGACAACTGGGGGGACAGGACAGGGACACACTGACACTTGGGGGACAGGACAGGACACGCTGACACTTGGGGGGACAGGACACGCTGACACTTGGGGGGACAGGACAGGACACACTAACACTTGGGGGGACAGGACCGGGACATGCGAAACTTGGGGGGACAGGGACACGCGGGACCTTGGGGACAGGACACGTGACACTTGGGGACAGGACAGGGACACGCTGAACACTTGGGGGACAGGACACGCTTGACACTTGGGGGGGGACCGGACAGGGACACGCTACACTTGGGGGGACAGGACAGGGACACGCTGACACTTGGAGACAGATGGGACACGCTGACACTTGGGGGACAGACAAGGACACGCTGACACTTGGGGGGACAGGACAGGGACACACTAACACTTGGGGGACAGGACAGGACACGTGACACTTGGGGGGACAGGACAGGGACACGCGACACTGGGGGGACAGGACAGGACACGTTGACACTTGGGGGACAGGGACAGGGACACGCTGACATTGGGGGACAGGACAGGACACGCTGACACTTGGTGGGACAGGAACAGGGACACGCTGACACTTGGGGAAAGGAGGAGGGACACGCTGACACTTGGGGGAGCAGGACAGGGACACAAACACTGGGGGGACAGGACAGGGACAGCTGACACTTGGGGGGGACAGGACAGGGACACGCTGACATTGGGGGACAGGACAGGGACACACAACACTTGGGGGGACAGGACAGGGACACGCTGACTACTTGGGGGGACAGGACGGGACACGCTGACACTTGGGGGAAAGGACAGGGACACGCTGACACTTGGGGGACTAGTTGGTTTTACGGACCAGGTCAGCAGTCTTCTCTTCCTAAGAAAGCACTCAAGGGACAGGAAAGGAGGACAGGGACACGGCTGACACTTGGGGGACAGGACAGGGAAACGCTGACACTTGGGGGGACAGGACAGGGACACACTAACACTTGGGGGGACAGGACAGGGACACGCTGACACTTGGGGGGACAGGACAGGGACACGCTGATACTTGGGGGGACAGGACAGGGACACACTAACACTTGGGGGGACAGGACAGGGACACGCTGACACTTGGGGGGACAGGACAGGGACACGCTGACTAAAAATGTAAAAAACATTTCTAAGTACATTTTTTGGATTAATTGAGTGAAATTCCCGGTGACAGGTGCCTGATGTGCCTTCGGATGACAATTATGAAGTGACCCCGAAATCCAAACATGACATAAATGATGTCTTCCTGGCAATTATCCACCATTATCCGTTTGCTTTCCTTTGTTTCAGAGGCTTTTCTGTAATTATCCTACACAGTGACGTCTTGTCCTCCGATGTTCGTTCCTTGAGACGTCTTTCTGCTGTGAAGGTTGAAACTTCACGATTTTGCTGTTGTTATTCTAAATAATAGATGACCGTGTTATAATGACTCCGGGCCTCCATGACCTCAGCGTTGTCATTGACTATGTCCCCATTCAGGCTTCCATCTGCGCGACTTTTCGCAGAGTCGCCCTTACATAACGCGGCTCGATGGGATTAACCCCTTGTTTTCCCAACCCTTGTCACATTTGCCACTTCTTCAAAATGTCAGCCGACCGCGACAGGCGAGACGCGCCTTAAATGTCACAAGAGATAAGATCACGTTGACATTAAGGAGACGTCAGGCAGATTCCACGGATTCGTGGAAGGGTGAGAGATGTTTTTGTTCTGTCTTGATAATATTATGTAAAAGTGATATTATGGACCTACATATAATGTCATGTGTAAAAAAAAACCTTAGTTTTTTTCTATGTTTTAACGAAGGGGCCACACTAGTCGATTGATTTTGGCAATTCAAGTCCTTATGTGAATTGGGATGAAATGCAATACCACACACAACCTCCGGGGGAGGGGTGGCACCATTTCTATCACAATTAAAGAAGTATTTTTCTATTTCTGGACATCCCCTTTAACCATATAAGATATACGCCTAAAAGACCAAATAAGTAACTCTGCTTAGAAACATCAGTGACTATGGAAACATACATTGCTATTTATGCTTTGTCTCCATGGCAATGTACTTTGCTACAAGATATCAAAAATACATAAAAGTATTTTTGTTAAAAAAAAGTGAAAAGTTAAAATGAACCTTTCGCCTCACCTGAAATTTATGACTTACTTTCTGGTAATAAAAAAATTTACTCTGGAGAAAATTTTCTAAAAATTCTTCCTAATTTACGAGTAAATTGACAGCAGGCCCTCAGCATTTTTCCTCTCGAAGGAGCGTGTACTTACACAGTTGGGCACCACCCCTTCTGATTGGGCTCAGTTAGTGTACGGGGGAGAGACACAACCCTAAGGCTGTGTTCACACATTGAGAACTATAATTCAATAACAATGGGAACAGCTACTCCCAAATGCAGTTTGAGAAGAAGCAGCCAGATAACAATATAAAACATGTATTTCTCATTCATGAACCCAAAAGTTTAGGTCTACAGACATGTGCGTTTGCTGCGGGGGTGGCTACTCATGTGGCTCTCGTATGAAAGCAGCCAAACTGGTAACGATGGTAACGAGAAACTGCTAATTTACAATATATAGCAATAAAGTTACAAGGTAGTATTTTCCATGAGTTATCAGACCCCCTAGGGTCCAACTTCCCCTAGGGTCCTGTAAAGTAGAAAAAAAACAAAATTCCATTTTATTTTCTAATTACCACCCCTTTCCCTGTGTCTGGGTCCAAAAATACCTGCAATAAAACACCTTCATGGGGGAAAAAAAAGTCCAAATCACCTCTTTTGCGCCACAATACAGTTTTGTACAGTTCACAAATCAGCGTCAAATGAAAACATCAGCTCATCCTGGAAAAATGACACCTTATACATTGCCATGTAACAAAGAAGAGAAAGGTTACAAGTGTCAGAATATGACCCTACAAAGAATTTTCCGAAAGATTTAAATTTTTTTTAAGGTCTTGAAACAGAACAAAAATGATCTAAATTTGGTATCGCTGCGATCGTAATGACAAAAGGAAAAAGGGGAGGTGTCGTATGGACTGGAATATAAAATCTGTACAAACAAATTCTGTAAAAAACAAATGACGCAACCACTGGGAAATACAATATGTCCTGCAAAAAAGAAGCCCTCATATGGCTCTGTAAATGAAAAAAGAAAATGTTATGACTACTGGAAGGAGCGGAATAATAGAAAAATGGAAATATAAAAAAGGAAAAGGGCTACGGCATTGAGCGGTTAAAGAAGACTCGAATATTTCAGAATATCCACAGGAATCTACGTTTTCATCCATAAAAATACACAACATATGGATTCGAGTTTACAGTAAACATCCCACAGATTATATAATCACACTGATTCAGTTTTTTTTTTCCACATTTATATCTACTTTAGTAAGAAATAATTAAAAAAAATCATTTTAAAAACGGAATTTTTTTTCTACTCTGACCCCCTCCCCTCTCCCTAGATGTCTGCTCTAAGAATATATGGTGGACATTTGGTCCCATAAAACGGCAATGTTCTGTGCTCATCTGCTGTGTACATTGCGCGCTCCCCTGGTGCGCCGCCATATTACAGCAGACATTCCGCGGAACGTTCCATCTGTTGAGCGTCTTCTGGAGCGTGAATATCGGCGGCTACAGACTGTCATGAGTTTTATTCATATGTTTGTATTCCCGGCTCCTTTCCCATATTAACTCATTATGGATTTATACTACTAAACAATATGGGTTATACCAAATCTACACGTCTGATATTGTGGGTCTACAGAGGGCAGCAAATTTTGTAAAAACTTTCTTGCCATTGAATTCTTACTTCATCAATCTCCCACTGATACCGTTTCTGCACTTCCTGTTTCTCTGCTGGTTTCTACTTCCTCTTGATGCGCAGGAAATGCTGCTCAGCCAATCACTGGCTTAGACAAGTCACTGCTGTGGTCACTGAGCAGTCATTTCCTGTGTGTAGACAGGAAACAGGATGTAGAAATCGGTTTGAATACCTCAGTCATGAAATCCAGAGAGAAAAAATGGCTTCTTTTATTTTGTTTTTTTCTTCAACCTCTCAAAAATATTTACATACCAAATCCTATAGAACCTGAATATTTTTTCAGGGTTTTTTTTGGTGAGTAAATTCATACATTCATTTTTAGCTTTTTTCTTGACGGGCCACCAATCCAAAGCAGGTTGCAACCCTTATTACAACCAATAGGTGGCCACAAATAGATATATTGATGCAGACTTGTCCTACATCAGATATAAAAATGGGTTTTCTCATGAAACAAGTGAGGCTCTATTCAAAGGATAGGGTCTAACTTGCTGATTGATGAGGTTTCAGTGATGAAACCCCCACAGATCCAATGTACCCCCGTTGCACCCTGAGATGACTGGAGCAGCCTGTCGTGCCTGGCTAGGCTACCCCGTTCTTCACTATGGGGGTGATGAAAATTGCCGAATATGGCACTTGGCAATCTCCTTCGGCTCCATAGGGATGAACGGGGTAGTCCACACATGCGCAACCGGCTCAGGGAGCGATGAGGGGTCCAACGGGGTACATCAGACACCTCATTTTCATGATCTGTGAGGGCCTCATCAACGAGACCCCCACCAATCTGCAATAGGGCCTGTAGATAGGGCCTAGCTCGTGGCAAAACCCCTTTAATGGTAGTTGTTTTAGCAAGTGGTTTTGAGTTCAGACATGATAACTTCTTTCCCCTCAAGTGAATCACATATCTTCCTCTGGATGATGCAGTTTTGTGGACTGTACTATGCAGGCTCTCTCTGAAGAGGAAGCACAGTTACTGCTGATGATTAGACAAGCTTTTTTCACACAGTTATAAAGAAGACAGCAGTTCGGCCTCCCTGACTGTATACTTATGTGGTCTTTAGGAAAGATAAAGAGAGAATGATCACCACACTATTCACTCAGCAGATAGAGATTGTACAGCACCTAGCTACCCATGTGATGCTGTTCTGAGTTATCATGGAAAGGATTACAGACAGCAAAGAAAAAAAACAAATATAAGTCAAGATGGAGTCTGATCAAAGCAGACAAGAGGTTGCACACCATGGAAAAGAGTTTCTTTCCTGTTTTTACACATTCATTATTTGCATGGTAATCGTGTAAGAGATGCAGTGTCATCATCCAATTCAGAAGAAGGAAAATTTGGAAACCTAGACTTCAGGTTTATCTGCCTTAAAGGAAACCTACTATTTGATTTGATGCATTATGAAGCAAACATACCTTGAGAATGCTGTAGCTACACTGATGCAGGATCATATCTTGGTTAATCCCTGTGCTGAGTGGTTTTGCTTATAAAACAAATACAACATTATGATAATGAAGCTGTCTTGCTTCTATGGCTCCTTCAGCGCTTGGTTCTGGGCTTGTCCTAGCATGTGAGTTTTTCTCAGTAGAAGAGGATGATGTAATCACTGTTCTCCCTGCCAGACAGCATAATCAATTGCTGCACCATCCCCCAGCTGTTGTGTATAAGTGATCCAGCTCAGTTTGATCAGTCATGTCTTGCCTAACCTCCATTTGTAATTACAATCTCCTGTGTGTAATGTGTTTATGTCAGCCAGTCTGTCCCAGCTTTCCCAAGGTCCTGAATGTTATAATTATTTTTTCAGCAAAAGCACTCAGCTCCGGGATTAACCAAGATATGATCCTGCATCAGTGTAGCTACAGTATTCTCAAGGTATGTCTGCTTCATAATGCATCAAATCAAATGGTAGGTTTCCTTTAAATAGTGTGCAGTGGAAGAGAGGGTGCATTGCTGTTGAGGGTACAGTGGAGGTGAGGGTGCATTATTTTTGAGGGAACAGTGGAGGTGATGGTGCACGGGTGGTGAGGGTGCATTGGATGTTTGGGTGCATTGCTGTTAAGGGGAGCAGTGGAGGTGAGGGTGCATTGGATGTGAGGGTGCAGTGGACGTGAGGGTGCAGTGGAGGTCAGGGTGTATTGCATTTGAGGGTACAGTGGAGGTGAAAGTGCATTAGATGTGAGGGTGCAGTTGAGGTAAAGGCTTTATTGCTATTGAGGGTACAGTGGTGGTGAGGGTAAGGCTGCAGTGGAGGTGAGGCTGCATCGGATGCGAGGGAAGTGAGGGTAAAATGCACCAAGTAGTCTTGCCTGTGGTGCTCCAATATATTAATTTACATACAAATAAAAAAAATATTCTTCCCCTATTGGTGACCCTGACACATGCCCTTACTCATATCTGTATCTCCAGACAAAAAAAAACCCCGTACTGGAGTCAAATTCACATACTGAGGGCGTAATAACCCAGAGAAAGGCCAAGTCTGCTCCTACCGGACCCCCAGTGGATAATCATGGAAGTGACTACAAAATCTATTAGGGATTGTGGGTGAAGAAAACATGATACAACATTTATGAGTCAATGTGCTTTACTGTCATCTCATTATGCATCATTAGTCAGTAATTAAGGAGCAAAGAGCTAGTATCAATGAGATCCGGCACCATCCAGACGCCTGAGAAAGTCCACAGCAGCATAAGCTGGATGAGTCATGTACACAGTGAATGCAGCTGCAGAATAGTGAGTGCAGCTCTGGAGTATAATACAGGATGTAACTCAGGATCAGTACAGGATAAGTAATGTCATGTATGTACACAGTGACTGCACCACCAGCAGAATAATGAGTGCAGCTCTGGAGTGTAATACAGGATGTAACTCAGGATCAGTACAGGATAAGTAATGTCATGTATGTACACAGTGACTTCACGCACACAGAATAGTGAGTGCAGCTCAGGAGTATAATACAGGATGTAACTCAGGATCAGTACAGGATAAGTAATGTCATGTATGTACACAGTGACTGCACCACCAGCAGAATAGTGGTTGCAGCTCTGGGGTATAATACAGATGTAACTCAGATTCAGTACAGGATAAGTAATGTCATGTATGTACACAGTGACTGCACCAGCAGAAGAATAGTGAGTGCAGCTCTGGAGTATAATGCAGGATGTAACTCAGGATCAGTACAGGATAAGTAATGTCATGTATGTACACAGTGACTGTACCAGCAGCAGAATAGTGAGTGCAGCTCTGGAGTATAATACAGGATGTAACTCAGGATTGGTACGGGATAAGTAATGTCATGTATGTTGTGAGACACTGAAGGGGTTAACTGTGGATGGGCGGTATGTTTCCCCTAGGTTTTCCTATTATGCAAGGCCTTAGTTCTGAGGTTGGGTTGTCCAGCACCTTGGACACAGGTGGTGGGAGCAGCCTAATCAGTCTGCATAAAGTGGCTGAGCAGAGCTGAGAGTGTGGTCTCTCTTTGAAAGGAGGCTGGAGAGCACACAGCCCTGACCTCTGTGCCTGGAGCAGCCAAGTGATTTTGTATAGTGGTGAGTTAGTGGAATACCTGTATAGTTAGCACCCTGACGGGTAGGATTTTTGTTTATTTAATGCCTGAGTGTAAAGGCTGTTTTATTTTGCTGCTGCAATAAACGCAGGCGAGACCTGTTTTGGACTAAACCTTGGTGTCACTGTCTTGAACTGCATCACAGCACCCCGCTACCACGGTCTCTACTGGGCCAGATCTCCCACAATGTACACAGTGACTGTACCAGCAGAATAGTGAGTGCAGCTCTGGAGTATAATACAGTAAGTACAGGATGGGTATGGAGACAGTGACCCGCCCACTATATGCAGCAGCCATGACATGATCTGCATTTATGTGAAGGGATTTGGATAGTTACTATAATGACTGACACATTTTTAACAAGACATCATTGATGTCCATATGATCTATTTTGCTGGTCACATCCAGAGGTCCTATGAATCAGAAGGTGCAGCGTCACCCCCTCCCACCATTGTTAGGGGGATGCTAGATTCTCAATGGGTCACATAAAGTCCCTTCTATAATTAAGTCATCAATTAAACAAGTTACAATAAGCAGAGAATCAAAAATTCATGAAAGCAAATTAAAATAGAATGTGCATAGTAAGCAAAGAGGAAATGTATAGCGTCCCCTAGATATCCCCGAGGAACCTACACAATTATACCAGTCATCTCACTTCATTACGGGCATCTAAACGTGCAGGCAGCAGTGTGACATGAGGCCGGATCATCTCCACATTGGTTGACATTATCATCAAATGTAATTTCATTGTATTTAAAGGAGTTGTTTTATGTATTTGTGCAGTTTTTAAATGTGTTAAAGTTGTAATATGGCGCAGCATAATGTGGCGAGCATAATGACCTATACTTGACCTTTACAGGAATTTTTCTATATTCTTTGTGGTCAAGAATCACAACTGTCCCACTGTCGCACCTACAGTGTTTGTGCAGAAGACATTTCTTAACTGATGTGATATTTACTGTTAAAGTTGTAATATGGTGCAGTACTTATAAATTATGCATAGATGGACTTATCTGTATCTGTATTCTGACTGGAATCAATTTACAACTATGAGAGACACATATTCTGTTTATTCCAAAATATTCAAACCAATGTATTCATTTATATAAAACTGCTAAAGTTGCACTGTGGTTCCACTTCATTTAATTGAAAATATATGTATATTCCTATAGAAATGGATTGACAACTATAAGAAACAAACATTCTGTATACTACAAAATATTTCAACCAATTTCTTCATTTTAATAAAACGACTAAGGTTGCAATGTGGTGCAGTACTAATTATTCATTGAGAGATATACTGTATATATCTATATTCTTATACGAATGGAGTCACAACTTTCACACTAACAGACACTTTACTTTGCAAACTTCTTAAGCTAATCATATATTGCTACGGGCCTTATTGTATACTTCTAAAGTTGAAATATGGTGCAGGACCTTCAAATAGTGAATGTAGAGACTTACCTATATTATGACAGGAATAAAAATATAACTGTGACTGAAATATACTGTGTATTCCAAACAATTTACACCATGTTTACATTTATATCAGTGCCGATATATATTGCTAAAGTTGTAGTGTGGCGCAGTATGCAGAGAGGGACTTATTCCTATTCTGACATAAGTATAGAAAGGCAGTTGTCACATTCACACATACTGTACTTTGCAATATACTTTATATTTTTTTGTATTTATAAAAGTTGGAGCAGAAGTAATACAATTGGTCATTGTTACAAGCCTTAGCATATATTGTTAAAGTTGTAATGTGGTGCAGCATCTCCAAATTATGCATAGAGAGTCATATCTATATTCTTAAAGCAGGGAAATCACCATTGTCACACTGACACATACTGTGCCTTGCAAAATGTTTGTGCTAATTTTATACTGAGCCCCTTTATTTATTGCTAAAGTTGTAGTGTGGTGCAGTATCTTCAAATAAGGCGAAGAAGGATTAATCCATTGCCTGACAAGAATAGAGTGATGGCTGTTACACTGACACAACTACTTTATATAAAGATTAAACCATGTGAGTATTGTTATGTATCCCCATTTATTTTGCTCAAGTTGTCATATGGTTCAGCATTTCCAAATTATGTATAGAAAGTATTATCTAGCTTCTGAAAGTAATAAAATGACAATTGTCACACTGACTCATACAGTATTTTTTTAAAACACATATAATTTGTTAATTGATATGAGATATAATTAAATATGAGATATAAAGCGCTAAGGTTGTACTAAGGCGCAGAACCTGAAAATTATACAAATAAGGACCATATTCTGACAAGGATAGATTGATAACTGTCACTGATACATCTCAAACTAGTTAAAATGTGTGTATTGATACATCAGTCCCAATACATACTATATATACAGTAGTGAGTAATATTGATAAAGTTGTAGTGTGGTGCAGTGCCTTCAATTTATAAATGTAGAAACGTATCTATATTCTGAACGGAATAGAATCTCAACTGTGACTGAAACATGTATTATATTTGAAAATATTCAATCATTATTTGCAATTATATTAGTCCCAATGAATACTGATAAAGTTGTAGTGTGGTGCAGTACATGCAAATAATACATACATTATATATATATCATACATTATATATATATCAGTGTGCAACATTGTTGAAGTTGTAATGTGGTGCAGCACCTTCAAATTGTAAATGTAGAGACTAATCTAAATTCCGACAGGAATAGAATCACAGTTGTGGCTAAAACATACTGAAAATATATAGTCAAATTAGTCCCAATAAAACGTCAAAAGTTGTAGTGTGGTGCAGTACCTCTAGAATATGCAGAGATGTTATTATGCAATATTTCAATCTAGTGTAACTAGTTTATGTATTGTTACACCAGTCCCAATACATACATACAGTAATGTGCACCACTGATAAAGTTGTAGTGTGGTGCAGCACCTTAAAATTGTAAATGTAGAGAATTATCTATATTCTGTCAGGTGTGGAATCTCAACTGTGACTGAAACATCCTGTATATTCGTAAAAATGTAATCTATTTTTAAATTTATATTATTATTATTATATTAAGTTGTAGTGTGGTGCAGCACCACCAGAATGTACAAAGTTGGTGTTATGCAATATTGAGAGAAACTGAATAACAACTGTAACTGATACAATCAAATCTAGCTAGCTCTAACTAGTTTTGTATCAATACCTCAGTCCCAATAACTTTATTTAGCTTACTTGCTAAAGTTGCCATGTGGTGCAGTATTAAAATATTATTATTGCCAGTAGTAAATAAAATTGTAAGCGGAGTACCCTGCCCCCGCTGGTCACAAGCAGTATTGCTGATTTTTTTTAAAGAGCAATTTCTAATATTAACAGGAGAGATCGGCATGAGGAGGAGTGGGGGTCCGTCACTTACCTTCCGGTTGGTATTGTGCTACCATGGTGACCGTCTGACCTGCTCCCTTTAAGGCAGCCGCAGCTTGTTCATGGGAAGCTCCGCGAAGATCAATGCCATTTACCTGTGAATAAAAGGTGAAGAACATTATTAGAACTCTCTATTCGCTGTATGACGAAGACCCTATACATTTAGTCTTCTGGAGGGGGCGCTGTTGACCTGGGCTTGAATTGAAGCCCCTCTTAGATGAGGAGGGGGCATTCTGTATATAAGTGATCTCTTCCTCCTGCCTAGGACATGGAATAGAAGAACAAGACTATGCAGCGCTCAGAAACCGCCAGGGATGACTAGTCTCATGCCCCATTAACCCACATACTAGCCTTAGTGCCCCCATAACGGTACTAGCCATAGTGTCCATAAAACAGCCTAAGTCCCTAAGATACCATAGTACCCCCATAACATTACTAGCCGTAGTGTCCCAAACATTACAGCCAGTGGTCCCCATAACAGTACTAGCCTTAGAGCCCCCATAGACATTACTGCCAAGTGTCCCCATAACAGTACTACCCAGAATATCCCCATGACATTATAAGCCATAGAGCCCCCATAACATTACTAGCCATAGTAACCCCATAACAGCACTAGCCTTAGAGCCCCCATAACAGTACTAGCCATAGTGTCCTCAAAACAGTACTAGCCTTAGTGCCCCCATAACGGTACTAGCCATAGTGTCCCATAACAGTACTAGCCATAGTACCCCCATAACATTACTAGCCGTAGTGTCCCAATAACATTACTAGCCATAGTGTCCCCATAACATTACTAGCCTTAGAGCCCCCATAACATTACTAGCCATAGTGTCCCCATAACAGTACTAGCCTTAGAGCCCCATAACAGTACTAGCCATAGTACCCCATAACAGCACTAGCCTTTGAGCCCCCATAACAGTACTAGCCCTAGTACCCCCATAACATTACTAGCCATAGTGTCCCCATAACAGTACTAGCTATAGTACCCCCATAACATTACTACCATAGTGTCCCCATAACAGTACTAGCTATAGTACCCCCATAACAGTACTAGCCATAGTGTCCCCATAATATTACTAGCCATAGTGTCCCCATAGTATTACAAGCCATAGGGGCTTATTTACTAAGGGTCCACGGACCGCATTTTCGTCGGGTTTCCCGCCAATTTCTGTTTTGCGCCGCATTTAACAGGAGTTTTTGGTGCACGCGATCGGATTTGGGCGCAATGCGGCGACTTTCATGCGACGCAAATCAGGCGACGTGCCGTCGGACAACCCGACGGATTCAGACTACGCACGGGATTTAACTTTAAAATTGTGTCGCAAGACCCGCACTTACATACACTGGGAAGAAGAAGGTGGACCTCAGCGGGGAAGCGACACATGCAGGATATCGGGCGCACGATCGGGGATCGCGCAGGAACCAGGTAAGTAAATGTGCCCAATAGTGTCCCTGTATCAGTATTAGCCATAGTGTCAGCGGTAATATTCTCTATATTATTCTATATTATATATACAACCTCCATAACAGCACCAGCCACAGTATCACCCTATATACTGCCATGCACCCAGCACCAGTGCACACACAGCTCTGCCTGGTATGAGACTGGCACTCTGACCCTGCTGAGCTCAGGGAGTCCGGCACCTGCTCCGAACAAAACAAAAAAATGCAACACAATTCAAATCGCAGCATTATGCCTTCCAAAATTAAACTGACAGAGCGGAAACCCATCTGATAGTCTTGGCAGAGGTTGGTTGTTACGGGCAGATAATCACTACCCAATCTCCGCAGTCATCTCCCTGCCAAGCGGAGGCGTTGTCCATATGCTGGAGTAACAGACACCGGGATATTACTGCTCCGCTATAATGTGGGAGGAACGGGACATATTCTCCATATACTCACAACAGCTGCGGGAACACTACAACTCCCAGCATGCTCTGATCTGATGAAAACGATCAATACTCAATATTATATTATATTCCATGCTGTGTACTGCCCAACAAGTTTTAAAGGGAACCTGTCACTAGCTGTATTGGTGAAAATGTGGTGACAGGTTCCCTTTAAAACCTGTTGGACAGTCCTGGAACTTCTACTTAGCATGAAGCAGTAATGTCATGTGACCTGTGTGACATCATCTCAGGTCCTTTAGCCTCCTAACATTAGCAACCTGTTCCCCATGCATATATCTGATCACATGAAATCACAGCAGCCTCCAATGACTTCTAATCTTCCCTGTCCTCCATGCAGGATGCTGTAATTTTGTGTATTTGCATATATGCATGGGGTACAGTTTGCTAATTTTAAGAGGCTAAAGGACCTGAGGGGATGTCACCCTGGTAACATGACATTACCGCTGCATGCTAGGTAGAAGTTGCAGGACAACTTTTAGGTAAAATAAGGGTATAAGTTATTTAATAGGGATTTATGGAAACTGTCACTGGCTGTATTTATGAAAATTTGGTGACGGGTTCCCTTTAATTCCCTGATTTTTAAAAACTTAAAACCTTCTGTACTAAACAAAATTTTGGTCATTTTGTCCTATTCCGAGGCCAATGACCTTCTCATACTTTGCTGTACGGAGGTGTCGTTTTTTGCAGGACAAGCTTATGTCTTCATTGTCAGTTGTCACCAATTCTGGGACTGTACATTCTTTTGATCACTTTTTATTCAAGTTTTTAGGTGTTGCAAAAAAGTGGCAATGTGGGCACTATTTTTCGTGCTACAGGGGTTCACTGGTTGGAATAACTGTTTTTAGATTTTGATAAATGAGGAGTTTTGTAACATGACAATACCTGATAGGTTTAGGATTGTATTTGTTTATTTTTATATCCGTTCTAAGGAGGTGATTTTAACTTTAAAGTTTTTATAAATTTTTATTATTTACTATATATATTATTACATTATATTATTTAATATTTTTTGTATTTTACATTTTTACCATATTTTTAGACCCCGTAGGGTACACAAACCCTAGGGGTCTGATCGATCCTAACATATACATACATAACATAGTCTGTGGGAATTTTCATTGAGATCAATAACTAGCATGGGGGGGGGGGGGGGGGCAACGATCCAGCCTAAGATTGCGGCATGGGGTCATAAGGGTTAAACCCGCAATTAGTGGGTGTTAGCGACGACATAATGTAGCAAAAATCCTTTGGGCACTGAGAAGGCTCAGCGTTGGGGCCCTCTTCATAATCCGGCAATCGCACCAGAAAGTACATGTAACATGCACAGTCCTTAAGTGGTTAAAAAATGGTAAAAATAGGGGGGAAGGGCTTATAAAATGGTGACCAAAATAGTATACTCAAAAATATTAAAAAATATTATCTGCATTTTTTTTGCAGATCAAATTGCTTTGCAAACTGTGATCTCCGCTGATTCTACGTAATAATAATTACAGTATCTGCCGAATCTGTTTTACTGCAACACGATAAAATGTAAGCCATGACCGCCCCCTGGTGGACAACTAACAGAACTAATTCTAATGCTGCTGCAACGTTTGTTGATTACAACTCGATGCAACAAATTGGGGCAGATTTATCAAGCTGTCTGAAAGTCAGAATATTTCTAGTTGCCCATGGCAACCAATCACAGCTCAGCTTCCATTTTACCAGTGCTCATGAATATTTTAAAGGGGAGCTGTGATTGGTTGCCATGGGCAATTGGAAATATTCTGACTTTCAGACAGCTTGATAAATCTGCCCCAATGTGATGTGATCGAGCATGGAGCTGACTTGCATTTCAAGAGCAGGGGGCAATTTCTGGGTAATTTGGCATGTGGGGGGTACAATATGACGCTATAATCTACCGTAATACGTACGCAACAGAATGCGAAGAGAGACAAGGCAGTAAAAAGGTGCAAATAGGACAACATTTATTGGCATGACCCTGGTGCAAAGAATAGGCCACCCTCTCTACTGATGCTGTATTGATCATGGCGGACAGAGTTATGGAATTTCTCGCCATTCTCTTTTTTTTTTTGGATACTTTAAAAATAATGGACAATGTTTGCAAGAAAAGTATCTAAAGTGTAAAAAACTAATTAGACAAATGCATCATCACTCCTCTGGACATGAATACAACAGTGGAGCTGGGAGCTGTGAGCTCTCCTCTCCACTATTGTGCCACTGCTGTGGGTGGCAGAGGCTGGCGCGATGTGATGACACCAGAGCCGCAGAGGAGGGAGCAGGACTGCCGTTTTGGAACCAGGAGTAGGAAAGCTTGGAGGCAAGATATGTTTGGGAGTCAGTGTTGTAGAAAGGTGGGCAATTGTACTAGAGGGGGCAATAAGAGCAGGAGGAGCTATAGAAAGTGGGCTTTACCATCAGGTATCTACTTACTGAAGAATTTCCAGAGAATTCCCCAGGGAAGCGTGATCTATAATGTGTTTTATGTAGCAGGGTATGGCTTCCTTTGTCCCCAAAGCTATCTAGTATACGCTAATTTACAGGGGCTACTGGGTATGTCACCCTATCCCCAGCTAGCGATAGCATAACAGGATGCAATGAGTGGGCTTCACAATCATCAATGCAAGGGTGTGTGTAATAGCCAAAACCCCCCGAATCTGAAGGGCTCCCAGTTACACTATGTATGATTTTTTAAGCAGGTGAATAAAAAACTCTTTATACTCACATCCTTCCTCCTTCTCTTCGGCGCCTTTGTGTTGCGTCGAGTGAAGCTGGACTAGTACGCCCTGGATTTATTGTGCAAGTGCTCTAGGTACGGCACAAGTGCAATGTAGCCGGGGCATTATCCCAGTTTCAATTGCTGCATTGCTAGTCTTTAAATTTTTTGCCACAAACAGCCCTTATACGGGCGATTTGGGAGCCTAAACCAGAGGTCCATAAGAACCTGTAGTTGGTTTAAAGTCCCAAATGAACAGGACCTCTTTAATGTTAGGTAAAGGTGACGAAAGGGGGCATTAATTGGGGGGCTACAGTAAGTGAACCACTGTGGGCTGGTGAGCTGTATTAGGGGTTCGGGTGATGGGGCTGTAGGATAGAAGGCATTATACATGGGAAATACAGGAAGAGGAGGGCGTTATATGACCTGGAGGGCGTTATATGACCTGGAGGGCGTTATATGAGATGGAGGGCGTTATATGACATGGAGGGCGTTATATCACATGGAGGGCGTCATATTACATGGAGGGCGTCATATTACTGGAGGCAGTTATCTACATGGAGGGGCGTTATATTACATGGAGGGCGTCATATGACATGGAGGGCGTTATATGACATGGAGGGCGTCATATTACATGGAGGGCGTCATATTACATGGAGGGCGTTATATTACATGGAGGGTGTTATATTACATGTAGGGCGTTATATGACATGGAGGGCGTTATATTACATGGAGGGCGTCATATCACTAGTGGGGGCGCATATACATAGAGGGCATCATATTACATGGAGGGACGGCGTTATATACATGGAGGGCGTTATAATCACATGGAGGCGTTCTATCTACATGGAGGGGTTAGTTTTAGATAGTGGAGAGCAGACGTAACAGGAGGGCGTTAAATCTCAAGGAGGGCGTTATATAACATGGAGGGCGATTATATGACATGGAGGGCGTTATATGACATGGAGGGCGTTATATTACATGGAGGGCGTTATATTACATGGAGGGCGTCATATTACATGGAGGGCGTTATATTACATGGAGGGCGTTATATCACATGGAGGGCGTTATATCACATGGAGGGTGTTATATTACATGGAGGAAGTTATATCACATGGAGGGCGTTATATTACATGGAGGGCGTATATTACATTGAGGGCGTCATCACATGGAGGGAGTTAGTTTACATGGAGAGCATTTATTACAGGAGGGCGTTTAAATCCCATGACAGGGCGTTATATAACATGGAGGGGCGTCATATCACATGGAGCTCAGTATCAATAGACCAGGAGTACTAGTATTGTAAAGTGGAGGAGGCCCGTTATAACATGGAGAGTGTAACCGATATAAATTTAGGAGCGTTAGTTTATATGGAGCAGCATTACGTAACATGAGGGCGTTTTAAATCTCAAGAGAGGGTATTAACATGGGTTATAACATGGAGGGAGCTTTATATCACTCCAGGGAGCTGGGACAATCTTTTGGGACACCGAGCCAAGACGGGCAGTGGATGGGCTGAAGGTGAATACGGGACGGGAGGTTCTGGAGAGGAAAAGGCGAGGCTGCGGTATTGATGAAAAAGGGAGGGAGAGGTAAGAGGAAAGGGAGGGACCGGCGAAGTGGGATCAAGGCGAGAGCATGATAGAAAAAGTTGCAGGGCAGTGAAACAAAGTAAGGGGAGTATATAACATGGAGGGCGTCATTTAAATGGGGGCGTTCACTCTTAAATAGAGGGCGTTATATTACATGGAGGGCGTTATATGTGCATGGAGGGCGTTAGTTTATATGGAGAGCCATTAGTAACAGGAGGCGTTAAATCTCATGGAGGGCGTTATATAACATGTGAGGGCGTTATATCACATGGAGGGGTTTTATTATATTAAATGGAGGCGTCAATATTACGGAGGGCGTATATTACATGGAGGGGGGCGTATATTACATGGAGGGGCGTCATATTACATGGAGGGCGCATTTACATGGAGGGCATTATAATTACATGAAGGGTTGTTGTTTTTATATTACATGTAGCGGCGTTATATCACATGGAGGCGGTAATCACATGGGAGGGGTTAAATAACATGGAAGAGCGTTAATATACATGGGGGGGGTGGGTTCATATACATAGAGAGGCGTTATATTACATGGAGGACGTATAATAACATGCGAGGGTGTTATATTTCAGGGAGGGTGTTACAATCCACAGGCTGGGGTTATATCACAGGAGGGTGGTATATACCGGGAGGCATTATGTAAACAAGGAGGGGCGTATATACATGGAGGGTGTTATATTACATGAAGGGCATTATATCACATGGAGAGCGTCATATTACATGGGGGGTTCATATTACATAGAGAGCGTTATATTACATGGAGGACGTTATATCACATGGAGGGTGTTATATTTCATGGAGGGTGTTAATTCACATGGAGGGCGTTATATCACATGGAGGGTGTTATATTACATGGAGGGCATTATATCACATGGAGGGCGTTATATTACATGGAGGGTGTTATATCACATGGAGGGCATTATATTACATGGAGAGTGTTATATCACATGGAGGGCATTATATTACATGGAGGGTGTCATATTACATGGAGGGCGTCATATTACATGGAGGGCATTATATTACATGGAGGGCGTTATATCACAATCAGGTGACGCTACTGTGTGTAGGGGGCACAGGTACAGGATGACTTCCACTGGATGTGGGACGTTTTGGCAAGTTCAGGAAGACATCAGTACTTGTGTGGGGGCAGTAAGGAGACATCACTTTAATGTGTGTCCTGTAGCGGGGCAAAGTCAGGAAGAAGTCACACGTACTGTGTGGGGGCAGTCAGGAGAACGTCATTACTGTGTGGTGGCAAGGCCGGACAGACGGCATACTGGGTAGGGGGCAGTCAGGTGACGTCATACTGTTGGGGGCAGTCAGGAGACGTTCATACGTGTCGGGGGCGCAAAGTCAAGGAAGACGTCATACTGTGTGGGGCGGTCAGCAGTCAATGGGTTGACGTCATACGATGTGTTGGGGGCCGTCAGGAGACGTTGAACACTGCTGTAGAAGGGTGGCACGGACCAGGGTCACAGGGGGACGGTCATTACTGTGCGGGGGCAGTCAGGAGACGTCCTGTGGTGCGGGGGCAGTCAGGAGACGTCATACTGTGTGGGGGGGCAGTCAGGAGACATCATACTGTGTGGGGGCAAGTCAGGAGCGTCATACTGTGGGGGGCAGTCGGAGACGTCATAATGGGTGGGGGCAGTCAGGAGACGTCATAATGATTGGGTGGGGCAGTCAGGGACATCATACGGTGCGGGGGCAGTTGTGGCAGTTAGGAAGATTGTATCAGACTGTGGGGGTCAGTCGGAGATTGTACTATACTGTGTGCGGGGGCATGTCAGGAGCGTATTACTGGTTGTGGGGGAAGAGGTCATAGGATACTGTCATTACTGGTGTGTTCGGGAGGCAGTCAGGAGACGTCATACTGTGTGCGGGCTGGGCAGTCGAGGAGACATTTCATACTGCTTACCATGTGTTGGATGGGGCCGTCAGGAGCCACTGATCATACTGTGGATATGTGTGGGGGCAGTCAGAGACGTCATACGTGTCCTATGTTAGTGGGGCAAGTCAAGGTGTACATCATACTGTGATGTGGGGGCAAGTCAGGAGACGTGAATGGATTATGGTACTGTGTGTAGGGTGGCAGTCAGGGAGAAACTAACTGTGTGTGGGGGCAAGCAGGAGACGTAATACGTGTGGTGCGGGAGGTCATGGTTCAGGGTAGACGTCTAATACGTGTTGTGAGGGCAGTCTAGGATGACGTCAAACTGTTGGGCTGGGGGCAGTCAGGAGACGTCATACGTTGTGGGGGGCAAGTAAGGAGACGTCATTACTGTGTGGGGGGCGGCAGCAGGAGACGTCATATGGGTGTGGGAGGGCAGTCAGGATGCACGTTCATAACCTGTGTGGGTAGGTAGGGGGGACACTAGGTAAGGAAGGGACATCATACTGTGTAGTGGAGGCTAGTCAGGAGACGTAATTACGGGGTGGGGGCAGTTCAGGACGTATTACGTGTGGGGCAGTTCAGGAGAGTCAATTACTGTATTTGGGGGCAGTCAGAGACGTCATACTGTTGTGGGGGGCTAGTTCAGGAGACGTCATTGACTGTGTGTGGGGGAATGATATGTCTAGGAGACGTGCATACTGATGTGGTGTGGGAGTCAGGAGAATAGCATACTGTGGTGGGCAGGCAGTCAGGAGAGTCATTTACTGTATTAAATGATGGGGGGCCAAGTTCAGGAGGGACGCTCAGGAACTGATGTGTGGGGCAGTCGGAGAATCATCATAGATGTGGGACAGTCAGAGAGACATCATACTGTTGTGTTGGTCGGGGCAGTCAGGGAGATAATGATACTGTGCCGGGGGCATGTCCAGGGACGTCATACTGTTGTGGGGGCACGCAGGAGACAGTTCATTACTGTGTTGGGATGCAGCTCAGGAGACATACAATACTGGTGGGGGGCAGTCAGGAGGACGTATACTGTGTGTGGGGGCCAGTTCAGGTGACGTCATACTGTGTGGGGGCAGTCAGGAGACGTCATACTGGGTGTGGGTGCAGTCAGGAACGTCATACTGTGTGGGGGGGCAGTCAGGAGAGTATTCTGTGTGATGTGGGGGCACAGTCAGGAGACGTTTCATACTGTGTGTGGGGGGGGCCGTCAGGAGACGTCATACTGCGCCTCTGTAGGGGGTGGCAGTACAGGAGGACGTGCATACTGTGTGGGGCGGCAGTCAGGAGACAGTCTACTGTGGGGGCAGTCAGGCGAACGTCATACTTGCGTTTTTTTGTGGGGGGCAGTCAGCGTGACGTCATACGTGTGGGAGGGCCGTCAGGAGACGTCAAGTACTGTTCGCCTTAGTTGAGACACGGTGTGGGGGGCAGTCAGGGAGACTAATACTGTGTGTGGGGGCAAGTCGAGGAGGACGTGAACCATCGGTAGTTGTGGGCGGCAAGTAGTGACGTCAGACTGTGTGGGGGCGTCAGGAAGACGTCATACTGGGTGATTAGGGCGGTGCAGTCAGGGAGACGTCATAACTGTGTGGGGTCAGTCAGGGAGGGGGCCGTCATTACGGTGTGTGGGGGAGGCAGTCAGGAGACGTCAGACTGTGGGTGGGGGGACAGTAGGAGACAATCATATGTGTGTGGGGTGCTAGGTCAGGTAGACGTCCATACTTGTGTTGGGGGCAGTTCCAGGAGGACGTCATACTGTGTGTGGGGGCAGTTCAGGAGACGTCATACTGTGTGGGGTGACAGTCAGGAGACATCATAATGTGTGTGGGGGCACAGTCAGGAGACATTACATACTGTGCGGGGCCTAGGTCAGGGGACGGCATTACTGTGTGGAGGGGCAGTCAAGGAGACGTCATACGTGTTTGGGGGCACAGTCAGGGGAGACACATAACGTGTGTGGGCGTTGTAGTGGGGCTATAGATAGTCAGGAGACGTGCAATACTGTGTTGAGGGGGCAGTAGGAGAGTATACTGATGTTGGGGGGCAGTCAGGAGTACGTATACTGTGTGGGTTGACGTAGACAGGAAGACGTGCATTACTTGTGTGTGGGGCAGTCAGGAGAGTCATTACTTGGTTGGGGGCAGTCAGGAGAAGTGCATTACTGTGTGGTCGTGGGGGCAAGTCACGAGAGTACTCGTGACACGATACTGTGTGCTGGGGGGCAGTCAGCGCGGAAGACGTCATACTGGTTGTGGGGGCAGTGAAGGAGGAGCGGTCTATACTGTGTGTGGGCGGTACCAGTCAGGAGACGTTGCATTACTGTGTGGGGGCCCAGTCAGGAGGAGGAGACGTCAGTAACTGTCTTGGGGGGGCAGTCAGGGAGACGTATACTGATGTGGGGACAGTCAGGAGGAGATCATACTATGTGTGTTATGAGGGGGCAGTCAGGAGGGACATTCTCTACTGTGCTGGGGAGCAGTCAGGAGACGTCCATACGCAGTGTGTGGGGCAGTCAGGAGACTGTTCATACTTGTGAGGGGGGCAGTAAGGAGAACGTCATACTGTGCTGGGGGCAGTCAGGAGACGTCATACTGTGTTGTGGGGCAGTCAGGAGACGGCACTACTGCGCAAATTGATGCTGTCGGGGGCAGGCAGAGACGTCATACTGTGTGGGGGGGGCTCAGGGAGACGTACATACTGTGTGGAGGTGGCGCAGTCAGGAGACGTCATACTGTGTGGGGGGCAGTCAGAGACGTCATACTGTGTGGTGGGGGCCAGTCAGGAGACGTCATACTGTGTGTGGGGGCAGTAGGTCAGAGACGTCATACTGTGTGTGGGCAGGGAAGTCAGGGAGACGTCATACTGTGTGGGGGGCAGTATCAGGAGACGTTCATTATGTGTGGGGACAGTCGAGGAGAATCATACGTGTGTGGGGGGCAGTCAGGAGACATCATATGTGCGGGGGGCCAGTCAGGAGACGTCATACGTGTGTGGGGGCAGTCAGGAGACGTCATTACGGTGCGGGGGCAGTCAGGAGACGGCATACTGTGCTGGGTGGCAGTCAGGAGGAGAGTCATTACTGTGTGTGGGGGCAGTCAGGAGACGTCAACTGCGTGTGGGGGGCCAGGTCAGGAGACGTCATACTGTGGGGGGCGCATGTCAGAGACGTATTACTGTGGGGGGGCAGTCAGGGACGTCTCTGTGTGTGGGCAAGTCAGGAGACGTAATTACTGTGGTGGGGGCGGCAGGAGACGTAATACTGTGTGGGGGCAGTCAGGAGACGTCATAGTGTGGGGGACAGTCAGGAGATGTCGTACTGGTTGTGGGGGGCAGTCAGGAGACGTCATTATTACTGTTTATGTGGGGGCCTCCCAGTCAGGAGACGTCATACTGTGTGGGGGGCAGTCAGGAGACGTCATACTGTGTGGGGGGCAGTCAGGAGATGTCATACTGTGTGTGGGGGGCAGTCAGGAGACGTCATACTGTGTGTGGGGCAGTCAGGAGACGTCATACTGTGTGTGGGGGCAGTCAGGAGACGTCATACTGGTGGGGGGGCAGTCAGGAGGGACGTCAACTGTAATGTGGGGGGCAGTCAGGGAGACTTGTCATTTACTGATGTGGGGGCAGTCAGGAGACGTCAATACTGTGTGTAGGGGGCAGTCAGGAGACGTCATACGGTAGTGGGGGGCAGGCAGGCAGGAGACGTCGATACTGTGTGTGGGGGCAGTCAGGAGAAGTTACTGTGTGTGGGGGCAAGTCAGGGAGACGTCATACTGTGTGGGTGCAGTCAGAGAGATGTGTCATACTGTGTGGGGGGCAGTCAGGAGAACGTCATACTGTGTGGGGGGCAGTCAGGGAGAAGTCATAAGGGACATGATAGTGGGGGGCGTCAGGGGAGACGTATTACTGTGTGGGGGGCAAGTCAGGAGATTGTTTCATACTGTGATGTGAGGGGGCAGTCAGGGAGACGATCGATACTGGGTGTGTGGGGGCAGTCAGGAGACAGTCAATACTTGTGGGGGGAGGCGAGTCAGTGAAACGTCATACTGTGTGGGGGGGGGCAGTCAGGAGAGCCGTCAACTGTGTGTTTATGGGGGCAGCAGGAGACGTTCTACGTGTGGGGCAGTAAGGAGACGTTTCATATGTGTTGTGGGGCAAGTCAGGGAGGACGTCATTACTGTTGGTGGGGCAGTCAGGAGACGTCTACTGTTGTGGGATATAGTGGGGGCGATCAGGAGAAGTATCATTATGGTGTGGGGGCAGATCAGGGGGAGACGTTGATAATGTGTTGTGGAGGGGCAGTCAGGGACGACGTCATACTGTGCGGGGCCGTAGGAGACGTCCAATAACATGGTGTGAGGGGGCAGTTAGGAGAAGTAAATACTGTGTGGGGGGTAGTGGCAGTCAGAGAAGTAATACTGTGTGGGGGGCCGAGTCAGGAGTACGCAGACCATACTGCAGGTAGTATCGGGGGCAATAGTCAGAGACGTGATACTGTGGCGTGGCAGTCAGGAGGCCGTTCATACTGTGTGGGGGCAGTCAGGAGACAGTAATACTGTGTGTGGGAGGCAAGTAAGGAAGCGGAATGTGGACAGGGATGGTGTGAAGGCGTGTGGCGATGGTCAGGAAGAGTCATACTGTGCGGGGTGAGCTTGTTCAGGAGACAGTCATACTGTGTGGGTGGCGGGTCAGTTAGGAGACGTCATTAACTGTGTGATGGTGTCAGTAGGAGACGATCTACTGTGTGTGGGGGCAGACCAGTAGGAGGACGTGTACTGTGTGTGTGGGGCAGTCAGTGTGAGACGTCATACTGTGATGTGGGGGCAGTTCAGTGAGACGTCATTACGTGGGTGGGGCTTGCAGTCAGGAGACGTCATTACTGGGGGTGGGGGCAGTCAGGAGACGTCACACTGTGTGTGTGGGCAGTCAGGAGACGTCATATACTGTAGTGTGGGGCCCAAGTCAGGAGACGTTCATACTGGTGTTAGTGGGGAAGTCAGGATATACGTCATACTGTGTTACGGGGGCAGCAGGAGACGTAATAATGGTGTGGAGGGCAGTCAGGGAGGACGTCATACTGTGTGAGGGGGCAGTCAGGAGACGTTCATACGGTGGGGGGACCTCATTATGTTTAGGAAAGACAAATGGGTCGTATGGTTTGACAATGTGACACTAGCGGAGGACTCCTAGGACTAGATCTTCCTGTTGGTGCGGATTTGCCATTGCGAGTTATATTTCCATATTATATTATTAATGTCCTTCTCTCTTACCCTGGATAGCGTCCCGGAGCCCGTATCAGCACTGTCAATAAACTCAATGACAAGGCCTTCCTTCCGAGAATTACTCCCGATAGCATGTGCAACAGCATTACTTTCACATCTCCGTGTCCTTCATTTCACGGAGGTCTCCTGATCTTCCAGAGTCCGAAATATCCAGGAACACTCCATATTTAAAGGGGAGGTCCATTACAGTGTAAAAAAGATCAGGCAATAATCAAAGCAGAAAGAGAGTCTCTCAGTTTATCTGGTAATACTTATTTTCTACCTAAGGGGGCGCTGTAGGGAAATGACACTGCAGATGTAGCCACGACATTTTCCCTGAATTTATAGACACTGGATTGTAAAAGAGTTGAACATTAAAAAATTAGACATATAAGAGACATATGTGGTTAGATGTTTGCTAGCGTATTTAACAGGGAACTGTCATCGGTTGTACCCCACTAAAACTATAGCCCCACAGGTGGGGTATAAAATGGACCTTAGAGAATTCCCTATTTTTTGTGAAACCACACTTGATCAGTCCTCTAAAGTCAGGCAATTATGACACTTCTCATCCCCGTTTTCACAAGAAGATGAGCAGTGTGTTTGTTTGGCAGATATGGTGGACACATTTTACTGACACGTCCCGTTGCGATCCCCGATGGTCGTTGTCCAATAGGATTATTGGAACTTCCGCGATCACTAAGATCGTGCGCCCAGATTTCCTGCATGTTGTCGCTTCCCCGCTGAGGGTCGCCGGAGTTCACCTTCTTCTTCCCGGTGCATGTGAGTGCTGATCTGGCGACACAATGGGGGTCATTACAAAGGCCCCAATGTTCGCGGTTTTACCGAGGTTTACCCGCATATTTCCGATTTTGCGCTGATGTCCCCGTATTGCCCCGGGACTTTGGCACACGTGCGATGAGTGATTGTGCGCATCTGCACCGGCATGCACGCGACATAGAAATGGCGATTAGAGGGGGCAGTGCCCGAGCAGGAACATGCCGACGGTATTCGGGAACAATAAAAACGCCGCACTCCACCAGCCGAGCCGGGTGAACGTCCAGCGCTAGTTCAGATGCTTTCCAGCGCATTTAGCAGCGCCACTGGGTGGTACGTCGGAGGAACTACCTATAAATCCGGACGGACCCTAATCCAGTCGCAGAGAACGTGCCGTGGATCGGGCGAGAACGGAGCTCGGGTAAGTATGTATCTCGCCCCATTTTTGTGTTTTGTAAATTCCGCGCTCACTCTGAATCTAGATCGGGTTGTCCGAGGTCCACGGCCCCTCCGATTTGGTACGCAAACTTTCAAGCCGCGCCAATAGCTGACCTTCAATCACAGATGTCTGGTGGCGCCAAAAACTCGGGGCCAATTCAAGGCAAAACGGGTAAATTAAAAGTCAAGGGGAAACCATACAAAAATGCCGGTATCTAGGATTATCGTCGGACCCTTAGTGATCAGGAGGCCCCATGGTGTCACTCACGATGTCCTTTGTTTAATATTAGTATATAGAAACACAAGATCCTAACTTTAAGTATGACCACACGCAGCATTTTGTATGGGGTGCTAGAACAGAAGATAGGGGGCTTCTGAGTTAGTGAACTTTCCACTTGCAACTACTAAATTTGGACTAATGAGAAGAGTCATATGTGCTCATTTGGGGGAGCGATTGTTTTAGGTAACATGGGAGATTTCACACAAAAAGAATTATAGAAAGGAGATTTGAACCCTACTTAAAAGTCTAGAAGTTATTAGTGAGGTTTTATAAATCTGCATGACAGGCTTCTATGTAAGGCGTGCCATCCGTCAGCAAGACTGAGCATAAGGCAGTATTGTCCCTGGAGAAATGTGGCGGGTGCAAGATTTTACTTACCCGGGTTTCGTGTTAAACGCGACATGCCAGCGCCGAGCACCACAATTACGATGCGTTTGTGGCCAAAAAATCAAGGAGGCATTAGGAAAAAATGGCGCAGATCGTGGAAATCTCTCGGGTGGTAAACACGTCTGGGGATAAGTCCGCCGAAACGGGGAGCTTAGTTAAATGACCCCCAATGTGCATATCATCCGCACCCATGTGTGTGTATGGGGACCATAACCTCACACTCGAGCTGTGCTCTCTTACTCATTGTATACACTCTGACTGCTGTAGTATTCAAACAGAAGCCTGCTGCATTTTTGGACTGATATAGAAGCACAAAGGGCCATGTAGCAGATCAATAGAAAATGAGCCACAGCGTGTGAGGATTCTGCCTACAAAACTGGAATATAAATCCGATTCCCAATCATGGCTGGATACTAACAATACTACACAATTGGTATGATTACACAAACCTGTCCCGGGACAATATCTTGACACTGGTTGAGAGTGCTAAGTGCTCAGCAAGTGTGGAGGAACACACCCTCATATGAACTTCAAAAAACATTGAGTCCTGGAATAATAAGTATTGGGCATGAGATGTCTTGATGGTACTAACGATGAAACACAATGCTTATGATTACACAGTCTATCTACAGGGACACGGACTAGCAGATAACAGAGAGCACAGCAGTTCGGTGAGGACATAACACCACAGACTGTGCACTGGAAGGAAGCTTACAATCCTGGAATATAAACAACCATTATTCACGTCCTGTTGATATAACTGATACTAACAAACAACAAACGTATGGATTAAACCGCTGTCCAGGTGCAATATGTTAATCCTGGCGGCTAGTGAGCACTGAGCACAGCAGTGTGAGGGACACATTCCAGTGCCTTGAGGAACCAGCAGTCACAAATGTTACGACTTACAACATCTCTGCTGGTGCAATTACCATATACTAGATGCAGAGTAGTTCAGATATAAACCAGTGTGAGGAGATAACTCCAGTGCACTCTCCCAGTAAGTAACCGATCTCACCAGGGATAATACTCTACTGCTGGACGGCGCCAGCATTATGCTCACAGTTAGCGGACAGGGGATTTTTGACTATGTGAAGTTAAATACTTGTATTCGGCTGTATAAATAACCCTGCTGACCAGTATTGGGGACCTCTAGACCCGCCTATATACACATGCATCCATTGTTGATTACTCGGATAATGCTGTCACCTCCCCCTCTACTGGACACAGACCGCTAGCAGTATGAGTGATCACTGGCCACAGAGGACGTTATCCACAGAAACTATCAGTCTGACAGATAAATAGGATAAACATGGATGTCAAGTCCCTGCGCTGCCAAGCACTAACAAAAATAAGAAGCTCTATGGGGAGACAGCTTGTCACCCCCTGGGGGAAAAAAAACTTGGGGGGTGGTATATACACCACAAAGTCGAACAGCACTAAGCCTCAGCAGTGCGATGCTGCCATGTAGTGTACTGTAATTATGGGAGTGTTGCCAGGTATCCATGGATCTATTCCAGGTTCAACCCTTTAGGCATATTGTCTAATGTCCCTTATTTTTAGAGACTGGAAATTTGGGGTGTGTCTGACCCACGCTGTAAGGGCAGGAATAAGTTCGGTACCATGTGGGACTTCAGTGTGGTCGTATAATTCCTATGTGGAGTAGTATAGCTGATTAAAATATTTGGACACTAACTTATTATATTCACTTATTTTTAATTTTAGAGTTTTCCTTTCAACAATAAATTATATCATCACAATGCCAAACCTTTTATGCCACCTTTATATTTGTGTTGGTTCTGCATGGTACTGTACTGTGACATCACTGTGCAGTATACCCTGTACTGTGGACATCACGGGGTGTATATCCCTGTTATGTGACATCATCTGTGCATTATTCCTGTACTTGTGACACACTGGGTGTTGTTGTATTATCTCTGTACTGTGAGACATCACTGTGTGCATTATCCCTGTACTGTGGGACATCACTGTGTGGGTATTATCCCCTGTATGTTGATCACCACTGTGTGATTTATCCCTGTGCTGTGACATCACTGGGTGTATTGATCCTTGTACTAGTGACATCACTGTGTGATTATCTCTGTACTAGGACATCACTGTGTGTATATCCCATTGTCCGCAGTGACTAATGCTGTGGCAGTTATGCCGGTACGTGACATCACTGTGTGCAGACCCCTTTACGTCACAATCATAGTGGTTTATTATCCCCTGTACGGTGACATCACTGTGTGTATATCCCTGTTACTGTGACATCACTGTGTGTATTATCCCTGTACTGTGACAGCGTGTGTGTATTATCCCCATAAGGGACATCACTGTGTGTATATTATCACCCTGTACTGTGACATTTCACTGTGTTGAATTAACCCTGTACGGTGACCAATCACTGTGTGTATTTATCCCTGTTACTGTGACATTCACTGGGTATGTATGATCCCACTGTATGTGACTCACTGTGTAGATTATCCCATGTACTGTGACATACTGGGTGTATGTATCCCTGTACTGTGACATAACTGTGTGCCTTATGCCCGTTGTTACGGTGGACATCACTGTGTGTATTATCCTACTGTAATGTGAAATCCACTGTGGTAGTTATATCCTGTGCGTGACATCAGTGTGTGTTATTTACGCTGTACTGTGACATCACTGTGTGTATTATCCACGTGTAAGTGACATCACCGGTGTAGTATCACCCTGTGTACTGGACATCACTGTTGTGTATATCTCGACGTACTGTGAACAGCGACAGGTGTGTATTATCCCTTTTACACGGCTGGACAGCACTTGATGTGTATTATACCCCTGGTACCTGTCAAAATCACTGTGGTATATTATTTCTGTTCTGATGACATCACGGTGTGGTATTTGCACACTGCTACTGTGACATCACTGGTGTATATCCCTGACTGTGACATCGACTGTGGCATTGTATCCCGTACTGTGACATCACTATGTGTATATCCCTGGCAACTGGACATCACTGTGGTATATCCCTGTACTGTGACATACACATGTGTGTATTATCTCGGTACGGTGGGACAATCACTGTGTGTTATTATCTCTGTACTGTGACAGAGGCCCTGTGTGTATTATCTCGTACTGTGACATTCACGTGTGTATTATCTCTGTGCGGGGACATCACTGTCGTGGATTATTTGTACTGTGACATCACAGTGTATTATATCTGTGCGTGTGACAATCACCTGTGTGTATTATTCACCTGTTCCTGTGCATCACTGGTGTGTAACTATCCCTGTACTGTGACCACACTGTGGTATTATCCCTGTGACTGTTGACATCACTGTGGTATATTTCTGTACTATGACATCCACTGTGTGTTATTATCCATGTACTGTGACATCAGGTGTGTATTATCCCTGTACTGTGACATCACGGGTGTTTATCCCTGTACTGAGACATCACCGGTGTGTATTATCTCTGTAAGTGACATCACTGTGTGTAGTTCTCCTGTCTGTGACATCACGGGGTGTGTATTATCTCTGTACTGTGACACATTGTGTGTACTGTCCCTTGTACTGTGACATAACTGTGTGTATATTCCCTGTACGTGACATCACTGTGGGTATTATCCCGGTAATGTGGACATGCACTGTGTGTATTATCCCTTGTACTATGACATCACTGTGTATATCCCTTGTACATGACATCACTGTGGTATTATCCCCTGTACTGTGAAATCACTGTTGTGATCTCCCTGTATAGACACACTGTGTGATAAATCCCTGTTACTGTGACATCACTGTGTGTGATTATCTCCCTGTACTTGGACATCACTGGGTATTATATTCCTGTACTTGACATCACTGTGTGTATTATCCCTGTACTGTGACTATCACTGTGCGTGTATGATCCGGTACTGTGACATTACTGTGTGTGTATATCCCTGTCTGTGACATCACTGGTGTGGTATTATCTCTGTATGTGACATCACTGTGTGTAATTTATCCTAGATGTCAGCTGTGTGAATCCTGTACTGGACCTTGTGGTATATCCATGTTAGTGACATCACTGATGTGTATTATCCATTGTATGTGACATCCACTGTGTGTATTATCCTGACGTGACATACTGTATCCTGTCTTGCATAATTGTGTTTTATCCCTAATGGGAACACTGTGTGTATCATCCTGATTAGTGACATACACGTTGTGTATATCCTGTACGTGTACATCACGGTGTTGTAGTATCCCTGTTTGTAACGGGATCACGTGGTATATCCCGTATGTGATCTGTGTGTACTGTACTGCATCATGTGTGTTATCCCCGTACGTGACATCATGGGTAGTATTATGCGCTCTGTGACAGGCATGTGTGTAGTATCCCTGATACTGTCGAATCACGTGGACTATCTATAAACTGGACTTGTATCTGGTGACATATCCTCTACCAGTTCACTGTGTTCGATAGTGGTCTGTTGTGATCCTGACTGGTGTCATCTCACTGTGCTATGTATATATCCCTGTACTGTGAACACACGTTGATGATTGTATCATTCCCTGGTGATATATCGTATTGACATCACTGTGTGTATTGTTACACTGTGTGTTATCTTGATGTGACATACTGGGATTATCACTGGTGCTGTAAATCCTATTCGTCTAATGGGTCGTTATATCCTGCTGCTGAATCACTGTGTGTATTATCCTGTACTGTGACATCCACTTGGTGTATTATCCGTTGACGCTGTATTATGGTGTTATCCCTTGTCGGACTAGTGTGTATTATCCCTGTAACTGGACATCACACTGTGTGTTATTATCCTGTACTTGTGACTACACGCTGTGAGTATTCTAGTGGTACTGTGACATCATGTGTTGTCTACCGTTTGATCCCTTGTGTACTCGCTGTTGTACTGGTGAACCGATGGACATGCACTGTGTGTATTCCCTGTACTGTGACAAGAATGTGTGTAGTTATCCCTGTACGGGACATCAGGCGTTGCTTGTATTATCCCCGTTACTGTGACATCACTGGTGTATTCATCCCTGTTACTATGAAAGCGTGACCGCTGTATGGACCATCTGGTATATCCCTGTACATGTGACATCATGTGTAGTATCCCTGTATCAGTGAATCCACTGTGTGTATTATCCCTGTTACTGTGACATACACTGTGTGTATTATCCTGTCTGACTCAACTGGGGTGCTACCTGTATCTACTAGTCTGTGTATTATCCTAGTACAGTGAATACACTGGTGTATTATCCCGCTGTTGTACGTGTAGCATGTAACTGTGATACTGTGGATAATCCTGTATCTGTGACATACACTGTGCATATATCCCTGATACTGTGACATCACTGTGTGTATTTGATCCCTGTACTGTGACATCACTGTGTAGTACCCTGTACTGTGAAATCATGTGGGATGTACTTGGGCAACTGCGTGTTCCCGATATGTGACAATATGGGTTGTATTATCCTGTCACGTGACATCACTTGCTGTGTATATTGATCCTCTGTATGTGACCATCACTGGTGTGAATTATCCCTTGTGTACTCAGAGCCATCATTGCGTGTATTATCCCTGTACTGTGACATCACTGTGTGTATTATCCATGTACTGTGACATCACTGTGTGTATTATCCCGTACTGTGACCATCACTGTGTGATTCAACCCTGTTACTATGACATCACGTGTATTTTATTCCCAGTACAGTGACACCAAATGTGTGTATTTATCCCTGTGTACGGTGACATCACGGTGTGTATTATCCTGTCTGTGACACACTGTGTGTATTATCCTGTACTGTGACATCACTGTGCGTGTATTTCTGTACTGTGACATCACATGTGTGTATTATCCCCTGTATACTGTGACATCATGTGGTATTATCCCTGTACTGGACATCACTGTGTGTATTATCTGTTCCTGGGACAATCAAAAGGTAATTCCGTATTTAAAAATCCACAATTTAGGGGGGACATTGTAGGACATTGGTCTTGACATGTATGTGGGTTTTTTGGCTGATGCTTTTGTACTCACATTAACCCTGCGCTGTTCTGTGTGCATGTAACTCTACCTGCGATACTTGTGGTGTCCAGTACTTTGTAATGACTTGATTATTACTTGTTTGGTGTATGACATGACATTTTTTTAGGTTAACAAGGCAAATATATGTCTCATGATTAGTATTTGGGTTCTTTACAATCTTCTGGAACCAACATTCTGGTTAACAAAAATTGGGGTAACACTTGGTTGTGTCTTACAGGGAACCTCGGAAGGTGATTCTGCACAAGGGCTCCACAGGACTGGGCTTTAATATAGTCGGTGGAGAGGACGGAGAAGGGATCTTCATCTCCTTTATCCTGGCGGGAGGCCCGGCGGACCTGAGCGGGGAGCTGCAGAGAGGAGACCAGATTATATCAGTATGTACTGTACATTTTAGCCCAAAGTGTCTATGTCCTGTCCCTGCTGTTCTCTTAGCTCCAGAGGCGTAACATAAGAGTGGTGGTAGAGCCATAGCAGGCTAGGGGGATAATCTACAGTGTCGGGTGGCCCGGATCCGAACGGCCACATAGAAGGTGGAGGAGGATGCCACCCCATAGGGGCGTAACTACAGGGGTAGCAGCCATAGCAGCTGCTATGGGGCTAACAGTGTCAGGGGGCCCTGGCATCTGGCTTGACACACTAAAGAATGAAAGAGGTGCACCATCATCAGGGGCGTAACTACATGGGTAACAGCTATAACAGCTGCTATGGGGCTCACAGTGTCAGGGGGCCCACCACACACGACCTGCCACTACTAACAGAGGAGGAGTTCACCATCAATCAAGGGCGTGTAACTACGAGGGTATTTCGCGCTCATCAGCCTGCCTATGGGGCTCACAGTGTCAGGGTGCCCGGTATCCGACCGGCCACACTAAAGAGTGGAGGAGATGCACCATCATCAGGGGCGTAATAAGGGGTAAACAACTATACGTAGGCTGCTCTGGGGTCGCAGGGTAAGGGAGGCCCGGGATATACCGAGCCTGCCACACTAAAAAATGGAGGCGGTTCACCATCATCAGGAGCGTAATACAGAGGTAGCAGCCATAGCAGCTGTTTATGGGGCTCCAGTGTCAGTGGGACCCACCACCCGATCTGCAACACTAAAGAATGGCGGAGGTGCACCATCATCAGGGGCGTAACTAAAGGAGGTAGCAGGCCCTAGCAGCTGCTATGGGGCTCACAGTGTCAGGGGGCCCGGTATCCGACCTGCCACACTAAAGAATGGAGGAGGTGCACCATCATCAGGGGACGTAAACTTACATGGGTAACAACTATAGTAGCTGCTTGGGGTTCGACAGGGTCAGGTGTGCGGCCCCACCCACCACCTAAGCCTGCCCACCACTAAAAAAATGGAGGAGGTTCACACCTCATCAGGAGCGTAATATACGGAGTGGTAGCAGCCATAGCAGCCTGTGTGGGCTCACATGGATTCAGTGTGTGGGAACCCACAAGCCGAACATCACTGCAACACTAAAGAATGGGGGGGGCACCATCACTCGCGGCGTAACTACAGGGGTAAGCACGCCCAGGGCAGCTGCTATGGGGCTCACCAGTGTAGGGGCATGCACCCAGATGCATATCCAGAAAGAAGGAGGAGGTGCACCATCATCAGGGCGCGCAACTTGAGAGTCTGCCACCATATTTTGAAAATTTTTGCAAGTGGGCCGCCCTCTTACCCCTTTATAAACTATACAGATTAAACAAAGTACTTAATTATAAGCTGTATTACGGTCTATCTCCTTTACAGTTCTCTGCGCTGTTGTGGCAACTTGATGCATCAAAGGGCAGACCATCCTAAATGTGTGACGGATGCGTGAGAGCAGCATTGTTAGGAATTTAACAGGTAAACTAATGCAATTGGTTTGTCAGAAACCAATGGTCAGCACGTTACTGACAGGGTCAGCTGGTTATACACTGACACTGCATGTGGGATGGAGGGATCAGCCCGTTAGCCCTCTTCAACTCCCCTTGAAGACTGGCTGATGCGTTTACATTGGACGGTCATGAATAGGGGCGTTAAGAAGAAATCTTATAGCTGCAGTGGTGACACCACCAGCATGTTTTAGTGTGGTTATTAGATTGAAGAACGGTGGTAGATGAAGTGACACTGACCCTGCAGCCTCTTACTTGTACTCTTCAGGAAAAATATGACTCTTCTCTGTCTTGTAATTCGCTACTGAGGAGGATGTCATAGTGTTATTGGGGTATGTTAAAGTCTGAAGGACTTAGGAACGTGGTGCTTAACGCCCCCTATGGCATAGTTGGTGTAGCACGCTCGATCCGAGAGTATTGATCAGGCGTGATTATCTAGGGCAACTGAACCGGAGGTCTAATTTCCAGTTGCCCAGATACAGCTGGATGACAACATCTGTCATAAGTCTGGTGCGCCTTATTGATTTATGTATGGCCATTAAGTTATAGAGCGCAAATATGAGATCTAAAGGCAAAGTAGCATATCCTGGGTAAGCAACTCGGGTGTCCAGTTGAGACCCAATATATATGGCTTTACCCAATGGCTTTCTGGTGGCACGGGGAGAGCAGATATCTGCTGGTGCATGGTAGGTGGCACCATATCTGCTGTGGCACTGGGTGGCAGCAGTATCTCTGGTGCACTGGGGGGGAACCAAGCTGCTACGGGTGACATATCTGCTGGTTTGCCACTGGGGAGGCAGCATAGCGGGGCTATCATATATGCTGGTGGGAGAGACTACTAAAGACACAACCGGAGGGTGAGGAGTCGCCATCTTGTAATAGGAGATAGATAGATTGATATCAAGGTAAGTAAATGGAGGAGCCACACTGGCGTACCACTTGTGGTATTGATATGCTGGTGCACTGGAGGCGTGGGACCATTCTGCTGGTTGCACTGGGGCGGAGCCCTATCTTGGTTGCACTGAAGGACGACCATATCTGCTGGTGCACCGTGAAGGGCAGGGCCATTATCTGCTGATGTCATGGGGTGGGGCCATATCTGCTGAGTTGGCACTGGGGGCAGATGGCCATAGTCTTCTGGGTGCATCTGGGGGCAGGGCTCGATCTGTGGTGATATGGAGGTGCGGTCAGGGACAGATTTCTGGTGAACTGGGGCGAGGGAAGGATATCCGCTGGTGGGCACGGAGGCGGGACCATGTCTTCTGGTACACATGGGGAAGGGGCGGTGGCCCATATCTGCTGGTGCAACTGGGGGGCCGGGCACAGATGTGCATGTCTCTTCTTTCTATACTGCCGTGCAAGAATAAACTGCCCAAGTGGTTAACACACTCCACATAAATAAAGTAGAAGAAGCTGCTCCAGCAGGCAATAGCCCCCGCCCCCAGTGCGCTGAGGTTTCCATTAGATAAAGATTACCAATTGGGAATTCCTTAAACGGACATGATCTCTGAAGAATCGGAGAGTGTTGTCCGACAGGTATAAAGTGGCCTAGTTTTTACTCGGGGGGTTATTCTGGGATGGAGACCCCCTTAAAGTAGCAGCGCACTGCAAATTTTCCAGTAAGATCCAGCATCCGTTTGTCTGTTCTGCTGCTGACCTCAGTGTCGCCCCCCTTTGGACCTCCTTCCTGGTATGACATAGATGAACTTTATCCGCACAGGAGCACCTCGGGGGAGCCAAGATGTCAGCCCCGCAGGCTCTGGACTCGGTTTGGAAAAGGCCGCGGTCTATGAGTAAGTGCCCGGACAGATCAGGTCGGAGAGCCTCAAACCTGAGAGGAGGCGCAGGTACAGCCTGGGTACGTATACGATGCAACACTAGAACACACAAAATGGGCCTCATTTTGCTATGGGACAGTCGTGCCACTTACTGGCCATGGTACGTACTTCCTCCTGTATACAAACTAATCAGACAGATGTACAGAAAGCAGAACTGTTCTAGTTGCCATGGAAACCATCAAGACGCTCAGCTTCATTTTCACACAGCTGTTTCTAATATGAAAGCGAGCTCTGATTGGTGCCTGGGAACTAGAACAGTTCTGCTGTAGAAGGGATAAATAATCTCCCCTGTTCAAGTTAAGTAAATCACGTTTAAAAGTCAGGTACACTATTTGTAAGAACTTCCTTTTTTTTTCCTCCAACAATGAAATCATTCAAAATAGAAAATGAAACAAATGTTAGAAATAAACAAGTAATAAGGTCCCTTACCTTCTATGGTACAACCGGCTAATAATGAAGCAGTCATACCTCTAGTAGTGAGAACATATCAGAAAATGTAACGGCACTCCATATATATAACATAACTTCCCCATTGGTTGGGGACTGGGGGGGACGCCCTCCATGTTAAACCCATTAAGTAACTCTCCATGTATATACCAACGTGAATAGCCTCCATGTCATATAACACCCTCCATGTATAAACGCTCCCAGTACATGTATATGACACTCTCTCATGATCATAACTGCACGCTCTTATGTAATATAATGCCCTCCTTGTGATATAACGCCCTCCATGTCATATAACACCCCCCATGTAATATAACGCTCTCCATGTAATATAACCCCCTCCATGTAATATGACGCTCTCCATGTGATATAACGCCCTCCATGTAATATAATGCCCTCCATGTAATATGACGCCCCCTCCATGTAATATGAACACCAACTCTCCATGTTAATATAATGCCCTCCAATGGGATTATAATGACCTCCATGTATATAACACCCTCCATGTGGATATAACGCTCCGCCATTGTAATAACACCCTAATGTAAATATAACACCCTCCATGTGTTGTTTGAATAACGCTTCTCCATGTAATTATAACGCTCTCTAGTAATAGGAACCCCCCAGAAGATAACACGCCTCCATGTGATATAATCCCTCATGTAAATTAACGCTCCCAGTAATATGAATGCCCTCCTTTGTTAGCAAATGCCTCATGTAATATAACACCCTCAGTAATATAACGCCCTCCTTGTTACATAATGCCCTCCATGTAATATAACACCCTCCATGTGATATAACGCGGCCCGCCATGTGATATAACACCCTCCATGAAATATAACACCCTCCATGTGATATAACGTCCTCCATGTAATATAACGCTCTCTATGTAATATGAACCCCCCCATGTAATATGACGCTCTCCATGTGATTTAACGCCCTCCATGTGATTATAACGGGCCCCCCCCCTCACATGTGCAAGTATGAAGCCCTACATGTAATATAACATCCCTTTCCCATGTAAATATGGCTCCTTCCATGTAATATGACGGGCCCTCCATGTAATATGGCCCTCCAGTTAAAACCTAGTAATATGACGCCCTCGTATTGAGCTCATGAATATAACGTCCCTCCATGTAATAACGCCCTCCATTATATAACGCCCTCCATTGAGATTTAACGCTACGTTACATAATGCTCTCATATAAACTAACGCCCATGCATAACCTCCATGCAAATAACGCACTCTTTATCCCTCAGGTTAATATGAGCCTCCATTTATTACCTGCATGGATTACCATCCTGGATAATGACGGGAACTACGCCTCCATACCCCTCAGGTTATAAACCCTATGTAACGCCCTCCCAGTTAAATAGTCCTGTGATTACGTATATATAACGCTCTGTAATAGCCTGCATTGGAGAATTTTAACGCACTCCTGTTATATATGCTCTCCAATGTAAACTAACCGCCCCGTAATGTGCTAGGTATAGCCGCTCCAGTAATAGAACGCTTCCTCCATGTAAAATGACGCCCTCCATGTGAATGACGCTCCTCCAATATTGTGAGTTTTGTATGAAGCCCCCTCCAGGTTAGATAAGCCAGCTATGCATGGGATTTAAACGCCCTCCTGATATAATGCTTCTCCAATGTAAAATGAACTCCCCTCCAGGGTATGATGACGCCCTCCATGTAATATAACGACTCCTCCGTGTATAGATAAAGCCGATCTCATGGATATAACTTCTCACATGTAAATAACACCCTCCATGTAATATAAACGACCCTCCAGGTAATATGAGCCCTCCATGTTATATAACGACCCTGCAGGATTTAACGCCCCCTGTTATATAAGGCTCCAATGGAAAACGAACGCCCTCAATGAATATGACGCTACATGTACATGTATATAACGCGCCTCCTATGTGTGTGATAACGCCCTCCAGTAATAGAATCGCCCTCTGTAATATAACGCTCCTCCATGTAATATACGCCCCTCCAGTGGTTATATAAAGCCTGCATGGGGATTAACTGCCACATGTTATATATGCTCTCCAGGTTGTGTAAAAACTAACGCACCTCCCAGATCATTGCCGCCCTACATGGTATTATAAGGCCTTTCCTCAATGTAATATAACGCCCTCCAATGTGTAAATATGTACGCTTGCCCTCCATGTAATATGACAGTGTCGGTCCATGTAATATGCGCGCCTCCATGTATATAACGCAACTCATGGTATATATGACGCCCTCCATTTGTTATATAACGCCCTGGTCATGGGAGATTTAACGCCTTAATTGTTATATAGCTCTCCATGTAAACTAACGCCCTCCATGATAATATAACGCTCCTACATGTAATTAGTAAACATGCCCTCCATGTGTATAACGCCACCATGGTTATATAACGCCTCTCTTGAGATTTAACGCCCTCTGTGGTACGTAATGCTGCTCCATAATAAAACTAACGCTCCTAAATGTTATATACGGCTGTTTACATTCCATGTAAATAACAGGGCCCTCCATGTACAAAGTGACGCCTCTCCATGTGATACTTGAAGCCCCTCCATTGTTGATATGAACGCCCCTCCTGTTGTATTATAACAGACCTGCATGGGAATTAACGCCCTCCTGGGTTTAATAAATGCTCTCCATGTAAACTAACTCCCTCCAAGTGATGACGCCCTCAAATATTAATATAGACGCCCTCCATGTAAATAACGCCCTAATGTGAGTATATACTTCTCCATGTAATATAACACCCTCCATGCTGATATAAGTCGCCCCTCCATGTGATATAACGATCTCCATGTAAGTATAACGCACCGACATGTAATATGACGCAGTTTGTTTCCTCGCAGTATATAAACGCCTCCATGTTAATATGGGCGTTATATTACATGGAGGGTGTTATATTACATGGAGGGCGTTATATCACATGGAGGGCGTTATATTACATGGAGGGCGTTATATTACATGGAGGGCATTATATTACATGGAGAGCGTTATATTACATGGGGGGTGTTATATGACATGGAGGGCATTATATTACATGGAGGGCGTCATATTACATGGAGGGCGTCATATTACATGGAGGGCGTTATATTACATGGAGGGCGTTATATCACAGTGCTGTATACGGGCTCCGGGGACCTATAGGGTAAGAGAGAAAGGACGTTATAATATATATGGAAGTATAACTCTGCAATGGCAAATCCCACCACAAGGAAGATACTAGTCCAGGAGTCCTCCGCTAGTGTCACATTGTCAAACCATGACCCATTTGTCTTTCCTGAAACATAATGATGTCCCCCACACAGTATGACGTCTCCTGACTGCCCCCCACACACAGTATGACGTCTCCTGACTGCCCCCACACACAGTATCCTTGACGGTAGGCCTGTCTTTCATTGAATGTCGTCCCCCCCACCCAGTTTGGTTATGCAAGCTTCCTCGGTATGACCTGATTCTCTCCTTTTTTTTTACACACAGTTTATTGAACGCTCCCTGATTTGCCCCTTAAAACACAGTATTGACATTTTCCTGACTGCCCCCGCACACAGTATGACGTGTCTCCTGACTGCCCCACACAGTTGAAGTCCCTGACTTGCCCCCACATAGTATGACGTCACCGTATGCACCCCCACACAGGTATGACTTCCTGAATGCCCCCCCACAACAGTTGACGTTCTCATGAATGCCCCCACACAGTTATGACAGTCTCCTGACTGCCCCCCACACACGTTGGACATTCTCCTGACTGCCCCACAGTATGACGTCCCGACTGTCCCACACACAGTATGATCGTCTCATGACTGCCCCCACACACAGATGAGTCCTGATGCCCCCAACAAGTCTGACGGATCCTGACTGCCCCCCCACACAGTATGCCGTCTCCTGACTGCCCCCACACACAGTATGACGCTCGACATGCCCACACAACGTTATGAAGTCTCATGATGCTCGCCCCACATAGTTATGACGTCTCCTGACTGCCCCCCACACAGTATGACGTCCTCCTGACTGCCCCCACACAAGATGACGTCTTGACTGCCCCACCACACAGTATGACTGTCTTCCTGACTGCCCCACAACAACAGTAGACATTCTCATGACTGCCCCCCACACCGTATGACGTTACTGACTGCCCCCCCACACAGTATTATGACGTTCCTGATGTCCCCCCACACAGTATGACTTCCTGACTCTGCAACCACCCACACAGTTTAGGACATCTCGACTTGCCCCCAACAGTTTATGACAGTCTCCTGACTGCCCCACACACAGTATGACGTCCTGACTGCCCCCCCCCACACAGATGAAGTCTACGACTGCCCCCACACACAGCGATGACGTCTGGATGCTGCCCCCCACACCGTATGACGTCTCCGACCTGCCCCCCACACAGATGACGTCTCCTGACTGGCCCCACACAGATTACGCTCCTGATGCCCCACACGCAGTATGACGTCTCTGACCCACACACACAGTTAGACTCTCCGGACTGCCCTCCGAACAGTATGCCGTCTCCTGACTGCCCCGCAAAGCTTTATGACGTCCTCGACTGCCCCACACACAAGTTATGGAAGCTCCTGTACTGCACCCCGCCACAGTTGTGGCTCCTGACTGCCCCACACACAGTATTGATGTCTCCTGATGTCACCACACAGTTGAACGTCTACTGACTGCCCAACACACAGTATGACTCTCTGACTGACCCACACAACAGTATGACGGTCTCTGACTGCCCTTCAAAATACAGTTATGACGTCTCCTGAATGCCCACACACCAGTATGACGGTCTCCGGACTGCCACCCACACACAGTTATGACGTATCCTGGACCTGCCCTCCACACACCGTATGAAGCTCCTGATCTGCCCCCACACCCAGATGACGTATCCTGACTGCCCCCCACACAGTATGCGTCTCCTGACTGCCCCACACGTGACGTCTCCGGACTGCCACCACACAGTATGACTCACTGACTGCCCCAAACACAGTAGAGTCTCCTGACTGCCCCCACACACAGTAGATGTCTCCGGACTGCCCCCACACAGTAGGACGTCTCCTGACTGCCCCCCACACAGTATTACGTCTCGAGGCCCCGCACAGTATGATGATCCTGACTGCCCCCACACACAGATGATGTCTCCTGACTGTCCCCACACAGTATGAGTCTCCTGACTGCCCCACACACAGATGACGTCTCCTGACTGCCCCACACAGTTTTAGAGTCTCATGAATGCCCCCACCACAGTTGATGCTGTCTCGACTTGGCACCACACAGTATGACGTCTCCTGACTCCCCCACCACACCAAGTATGACGTCTCCTGACTGCCCCCCACACAGTTATGGACCGTCCCTGGGAATGCCCCCACACAGTGATGACGTCTCCTGACTGACCCCACACAGTCTGGACGTCTACCTGACTGCCCCCACACACGTATGACGTCTCCCTGCACTGCCCCACACACAAGTCTGATGTTCTCCTGACTGACCCCCACACAGTGTATGGACTGTCTCCTGACTGCCACCCAAACAGTATGGAGTTCTCCTGACTGCCCCCACACGTATGACGTTCCGGACTCCCACACAGATGACGCTCCGGATGCCCCCACACAGTATGACGTCTCTGACTGCCCCCACACAGTTACGTCTCCTGACTGCCCCAACACACAGTATGACGTCTCCTGACTGCCCCACACACACAGTATGTGTCTCCGGACTGCCCCGCACACAGGTATTGATGAAGTCTCCCTGACTGCCCCCAACACAGTATGAATGTCATGACGCCCCCCCACACACAGTATGACGTCTCCTGAATGCCCCCCATCACACAGTATGACGTCTCATGACTGACCCCCCATCCACACACGGTTATGTATGAGGTCTCCTGACTTGCACCCGCACACAGAGGTATGGACGTATCCTGACTGCAACACAACGTATTATGGACGTCTCCTGCTGCCACACACACAGTTATGAGTCTCCTGACTGCCCCCGCACACAGTATGAATACTCCCTGACTGACCCCCACACAGTATGACATTATCTAACTTGCCCGCCACAGTATGATGTCTCCCTGACTGACACCCCACACCTTATGCGTTCTCCTACTGCCCCACACAGTTTATGAGTCTCCTGACTGCCCCCACACAGATATGAAGTTCTGACTGCCCCAACACAGTAGATGTCTCCTGAATGCCACCACCCAGTATGACGCTACTGACTGCCCCGCACCACAGTATGAGTTCCTGACTGCACCCGAACAGTATGACGTTCCTGACCGCGCCCCACCACAGTATGAAGTATCCTGACTGCCCCCACACACAGTATGAAGTCACTGACTGCCCCCACACAGTATGACGTCTCCTGAATGCCCCACACAGTATGAGTTCATGATGCCCACCCCCGTTGACGTCACATGACTGCCCCCACACAGTATGACGTCTCCTGTACTTCCCCCACAACGTATGACGTCTACTGACTGCCCCCCCACACAGTATGTACGTCCTGATGCCCCCACACACAGTATGATCTCTGACTGCCCCCACCCACAGTTATGATTTATCCTGACTGCCCCCAAACCAGTATGACGGTCTCCTGACTGCCACCCACACAACAGTATGACGCGTCACCTGACTGCCAACACATAGGACCGTTCTCATGATGCCCCCAAACAGTTATGCCGTCTCCTGACTGCAACCCACACTGTATGAGTCTTCCTGATGCCCCACACAGTATGACGTCTCCTGGACTGCCCCCAACACACAGTATGTATGACGCCCCTGACTGCCCCACACAGTATGACGTCTCCTGACGCCCCCGCACAGTATTGATGTCTATGACTGCACCCACACACAGTATGATGTTTCCTGATGCCCCACACCAGTAGAGCTCCGACGCCCCCGAACGTTCTGATGGTTCCTCACTGCCCCCACACAGTTATGACATCTCCTGACTGCCCAGCACAGTATGACGGTTTTCCTGACTGACCCCCCAAAGCAGTGACGTCTCCTGACTGCCCCCACACACAGTATGACGTCTCCTGACTGCCCCCACACACACGTAGTGACGTCTCTGACTGCCCCCACACAGTATTGACTTCTCCTGACTGACCCCCACACAGTATGGCGCTCCCTGGATGCCCCCCCACCACAGTGACGTTCTCCTGCCTGCCCCACAAACAGATGACCTAGTCTTCTGACTGCCCCGCCACGTAGCCGTCTCCTGACGACCCCCACAGTATGAATCTCCTAACGCCGCCCGCACAGTTATGCCGTCTACGACTGACCCCCCACACATTTGACGTCTCCTGACGCCCCCAAACAGTATGAGTTCTCGACGGCCCCACACAGTTATGGGACGTATTCATTGAGCCCGCCCCCCACACAGTATGACGTCTCCTGACTGCCCCCACACAGTATGACGTCTCCTGACTGCCCCCACACAGTATGACGTCTCCTGACTGCCCCCACACACAGTATGACGTCTCCTGACTGCCCTTCGCACAGTATGACGTCTCCTGACTTCCCCCGCACAGTATGACGTCTCCTGAGTCTTCCATACTTTAGCATAAGACATCATCATATGTACAGATCTCTGCTGGTTTGCTACAATGTATCAGTCTAGAGCCCAGGCTGTTTAGCTCACAGAGCATTGTCTAGACTGGATACAATTGTCTCCCCTTCTTCTTACTGGCAGTGGATACAATAGTATCCAGTCTAGACAATGCTCTGTGAGCTAAACACATCAGTACTGGCAGCTGTGCACACATCTACTAGTTTGCTACAATGTATCAGTCCAGAATATCTTGTCTATAACTTTCTCCCTCACCCGTTGGCTCCTTGTAGACATAAACACAACATAAAAATGACAGGTAAAAACAACAACACAATCTACAAGCCTGAATCCATAATAAAATGCACGAACGCAGAAGATTGGAATAAATTTATGTTCTGATAGAATTCTCTCCTCTGGGGATTGACAGCTGTGACAGATTATTACATGAGCCATGAAACCAAGGAGGATTTAATTGCTGAGATACACAAGACTGACATCCTACATGCAAATAACGCAGGGGAGAACAGGGAATGGTACGCTCCAGACCATACCAATATCACCCAGGCCAATCCATTCATTTATGATACAGATTACATCCAAGTGTCACATGGTGACAGCAAAAAATGTACTAAAACATCAGTATAATGTAGTGATCAATTCAATGTTTCGCATGTAATCTGTCAGCAAACGGATTTAGAGGAATCTATTATTTTTGGTGATTTTTGTGACATTTTTTACATTTTTACTCGCCTCAAGTATTTATAGCTAACAAAAGTACATGACCATTAAATACAAATCCATATAAATATACAGTAAGTCAGTGCTGGGAGCTGCTTGCTGACTGTTTCTGGTTGGCATTAGATTTGTTGGTGCAAAGAACTGAAAACATATAACTGTCATCCTCAATCTGTCCACTAGATGGCGAAATCTACACAGAATTTAGACGCATCAGAGGAATCGGCTAATCAATTTGTTAATTACAAAGGAAATGTATGATGTAGTTATGAATTGTAAAGCGATGGAATTTCTAAAATACTGGTCTTTATTATAGTAGCTATATTAGTTAACATAGAGGGTAGTATTACAGTAAAATGAGAAAGTCCAAGCAGCATGCTAAGTTTGGGCCCAAATACTCAATAGAATTGTATCTAAGTAGTATTACAGTCGCCATATTCCTGTACATAGGGGACAGTATTATAGTAGTTATATTCTTGTACATAGGGGACAGTATTATAGTAGTTTCTAATTCCTGTCCATAGTGGGCAGTATTATAGTAGTATATTTCTTGTCATAGGGGGCATATGATAGTTTATTTCTTGTTTACATAGGCAGTATTATAGTAGTTATATTCCTGTACATAGGGGCACGTATTATACAGTTTATTTCCTGTACATAGGGTCCGCAGTATTATAGTAGTTATATCTGTACATAGAGGGACGTATTATAGTAGTATTATTTCTTGTACATAGGGGGCAGTATTAATAGTATTTTATTCTTGTACATAGGGGGCATTATTCATAGTAGTTATAGTCTTGTACATAGGGGGCGTATTATAGTATTTATATTCTTGTATAGTAGGGCAGTATTATAGTAGTGTATATTCTGTACAGAGGGGCAGTATTATAGTATTATATTCGGATATAGGGGCAGTATTATAGTGTTATATTCTGTACATAGGGGCAGTATTATAGTAGTTAATTCTTGTTACGTAAGGGGCAGTTTATATATTTATATTCTTGTACATAGGGCAGTATTATAGTAGTATATTCTTGTACATAGGGGGGCAGGATTATAGTAGTATATCTGTACATAGGGGCAGTATTATAGTAGTATATTCTGTACAATAGGGGGCAGTATTATACGTTTTATTCTTGTAATAGGGGGTATTATTCGTATTATATCCTTGTACATAGGGCAGATTATAGTAGTTATATTCTTGTACATAGGGGGCAGTATTATAGTAGTTATATTCTTGTACATAGGGGGCAGTATTATAGTAGTTATATTCTTGTACATAGGGGCTGTATTATAGTCTTTTAAGCTGAACATATGCCAGGAAGCTGCAGTACATATAGATTGCAATGACTATGCAGAAGTTTCTTGACAAGTTACAGTACAGAGAGTGTCTTTTGTCTCCTATCTCCTATAGGCTGTCGCCATCTCCAATGAATATAAATTGACAGCTAATACATAATAATATACTGTAATTAGATCATTAGCTTAAAAAAACATCTCAAATCTTATATCCATGTAGCATATAGACATATAGCAACCAGAGTTGTACATCTATGAGAAGTCATCGTCTCCATCTCAGGTGATCTTGAGCAATGAAGAGGTTACTGTCTGTGTTCCTGGTAAGTAATACCCCATTGTCAGCATCATTGGTAATCTAGGGCAGTGAAATGTTAATATTTATATCGCTGTTGCTTTGTGGTAGTAAATGGGCTACTGTAAAGACCCCTGGTGTTTAGGAAATGTAAATGAATGGGGTTGATACAAGCGTGGCTTATATGTTGTGCAGTGAAGGAGTTAATGTAAAGAAAAGTCGGTCCCTGTCAGTTATTGAATAAATATGAGAATATCTCTGGGTCCAATGTAAGTGAAATGGTTAATGAGGATGAAAGATAAGTGGTCATGAAATAGGGGTTAATTCCAGTCTTCCTAGCAGTTATCAGCAATGAAGGGGTTACTGTAAGAATAATTGAGGGTCTGAGGCAGGAAACTGGTTAATATCAAGATCACTGATGGTCTAGGATATTGAGGAGGTTAATCCCAGTACCTCTAGTGGTCTGGGACACTGAGGGGATGAATCTCTGTATCTCTGGTGGTCTAGGACACTGAGGGGGTTAATCCCTGTATCTATGGTGGTCTGGGGCACTGAGGGGGTTAATCTCTGTATAAGATTATTTAGTCATCATAGGCAAATGTGTTCATTTAATGATCCTTAAAAGACGGTAAGAGAACTGTGCAGCCATAAGCCTTCCCCAGCACAGTTCTCTCTAGGAATGGCTCAGTGATTTGGAAACACGCTGTCCAATCATCAAATGGGTTATTCACATTAAGAATGGATGCCATATATTTAGTTCTATGAGGGTCTGATATCTGGGACCCCTACTGATCAGCGGCAACCAGTGTTGCTTACTTACCATGACCTACTCTGCTCACTCACCATATGATGTGTAGTGGTGGTTTTAGGTAATGCAGCAGTGTCCTTTTTAAACTGATCTAGGGAAAGGGGGTCTCTACTGTTGGACCACTGCAAAGATGGATAACGCAGGGACCTGAGACAATAATAAATATCCCCCCCCCCCTTGTTTATATTGCAATGTACAGTGATGGAAGGGGTGTGGAAGTAATAACAATGTATGGCTCTATTATATAGATGCTATATTACATGATCCTTGTAATAAAGCACTTTGCTGTAGTCTGTATAATGCTCATGTCCTTCCGAATGCAGTTAAAAATAATCACCCTCATCCACAAAAGCTCTGCACAATGCTGCACCTACTACCCTTTTTCTCTCTTCTTAGTCTATCGCCCTTCCCATGCTCTTCGATCTGCCAGTGATTTTAGATTAATCTCTACCTTAATTTGAACACCTCATTCATGTCTCGACGACATCCACACCCTCATCCACAAAGCTCTGCACCTCCCTACCCTTCTTCTGTCATCTTAGTCTATCACCCAACCCGTGCACTTCGATCTGCCAGTGATTCTAGATTAATCTCTACCTTAATCTGAACATCTGACTCACGTTTCCAGGACTTCTCCTGAGCTGCACCAATTCTCTGGAATGCCCTTCCCCAGACTATAAGACTAATATCCAACCTCCAAAGTTTCAAATGCGCTCTTAAAACCCATCTCTTTAGGCAGGTCTATCACACTCGCTACTCGCTTTGCTGAAGTCTGTATAATGTATGGCAGAACAGAGATGTGACAGCAGGTACAAGATACAACAACATACAACATACGGCTGGCGGAGACCCTCTTAATATATTCCCAGGATAGATCTGCTCTACCAGATGTTATCACCAGATGTTCTAGCACATCAATCTTTTTTCTGGCGGGCAGCCAGTGCAGCATGACCCTCATCAATACGACTTATAAACCCCATGAAGCCCCCAGACTACCCACAGATATCTCTAGGAGGAACCGGTTAATTGAAAGTACATTAGAGCCTTCCATTGATCCACAATTGACTCTTGTCCACATCTAGAGAGCGCATAAATCAACTGCAATGGGGGGGGGGGGTATTGACCAGGATGACATTTGGTATCAGACCAACCAAAGAACAGTCCTACTTAAAGTCGTTGTTTGTATCTACGTTGTCCTGTAATGTATGTCTATTGTATAAGACCTTAAAGGGGAATAGAACTCTAAAAAATACAGGAAGGAATAACATAAATCATGGATTCTTTGGTTTTTACACTAAGAAGTAGTGGTTACTAGTGAGTAGTGACCCATTAAAATTCAGGTCCCGGTGTAACCGAATTTTACAACTCTGTCGGGATCCGGTTTGGGTTCAGAACCCCCTGCCAGTAACACCCACAGTCTAACTGTTAACTTGCCAGTGGCATTTAAACTACTGTGCCTGCACAGCCACCAAAATGTCATCATGATGTCATCAGTGAGTGACGAACCTACCCAAAATGGCCGTGCCCTGCACCACAGTAGTTTAGTTGCTACCACGGTGTGTTTTTGAGGCTTTGCCAACGGCATTTAAATGGTTAATGTAACCGATCGCAGCCAATAACAGCAGGGATGTTGTGCCGAACCTGGGCCCCAATTTATAGTGAAGTTCAGGTTTGGGTCCCCCGGAGGACCCAAACCTGTAAAGTTCGCTACGAACCCAAACTTTTCACTCATCACTAGTCTTCACTTTTTGACCCACATGTCGGGACGAGGACTTCTGCTGTGAGTTGCGAGACCACTACATCTCTGGGAGTAGTCTTGGTACTGGTGACAGTGGGCCCATGCAGTACAGGAGAAACTGGTGCAAAGCACCAATGGGGTTAGGCAAGGATTAGTCAAAGATAGGTCAAGGTCAGGGCAAAGTAGAGATCACTATTCGAGTCCAGGTAACAAGCCAGAGGTAAGGACCGGCAGATACACTACAGAGACCAATTATGATGGAATCCTCACTGGGAAATAGAATACAGAATAGCAGATCAGAGATATTATGCCGGTTCTCCCAAAAAAACTCTTTTTTTTACATTTTTTTGACTTTTTGATATGTAATGATTTTTTTCTTTTTTTGGGGGGGGGGGGGGGGGGAGTTTTTTTTTTTTTTTTTTGCTTTACACATTTGAGGTAAATTATGGAATTCTTTTAAAATTTGAACTTCCGCTGTGTACTGTGTCAAAAAACACAGAAAGGAGCCCATAGGAAAGAAGGATAGGAAGTTGACCTTATTTCCTATGTTGAAGCAGTGAACAAGAACTGTGATGACATCATTAGGTTGAGGAGACACATTTCTGTTCTTATTGACTCATAAACAGCTCTGTCTGCAATGTTACAGATATCTGTTATGATCTGCCGTCATCAGATCGGCACCGAAACATGTTCACTATACGGTATTACTGTTTTAAAAAATTTGTTCTCCTGCTTTCAGGAGAACATCATCAGGACACGAACTTTCTCCAATCATGACATCATCACAGGTCCTTTACCATGTAAAAATCATCTGTTTTGTGCGTATTTAATTTATACAGTATATAAACAATGCATAAAATCTTGGGCCAACAGTGAGATATATGCTGTATGTTTTTTCTATATTACTTAATATTTCTCAAAATGGAAAAAAAACTATAAAGAATTGCTAAAAATCCTAAAATAATTAGATTAATCTTTTTTTTTTGGCTACATATTCCCTGTCAGGCACCAGGGTCCTCTGTACCACCACGGACTATGACGTAAGCCGACACCTGGGAGCGGAGTCTAAGTGGCACCCGGTTTTCACCAGAGCCCGCCGCTAAGCGGGTTGGACTTGCTGCGGCGTGGTACCAAGGCAAAGTACAGAATTGTCAGGCAAACTCGTGGTCGGGGACAGGCAGGAAGTAGAGACTGGCAGTTAGGAATCAGAGTCAGGGACGTATCGGAAGGTCAGGACAGGCAGCACGGGATCAGAGTCAGGGACATAACGGAAGGTCAGGACAGGCAGCACGGGATCAGAGTCAGGGACATAGCGGAAGGTCAGGACAGGCAGCACGGGATCAGAGTCAGCGACATAATGGAAGGTCAGGACAGACAGCACGGGATCAGAGTCAGGGACATAGTGGAAGGTCAGGAACGGAATCAAGGTCACAACGGGAAATCACTATAAACGCAAAGGACATAGGAACAAGCTTTCTCAATGGCAATGAGGCACAAAGATCCGGCAGGGAAGACAGGAGACAGGCTGAGACTTTATCAGAATTAGCAGCAGGCCAGCGCCAATTACCGGAACGCTGGCCCTTTAAATCTCTGAAAACCAGGGTGCGTGCTCCCTAGTAGGCAAAAATGCCGGAGCCAGCGCTGGAACAAGAAGAGGTAAGCACCGTGGCGGGAGTCTGGGGACACATCTAGGAGCATGGATGGTGGGTCGCAGGAGCACCCGTGACATTCCCTTTAAAATGTGAAGCATCCTCTTGCATAAGCACAACTCATACTTTCATTTTCTGCATTGCTTCATATCGAGAAAACGTCACACATGGCGAAACAACAAATCACAGAACAATTCTGTACATTTAAGCTTGACTTTAAATGCGCAAAATGGAAAAACAAAATAATAGGCGTTTGTTTGATGTTGATAAAGACGCTCATAGTTGTAGATAATCACAGGCGAATTGAAACGAACAACCGAAATCTAAAGGTGAGATTTTTTTTACAAAAGACAAAAACAAACGTTCATGACAATTTTAAGGTGGCAAGATGTATAAAATCATATGGAAAGATTGTATTTTAAAGGCACCTTTGCGCACACACATAATATCATTTTTTTTATACTTTATTTTACTGTCTAGACTTTTTTTTTGCAGAATAGAAATATAATAAATTTAGGTTTCCAGTGCAGTCTATTTTTAGTAAAAATCATAGATGGATCCAATAAAAGAAGAATAAATCCTTACTTTAGAAAATTATTGAACATTTGCCATTTTGATTATAAAATAAAAGTTGCACCTCCTTACCGCTCTTCTCTCATCTCAGTCTATTACCCGAGCTTTTCGATTAAGATTTCTCCCAAGCTGCACCAATTCTCTGGAATGCCCTTCCCTGGTCTATCGGACTAACTCCCAACCTCAAAAGTTACAAATGTGCTCTTAACACCCATCTCTTTAGGCAAACACCAGATACCAAGCTCCAGGCTTCCCTGCAGTCACATTCACCTTGGACTTTGTATATACAACGCGGCTGATGACTGGTTCAAGCAGCAGAATCTTTATTTATTAAATTATTTTATTCTGTTCCCTTATAAAGAATGGCTGGACCATTATACAAGCTCCTATACCTGAGTGTCTTTTGTCTCATACTCCTATAGGCTGTCGCCATCTCCAATGAATATAAATTGACGCTAATACAATAATATACTGTAATTGATCATAGCTTAAAAAAACATCTTCAATCTTATATCCATGTAGCATATAGACATATAGCAACCAGAGTTGTACATCTATGAGAAGTCATCGTCTCCATCTCAGGTGGATCTTGAGCAATGAAGAGGTTACTGTCTGTGTTCCTGGTAAGTAACACCCATTGTAGCATCATTGGTAATCTAGGGCAGTGAAATGTTAATATTTATATCGCTGTTGCTTTGTGGTAGTAAATGGGCTACTGTAAAGACCCCTGGTGTTTAGGAAAGTAAATAATGGGGTTGATACAAGCGTGGCTTATATGTTGTGCAGTGAAGAGTTAATGTAAAGAAAAGTCGGTCCCTGTCAGTTATTGAATAAATATGAGAATATCTCTGGTCCAGATGTGTGAAATGGTATGAGGATGAAGATAAGTGGTCATGAAATAGGGGTTAATTCCAGTCTTCCTAGCAGTATCAGCAATGAAGGGTTACTGTAAGAATAATTGAGGGTCTGAGGCAGGAACTGGTTAATATCAAGATCACTGATGGTTCTAGGATATTGAGGAGGGTTAATCCAGTACCTTCTAGTGGTCTGGGACACTGAGGGGATGAATCTCTGTATCTCTGGTGGGTCTAGGACACTGAGGGGTTAATCCCTGTATCTATGGTGGTCATGGGGCACTGAGGGGGTTAATCTCTGTATAAGATGATTTAGTCATCAAGGCAAATGTGGTTCATTTAATGATCCTTAAAAGACGGTAAGAGAAACTGTGCAGCCATAAGCCTTCCCAGCACAGTTCTCTCTAGGAATGGCTCATAGTGATTTGGAAACACGCTGTCCAATCATCAAATGGGTTATTCCATTAAGAATGGATGCCATATATTTATGTTCTAGAGGGTTCGATATCTGGTACCCCCTACTGATCAGCGGCAACCAGTGTTGCTTACTTAACATGACCTACTTGCTCACTCACCATATGAGGTGTAGTGTGGTTTTAGGTATGACAGCAGTGTCCTTTTTAATGATCTAGGGAAAGGGGGGTCCTACTGTTGGACCACTGCAAAGATGGATAACGCAGGGACCTGAGACATAATAAATAAATATCCCCCCCCCTTTTATATGGCAATGTACAGTGATGGAAGGGGTGTGGAAGTAATAACAATGTATGGCTCTATTATATAGATGCTATATACATGATCCTTGTAATAAAGCACTTTGCTGTAGTCTGTATAATGCTCATTGTCCTTCCGAATGCAGTTAAAAATAATCACCCTCATCCCAAAAGCTCTGCACAATGCTGAACCTACTACCTTTTTCTCTCTTCTAGTCTATCGCCCTTCCCATGCTCTTCGATCTGCCAGTGATTTTAGATAATCTTACCTTAATTTGAACACCTCATTCATGTCTCGACGACATCCACACCCCCTCACCACAAAGCTCTGCACCTCCCTACCCTTCTTCTGTCATCTTGTCTATCACAACCCGTGCACTCGATCTGCAGGATTCTAGATTAATCTCTACCTTAATCTGAACATGACTCACGTTTCCAGACTTCTCCTGAGCTGCACAATTCTCTGGAATGCCTTCCCCAGACTATAAGACTAATCCAACCTCCAAAGTTTCAATGCGCTCTTAAAACCATCTCTTTAGGCAGGTCTATCACACTCGCTACTCGCTTTGCTGAAGTCTGTATAAGTATGGCAGAACAGAGAGTGTGACAGCAGGTACAAGTGACAACAACATACCACATACGGCTGGCGGAGACCCCCTCTTAATATATTCCCAGGATAGATCTGCTCTACAATGTTATCACCAGATGTTCTAGCACATCAATCTTTTTCTGGCGGGCAGCCAGTGCAGCATGACCCTCATCAATACGACTTATAACCCCATGAAGCCCCCAGACTACCCACAGATATCTCTAGGAGGAACCGGTTAATTGAAAGTACATTAGAGTCTTCCATTGATCCACAATTGACTCTTGTCCACATCTAGAGAGCGCATAATCAACTGCAAGGGGGGGGGGGTATTGACCAGGATGACATTTGGTATCAGACCAACAAAGAACAGTCCTACTTAAAGTCGTTGTTTGTATCTACGTGTCCGTAATGTATGTCTATTGTATAAGACCTTAAAGGGGAATAGAACTCTAAAAAATACAGGAAGGAATAACATAAAATGGATCTTTGGTTTTTACACTAGAAGTAGTGGTTACTAGTGAGTAGTGACCCATTAAAATTCAGGTCCCGGTGTAACCGAATTTTAACTTGTCTGTCGGGATCCGGTTTGGGTTCAGAACCCCCTGCCAGTAACACCCAAGTCTAACTGTTAAACTTGCCAGTGGCATTTAAACTACTGTGCCTGCACAGCCACCAAATGTCATCATGATGTCATCAGTGAGTGACGAACCTACCCAAAATGGCCGTGCCCTGCACCACAGTAGTTTTAGTTGCTACCACGGTGTGTTTTTGAGGCTTGCCAACGGCATTTAAATGGTTAATGTAACGATCGCAGCCAATAACAGCAGGGATGTTGTGCCGAACCGGGCCCCAATTTATAGTGAAGTTTCAGGTTTGGGTCCCCCGGAGGACCCAAACCTGTAAAGTTCGCTACGAAACCCAAACTTTCACTCATCCATAGTCTTCATTTTGACCCACATGTCGGGACGAGGACTTCTGCTGTGAGTGCGAGACCACTACATCTCTGGGAGTAGTCTTGGTACTGGTGACAGTGGGCCCATGCAGTACAGGAGAAACTGGTGCAAAGCACCAATGGGGTTAGGCAAGGATTAGTCAAAGATAGGTCAAGGTCAGGGCAAAGTAGAGATCACTATTCGAGTCCAGGTAACAAGCCAGAGGTAAGGACCGGCAGATACTCTACAGAGACCAATTATGATGAATCCTCACTGGGGAAATAGAAACGAATAGCAGATCAGATATTATGCCGGTTCTCCCAAAAAAACTCTTTTTTTTACATTTTTTTGACTTTTTGAATATGTATGATTTTTTTCTTTTTTGGGGTGGGGGGGGTGCAGTTTTTTTTTTTTTTTTTTGCTTTACACATTTGAGGTAATTATGGAATCTTTTTTAAAATTTGAACTTCCGCGTGTACTGTGTCAAAAAACACAGAAAGGAGCCCATAGGAAAGAAGGATAGGAAGCTGACCCTGTTTCAATGCTGAAGCAGTGAACAAGAACTGTGATGACATCATTAGGTTGAGGAGACACATTCTGTTCTCATTGACCAAACAGCTATGTCTGCAATGTTACAGATATCTGTTATGATCTGCCAGTCATCAGATGGCACCGAAACATGTTCACTATACGGTATTACTGTTGTTTAAAAAATTTGTTCTCCTGCTTCAGGAGAACATCTCAGGACACGAACTTTCTCCAATCATGATCATCACAGGTCCTTACCATGTAAAAATCATCTGTTTTGTGCGTATTTAATTATACCGTATATAAACAAGCATAAAATCTTGGGCCAACAGTGAGATATATGTGTATGTTTTTTCTATATTACTTAATATTTCTCAAAATGGAAAAAAAAACTATAAAGAATTGCAAAATCCTAAAAATTAGATTAATCTTTTTTTTTTGGCTACATATTCCCTGTCAGGCACCAGGGTCCTCTGTACCACCACGGACTATGACGTAAGCCGACACCTGGGAGCGGAGTCTAAGTGGCACCCGGTTTTCACCAAGCCCGCCGAGCGGGTTGGACTTGCTGGGCGTGTGGTACCAAGGCAAAGTACAGAATTGTCAGGCAAACTCGTGGTCGGACAGGCAGGAAGTAGAGACTGGCAGTTAGGAATCAGAGTCAGGGACGTATCGGAAGGTCAGGACAGGCAGCACGGGATCAGAGTCAGGGACATAACGGAAGGTCAGGCAGGCAGCACGGGATCACAGTCAGGACATAGCGGAAGGTAGGACAGGCAACACGGGATCAAGTCAGGACATAATGGAAGGTCAGGACAGACACACGGATCAGAGTCAGGGACATATGGAAGGTCAGGAACGGAAATCAGGTCACAACGGGAAATCACTATAAACGCAAGGACATAGGAACAAGCTTTCTCAATGGCAATGAGGCCCAAGATCCGGCAGGAAGACAGGAGACAGGCTGAGACTTTATCAGAATTAGCAGCAGGCCAGCGCCAATTACCGGAACGCTGGCCCTTTAAATCTCTGAAAACCAGGGTGCGTGCTCCCTAGTAGCAAAAATGCGGAGCCACGCGCTGGAACAAGAAGAGGTAAGCACCGTGGGCGGGAGTCTGGGGACACATCTAGGAGCATGGATGGTGGGTCGCAGGAGCACCCGTGACTTCCCTTTAAAATGTGAAGCATCCTCTTGCATAAGCACAACTCAACTTTCTTTCTGCATTGCTTCATATCGAGAAAACGTCACACATGGCGAAACAAACAAATCACAGAACAATTCTGTACATTAAGCTTGACTTTAAATGCGCAAAATGGAAAAACAAAATAATAGGCATTTGTTTGATGTCGATAAGACGCATAGATGTAGATAATCACAGGCGAATTGAAACGAACAACCGAATCTAAAGGTGAGATTTTTTTTTTACAAAGACAAAAACAACGTTCATGACAATTTTAAGGTGGCAAGATGTATAAATATGTGGAAAGATTGTATTTTAAAGGCACCTTTGCGCACACACATATAATATATTTTTTTTATACTTTATTTTACTGTCTAGACTTTTTTTTGCAGAATAGAAATATAATAAATTTAGGTTTCCAGTGCAGTCTATTTTAGTAAAAATCATAGATGGATCAATAAAAGAGATAAATCCTTACTTTAGAAAATTATTGAACATTTGCCATTTGGATTATAAAATAAAAGTTGCACCTCCTACCGCTTTCTTCTCATCTCAGTCTATTAACGAGCTTTTCGATTAAGATTTCTCCAAGCTGCACCATTCTCTGGAATGCCTTCCCTGGTCTATCGACTAACTCCCACCTCAAAGTTACAAATGTGCTCTTAACACCCATCCTCTTTAGGCAAACACCAGATACCAGCTCCAGGCTTCCCTGCAGTCACATTCACCTTGGACTTTGTATATACAACGCGTCTGATGACTGGTTCAAGCGCAGAATCTTTATTTATTAATTATTTTATTCGTTCCCTTATAAGAATGGCTGGACCATTATACAAGCTCCTATACCTTTGTGTCTCCCCTCATCCTCATAGACTAAGCTCTTGTCATCCCTCATCCTCATAGACGTAAGCTTGTGCACCCCCTCATACTCATAGACTGTAGCTCTTGTGTCACCCCTCATCCTCATAGACGTAAGCTCTTTGTCACCACCTCATCCTCATAGACTGTAAGCTCTTGTGTCCCCCCCTCATCCTCATAGACTGTAAGCTCTTGTGTCCCCCTCATCCTCATAGACTGTAAGCTCTTGTGTCACCACCTATCCATATAGACTGTAAGCTCTTGTGTCTACCATTCTCCTCATGACTGTGAGCTCTTGTGTCACCCCTCACCCTCATAGAGTAAGCTGTGTCACCCCCCTCATACCTCATAGACTGTAAGCTCTTGTGTCAACCCTCATCTTCATAGACTGTAAGCTCTTGTGTCAACCCCTCATCTTCATAGACTGTAAGCTCTTTGTCACCCCTCACCTCATAGACTGTAAGTCTTTGTCACCTCCACCCCCTCATCTCATAGACTGGAAGCTCTTATGTCACCCACTCATCCTCATAGACTGTAAGCTCTTGTGTCACCCTCACTTCATAGACTGTAAGCTTATGTCACCCCCTCATCCTCATAGACTGTAAGACTCTTGTGTCAACCCCTCATCCTCATAGACGTAAGCTCTTGTGTCACCCCCTCATCCTCATAGACTGTAAGCCTTGTGTCACCCCCTCATCCTCATAGACTGTAAGCTCTGTGTCACTCCCTCCTCATCATCAGAGACTGAAGCTCTTGTGTCACCCCTCATCCTCATAGACTGTAAGCATTGTGTCACCCCTCTATCCTCATAGACTGTAAGCTCTTGTTGTCACCCCCTCATCCTCATAGACTGAAGTCTGTGTCACCCCATCATCCTCATAGACGTAAGCTTGTGTCACCCCCTCATCCCATAGTTGTAAGCTCTTGTGTCTCCTCCTCACCTCATAGACTGTAAGCTCTTGTGTCACCCCCTTAGCCTCATAGACGGGTAGACTGTAAGCTCTTGTGTCACCCCCTCATCCTCATAGACTGTAAGTTCTTGTGTCACCCCATCATCCTCATAGACTGTAAGCTCTTGTGTCACCCCCTCATCCCCATAGATTGTAAGCTCTTGTGTCATCCCCTCATCCTCATAGACTGTAAGCTCTTGTGTCACCCCCTTATCCTCATAGACTGTAAGCTCTTGTGTCACCCCCTCATCCTCATAGACTGTAAGTTCTTGTGTCACCCCATCATCCTCATAGACTGTAAGCTCTTGTGTCACCCCCTCATCCCCATAGATTGTAAGCTCTTGTGTCATCCCCTCATCCTCATAGATTGTAAGCTACAAAAAGGTGTAAATTGCAAGACTTAGGATACATCTTCCCCATAAAATGATGATCCTCAGAAACATTACAACACAAAACATCTACGATTTCATATAAAACTGAAAGTATATTCCATAACAACGCCCTAAAGAATAAACCTTTCAAGTATTTTTTTAAATTATCATTTCAGAAGTGAAAAGTTCAGATGTTTATAGTAAACTTTACCGTATACTTTATTTCAGAGAAAAGCCACTATATAAGGACAAGTTGCTAAAGGTTAAAGTGAACCTGTCACCAGCAATGTCATTTTCAGCTGGTGACAGGTTCCAATAGCCTATATTTTGCTGATTTTAAAAATGTCATTTTCAGCATTCTGAATCATTTCAGTAGTTTATAATAGTTTTTTTCACATTACCCGGCTCCCTGCCAACAACGTGGTAAAGCTGCAGCAGTCTGTGTGCCTGTGTCTCAGTCTCCTCATGCATAATTCTTCTACTCACACCATCCCCTCCCTCCGCTACCTGATCAATGCACATGACAGGAAGTGGGAAGGGGAAAGGGAGCTGCATGAGTGTGGAGCAGAGGAGACTGAGACACAGGCACACAGGTTGCAGCTATCTCGACACATCTCCCCAGGACTCACCACTTGCTGCTGGCAGGAAGCCAGGGTAATGAAAAATAAACTATTATAAAGTACTGATATGATTCAGAATGGTAACAAAGGCTGTTTTTTTTTTAAGGCGCAAAATAAGCTATTGGAACCTGTCACCAGCTAAAAGTGATATTCCTGATGACAGGTTCTCTTTAAGTCTTTATATACCGATATAATATTTCACGTGATAATTCAGCTCTATAAGGAGATTAGAATATGTAGTAACTGTATGTAAAGAGATGAGTCACTCGAAACTTTATCAGCTTCTACTCGCTGTATCTATCAGTTATTAGTGGGAGAATGGAAGCAAAGCTCCTGTGTACACACAGCTAAAAGCAGGGGGTAAAAAAATGAATATTTTTCTTTAATAAAATATAAGACTATAGTATTTTTCGGACTATAAGGCGCACGGGAGTATAAGGCGCACCATCAATAAATGTCTGCCAAATGTCTAGTTCATATATATGGCACACCTGATTATAAGGATGAATGACCAGCAGGTGGCAGACCTGTGCACAGTTCAAGGCAGCTGTTGTCTGTAAGTACGGTTCATACATAAGGCACACTGGACTATAAGGCGCACCTTTGAATCAAAGGATTTTTTGTGCGCCTTATAGTCCTAAAAATACGGTAAGTTTACTTGTATCATCTGCATTCTTGATTTATGCGATTTTGTTCAAAGTTTACTTACACTTTAACTCTATACTGTAACAGTGAGAAATAATCATGGAATACACAAACATATAAAGGAAGTGCGTCGTCTAGAAGATTCTTTTACAGCCGTTTTCAAAAATTTGTTGTGCCCTTAGAAGATGAACTTGAATTGAAAATGGTATTTGTAAAGCAACAGACACAAAGCCTCTTTCCTGACGTTGTAGTGTCCTTCTTCAGGCTCCGTTGATTTTGGTTTCTAAAAATTTGCAAAAGGACATCATTACCGCTGCTGGAGCAAAGTCTTTTTTTTTTGGTGCTCCTTTGGTATTAATATTCTCTTAATTTTCTTATTTGGAAAAACAAAAGTGCTACATCCCAGTATTGCTTTCAATTTGTCACACTAAAACAGACAAATATGTTATTGATCGGTTATATTCTGTCATAATTTGTGCCTAAAACTGTCTAAAGTGTCTCTTTAAAGGAAACCTACCACCAATGGATCGACCTATGAAGGTAGATCCGGTGGTAGGTGCATCTAATGTATGTAAGGATAGCCCTTTTTAGGGCTAATCCTTTACTCCCCTTAATCTTTTCTGATCTTTAATCAGGGTAATTTGCAAATTTTCTAAAGAGGCTACTTGGACATGGAGTAGCCGGAGCTGAGACTACACGGCGTGGCTACTCCACGCCCCAGTAAACTCTTTGATCCTCCTACCCAGACATCTTCAGCGTGCAGCTACAGGGAGCTGTGCGCACTCGCCTGTTAGGCTAGAGTTCTGCGCATGCGCAGTAGCACCGGGTTTGGAGCCAAGAACGCGCAACCGCTAGCCTGTGTTCTGCGCATGCGCAGAACTCCAACTCCGCAGACGAGTGCGCGCAGCTCCTTGTAACTGCATGCTGAAGATGTCTGGGTAAGAGGATCAAAGAGGCTACTGGGGTGTGGAGTAGCTGCGCCATGTAGCCTCAGCTCCAGCTACTCCACGCCCCAGTAGCCTCTTGGGAGAGTTTGCATATTACCCTGATTAATGATTAGAAAAGATAGAGGGGAGTAAAGGATTAGCCCTATAAAGGGCTATCCTTACATACGTCAGATCCTTAATAGGTTTCCTTTAAAGGAGCACGCCAGTCAAAGCTAATGATGCCTGGTACGGGGCCTGGAGGGATTTGCTGGACTTATTTTGAGGACCGACTCCAGGTTTCAGTAAGCCCCCGGGCAATAGAGCCTTAGCCATTAATTAGCATATTTTTAAAAGTATTATAGTTTATGAGGCTTAAGAAGATGTGTTCCGGGATTGTAGAGAAGACAGGTAACTCCGACAGGTAAGTATAGATAGCTTAATTGACTACCACACAAGTGGTAGTTTTCCTTTGAGGCTTGTACAACAAGAAGCTTGGTCTATTGTGACATAAGGGGCAATAAATATACAAATTCATCAAAATTTGGCTTCCGTTTTCTGGCGTAAATGAAGTGCCGATTCCCACTGCTGTGGAGGATCCTTGAATTGCAGACTGTGCAGTGTCCTGTTTCATGGACCGACCACAGTGTCCAGGGTGGAACTCGGCGCATCGCTGTGATATTTGATGCAAGGAGTCCTAGCTTTCCCGCAGAATGGAGTGCTGAGATGGAATAACAATAACAGTTCAGCATGGTTGTTCCATGGGGGAGAGTAAGACCATGGGGAAGATTTACTTACCCGGTCCATTTGCGATCCAGCGGCGCGTTCTCTGCGGTGGATTCGGGTCCGGCCAGGATTCACTAAGGTAGTTCCTCCGCCGTCCACCAGGTGGCGCTGCTGCGCTGAAGTTCCCCGAGGCCTGCCGGAATGCACTGAAGTACACCGGCCTATACCTGGTGAAGGTAAGCGCAAGTCTCGCAACACTTTTTTTTTTTTAAATGCGGCAGTTTTTCCGAATTCGTCGGGTTTTCGTTCGGCCACACACCCCCGATTTCCATCGCGTGCATGCCAGCGCCGATGCACCACAATCTGATCACATGCGCCAAAATCCCGGGGCAATACAGGGAAAATCGGCGCAAATCGGAAATATTCGGGTAACGCGTTGGGAAAACGCGAATCGGACCCTTAGTAAATGACCCCCCATGTTCCTAATTTATGACATAACCTATGCCAGACATTTTTAAATAACTACACCCCGATGTTATCGACCATACATTCTGCCGCTTTAAAAAAATACTCACACAAAGTAAAATTTTATAAAATCAGAACCAGCTTGTCAATTAAGTTTTACAAATCTAAAAAAATATGCTGTTAGAAAATGTAAAAATAACAACTGAACGAATAACCAGTAAAACATTTTGAATACAAAATTTTTTTTTAAAAAAAATGATTTTTTTTTCCAAAGCAAAAAAGTATATATTTTTTTTCTAAAACAAAAAAAAATTCAACCTTTTCCTATGAAAAAACAAGCACGAGACCTTCTTCATAAAGAATTCCGCCAACATCTTTTTGGAACCTACCACTCGTATAAGTTAGCGCTATCCCACACAACAAGGTGATATACAATGTGAAAAACTAAAAATGATGTCACTGTGCCACATATTTCTGAATTAAAGGTAAAATTTAAAACAAGTTGACATTTTGGAAAACTGTTCCCTTTACTGATCAGAACAGAGTAAAATTATATATTTAAAGGTTTTAAAAGCTCCTTATATTCTTAGATTAAATACCATATATACTCGAGTATAAGCCTAGTTTTGCAGCACAAAAAATGTGCTGAAAACCCAAACTCAGCTTATACTTGAGTAAAAAAAATATAGGTTTTACCAGGTTTTTGTGGTAAAATTAAGGGTCTCGGGTTATACTTGGGTCGGCTTATACTCGAGTATATACGGTATATATTTATCCATTAAATTAGATTGGCCACTTTTGTTATGTGCGTAAGTGGTGGCAGTGGTGGTGGTGTGTAAGGATATTAGTTAATTTACTAGTATACATCTATTAAAATTTGTGCTCTGCTATTGCCCTTCCATGATGCCATCATGAATATAAGATGAAGATCCTGACAGGGCGATTGCTCATGGACAGTTGGAGTACACGCCCCCCCCCCCCCCCCCATCTGTGGCCATTTTATGGACAGGAATCTCTGGCTGATGAGTTAAAAGACAGGAGGCTTCACTTCACATATCATATTGTTAATCCTGGTTCTTATGACAACCCAACATTTTTAAAATCCATTTATCACAGAGACCAAAAAAATACTCACACAAAGTAAAATTTTATAAAATCAGAACCAGCTTGTCAATAAAGTTTTACAGGTCTAAAAAAAATATGCTGTTAGAAAATGTAAAAATAACAACTGAACGAATATCCAGTAAAACATTTTGAATGCAAAAAAAATTTAAAAAAGGATTTGTTTTCCAAAGCAAAAAAGTCTATATTTTTTTCAAAAACAAAAAAAAAATTCAACCTTTTCCTATGAAAAAACAAGCATGAGACCTTCTTCATAAAGAATTCTGCCAACATCGTATAAGTTAGCACTATCCCACACAACAAGGTGATATACAATGTAAAAAAAATAAAAATGATGTCACATTTTTCTAAATTAAAGGTAAAGTAATGTACATCTCAATATTGTTTTTTAACATTTTTAAAAACTAATTTTATCATCTTAATCATCATTATCAACTAGTTTTGTCACCTTAATTGAAATAAAATTTGAAAATGATGTTGCTATAAATTTGGGTTTTTCAGTTTTTTTTCTTAAATAAAATCTGGTTTATTAATTGAAAAGTTGAAATTTTTCTTTTTTTTTGTTTTTACGTTATTTTTATCTACTATTAAAAAAACATTCTCTTTAAGAGCAACATGATATAGAAATAGGGATAAAATGCGCCTTAACTATTTTAATTTTTGACAAAGGTCAAAGTTCCTCGTCTCACCTGGAATGGATGGGGCATGATCTCTAATCTCCGCAACACAAGGAGTGTAGCTCTATCCTCAGCTCTAGCGGGGTGTTCGGGCCAGTCTGGCTGGTTGCGGAGCATTAGTCGGTCTCTCAATAATTTAACTTTACCGACTGACTGCACCTGCAAAAATGAAATTGGAATAGGCTTTAATATTTGTAATTTTGTGTTGAAAACTTTATCAAAATTTTCTCAAAGCAGACTACAATGGTGTGCATTTAAAAAAAATAAAATAAAATTAGCTTTAACTCTTTTAGGTTTTACCTAAATTTTTAAAAATAACATTAAGTATTAATTTTTAATAAAACTGTGCAAGCATAGACGCACAGCAAAAACGAACATTTGTCAAGTGAATCAACTAGAAATGTATTGAAATCTCTTTCAAATAAAAAAAATTACTAGATATTACTCTAAATTATCTAAATGATATTATTTTACCTTACCAGGAAAAAACGTTACCTCTAACAACTGCCTCTTTTTTTAACTTTTGGCGCATTCTTCTCCCACTGGCTGCAACTATCCAGTTACTTTTCCTTTTGGCTTCTAGACCTGGGGGTTGGCCACATCAATAAATATAAAACATTTTGTAAAGATTTATTCACAATGACAAACTACTGTGTGTAAAATAAATTAAAAAATAAAAATTTTTATATATAATTATTTAAGAAAGTGTAGCGCTTAAAGGCAACCTATCATCGGGGAGGTAATTTTTACCTAAAGACAGGTTCCAATAACCTATGACATGCTCATTCCAAAAATTTGTAAGCAATATGAATAAAACCAGTGTTTTGTAATGATAATTGATTTGGCTCCCTGCCAGCATTGTGTAGTGAGTCCCGGGTATGGGGAGTGGAAGTCATCTACTCAATTTCTCTACCCCTCCTCCTCACTCATGGCCCTCCCTTAGTCTCTCACCTTCTCCCTGATTGAGGAGGAGGGATTGAGAAGAAGACAAATCGTATGGTTGGAGCTGCCGCTTCCTCTCTCCCTCCGGGACTCACTCACCACACACTGCTGAGAGGGAGCGAGGTCATGTAAGATAATTAATTAAAAAGCACTGGATTCACCCATATTGTTGACAAAGGCATTTTTAAAATAAACCTGTGATAGGGTACTAGAACCTGCCTTTAGGTAAAAATAAAAAAACCCTGATGACAGGTTCCCTTTTATGGTCAATTATGGTGTGTATTTGTGACACTTACATTAAAAATAGTAAGTTTTGATTTTTTTTGTGAATCTATGTAAATTTATGTAAATCTAAGCGTATTTCTTTTTCATGGCACATCCCCGTGTACACATATGCTTTCTTAAAATCTGTATGTAGAAATTGTATAAAACCTTGTTATGTAATATTAGTGAAAGTTTGAAAAAAGTGGTATTTCCTTGTATCACTGTTGCTCGGGTTATAAAGGGTATAGAGAGCATCACTCATCAGTTATTATCCCTGTTCCCTTGTGATGCAATATTGATGAATCTTTATAGGGGTTGGAGTTTTTTTTTGGTGTTACAGAGTTCTAAATACCTTTCATAGAGACAAAATGAATAATTTCCCTTCTCACAGCCACCACTAGAGGGAGCTAAGGAGCTCAGTGCATACATTAACTTCATTTATAATACAGGCAGCTCATAAAATCTTTCTTCATCACATTGTGCATTTGTGTCATGGCTAAAAGGTTCTTTGACTCCTTAGGTGCCAAGATCATAGTCCCCCCCCACTTCCTCGAAAGAGCTACTGTAGCCATAATTGGCCGACCTTGCAATGCAATCCTAGGGAGCTTCTGTATTGTCAGAGTGGCTGGAGCCAAATGGCACATGTGAAATAACAAGGCAATAAAAATTGCCCTTAAAATTCAATTGAAAGCTTTGCATACATGGAAAGATAAAAAAACTAAAGTGTTCTTTATCCTGCATAAAAACAAAAATACAAATTTTTGCTTGTCACATCAACCAAAATATGGCAACACAATATATTCCATGGTGCCAACTTTTAAATTTGTTTAATTTGTTTATTTGTCTATTAAAAAAGGGCAACACTGTGACTCTACAAGACCTTACAGCTCTGTATCAGAAAAATTGTGCTCCAACCGATGTAAAGGTATACAGAATGATAAAAATTGATCAAAACAAGTTTGTTGTTTAGGTCACTCCGTCTAACCAGGACATAACACAGATATGTTGCATGCTATGTAGTCAAGCAGTCAATCCGGCAGATTTACACCACAAGCAACTAGTCATGGCTGTGATTGGCCAAGTGGACACCAATCGCAGCCATGCCTGGTTACTAGGATCATAAACTTGCTGGATTGGCTGCTCTGCAACATCCCTTACACGGAACTTAAAGAGGTTGGGCTACCGGATTGGCAGAAGAAAATCCGGCATATTGACGCACCTTGCAACTAGCCATGGCTATGATTGGCCAGGCAGGACACATGGGGTCGGCTCTTCTCCATTTATAACTTTTTCAGATATAACTTACCTATCTCCCAGCAACCTGTCATTGTAGAGAAAATTTAGCTTTTATCGTTATGCAAATTAGCTTCTGATTGCACCAGGGGGTTGGGCCATGCATCTCCTTTTCCTCTATTTACATCTTCTTTTGTGAGGGATGTCAATCATTGTGTAAAGACGAGGTTCTAGAGACCCATCGCAGCACAGAAGGAAGAAAACGATTGCATCATCTAGCATGGCCCCACCCCTTGTGCACTAAGAAGCTCAGTTGCGTGGAGACAAAAATTTAATTTTCTCTAAAATGACAGATCTCTAGGAAGAGGTAAAGGTATGTTTGGGAATCTCATAAAGTTCCCATTCATAATATTTACCCATCGGAGAATTTGAAAGCTGGTACAGCCCCTTTAAATGGGGGGCAATTACTGTAAGGCTGCATTCATAATGGTAATGGAGAGATATACTGTTATGTTCTCTACCAACTCTTATATTACAATATTTTACAAAAATTTTTAAATTTTCCATGTTCCAAATGATATATTTGTGAAAAAAGCTCTGCGGATTATCAGTGTGAGGGCAGCCTGACTCTTCTATTCACCATCTTTTTTTGGATAAATGAAGTCTTTGCCTCTGGCAGGGTGTAATAGGCAAATGATAAGGACAGAACTGGTGTCACCTTATGTCACTTTGCGATCACAATGCAGGGTTCCGGCAGAGGAATGTAAAGTCCTTACCTCTGCATTTTAACAAACACTATGTGATTTGGAGAAAACAAAATCTTCATACTGTTGTCTGTTTTTTGTGTGTATCCCGGTCCTCCGCTGTCATGTGACCAGGAATTGGCTTCTCCAACTGACATGGATAGGAAGTCAATGGGGGGGCACTGGCACACGGCCAGGCAATGCAACTTTTTTGACTCTTAAGGTACTATTTTTGAAAATTGGAAGAGTCGGGGCAGATGGTGGACCTGCGGAGGGACTTTCTGTCACGTTAAATTGACAGACACAGATTATAGCAGAAAGCTAAGACAGGCAGGACCATTTCTGGTCCGAATCTCTTAAAGCAGGTGTGCCAAAGGGGCAATTATTACCGTAAGAGATAATGATAAATTCAACCCAATGATTTGACAACGTTGGAGTGTCAATCACATAACAGTGGAGGACCGGCCTCACAAAGACAGCTACCGGTAAGAAAATGCCTTCCCGTTACACCATTTACCGTTCTACTTTCTAATCTTACTTGAACATTCAAAACAAATCATTCCATTGTTCATTAATCACTGAACACCAGTATGGATTCCAGCACAGCAAAAAGAAAACAAAAAACATTCCCAAAAATAAAAATTGGAACATTGCTCAGTTTCCTGTACTGGAATACATTTCTATTTAGTTGGATCCCGACCATAGAAGACATAGATCTTCTCTATCACTCTTTAACAGTCAGTGTCCACCCACATACACACACTTTCAGCTGTAAATTTTGTTTTTAGGATTATTTTTTTTTTTAAATCCTGCATTTTTAAAACACACCCAGACAGGAGAAAAAACCTGAAACACTGAACTTTTTTTTTCATTTTTTAGAAACAACACTACCGTGGTCCAGGAGGAAGCTGATTTGCACTTGGACAGAACTGAAATTGAAATAACTCTCATTGGTGGCACTGTGTCTGGAAGACGACAGCTTTTTGTTTTTTCTAATTTTTCTTGCAGCTCAAGTGAAAATTGATAAAAGTTTTGATTCTCAATTATATTTTTTATAATCCTGTATAATAGAGTATAGTAAATAGTTTTCTATTTATTAATAATATTTTTTAGGTAACTATTCTTTCAAGGTGCCATGTCCCTTCAGGTTATAACTTTTTTTGTTTTTAAACGCAGGGTTTAAAAAATTTCCATAAACAATGGAACCCCAATTTAATATTTTTTTCTTAAAATCAATTTAATAGTTGAAAAGTTTTTAGAAGTACAGGCAGTCCCCGGGTTACGTACAAGATAAGTTCTGTGGGTTTGTTCTTAAGTTGAGTTTGTATATAAGTCAGAACTGTATGTTTTATCATTGTAACCCCAGCCAGAATTTTTTGGGTCTCTGTGACAATTGGATTTTAAAAAAGTTTGTCATAAGAACCAGGATTATCAATGAAGCTTAATTGCAGACACCTTTTATAACTCCTACAGCTAATTATTATAGCCTATGGCAAAAATACAATGAATTACAAACATCCAGGGGTCCGTTTGTACCAAGGGGTCGTCTGTAAGTTGGGTGTTCTTAAGTAGGGGACCGCCTGTAGTATTTTTTAAATAAATTGATTTAAAAATGCAATCATACTTTTTTTTTTTAAATTGATAAACGTGGCAGTGTTTTTAGAAATTATTTTTTAAATTCAGATCTTATAACAATTACCGGCAACTAGGAAGAGCTTTTTCTTTCTTAAATGCAACATTTTATCAATAAGCAATTTTAATATTTAGTTAAGCCATACATGAATTACCGGATCAAAAGTGATCGACTTTTGAACATAATTTTGAAGTTGAAATTCGGTGACATTTACTATAATAGTTGTTTAATTAATAAGTCGCAAACAGGAGCTTTTAAAATATATAATTGAGTTTTTCCTTTTTTTTTTAATTTAAAACATTCAGACAGTAATTATCTGATTAAAGGGATGTTCTTTAGATTTTTAAAATTTGATTTAAAACAAGTTGACATTTTGGAAAACTGTTCCCTTTACTGATCAAACAAGGAAAAAACTATATACAGTATTTAAATGTTTTAAAAGCTCCTTATATTCTTAGATTAAATATATATTTATCCATTAAATGTGCGTAAGTTGGGGGGGGGGGGGATAAGGATATTAGTTAATTTACTAATATACATCTATTAAAATTTGTGCTCTGCTTTATCGCCCTTCCATGATGCCATCATGAATATAAGATTAAGGTCCTGACAGGGCGATTGCTCATGGACAGTTGGAGATCACATGACCCCCCCATCTGTGGCCATTTTATGGACAGGAATCTCTGACTGATGAAGTAAAAGACAGGAGGCTTCACTTCACATATCATATTGTTAATCCTGATTCTTATGACAACCCAACATTTTTAAAATCCATTTGTCACAGAGACCAAAAAAAATTGTCTGGGGTTACAATTATAAAATATACAGATCCGACTTACATACAAATTCAACTTAAGAACAAACCTACGGAACCTATCTTGTACGTAACCTGGGGACTTCCTGTACACGGTTTGATAGTTTTTAAAAAAATTTTTTATCGAATTACATTTTTGAATCAAATGTTTTGAATGAAATAATGTCAAAAAATATGTTTTAATTAATATTACCGTATATACTCGAGTATAAGCCTAGTTTTTCAGCAAATAAAAATGTGCTGAAACCCCCAAACTCGGCTTATACTCGAGTAAAAAAAAATCGGTTTTACCGGGTTTTTGCGATAAAATTAGGGGCCTCGGCTTATACTTGGGTCAGCTTATACTCGAGTATATATGGTATGTACCCAAAACAGAAGACATTAAAAAATAAATTGCTATATCATATATTTCAAATAAATTCTATGTAGATATAAATATAGAAATATATTTTTGAATCTTATTTTCCCATTATGCACATGCCCTTACACACACACACGCATGCTCAAAAAACATATGACGCCATTTTTTTTTCCAAACAACATTGTGCCTTTAATTTGTTTGATAAATATACAAACTACAAATTCAAGTAAAAAGTCACATACAGAATGGATGACAGGGTTTCCATCCTCCCTCCCATATTATGGTCAGCACAAGGCATAAAAATTCTCCTCAGTTCCCACTGGCACAGAAGCAATAATAAAATATCAGAATTTTTTTTTTTTCGTCAACATCATAACAAAAAATAAACTAAATAAATCCATCATCCTATTGTTTTTTTTTTGTTTTTTTTTAAATAATATAAATTATATTGCACAAGAGTCATGTAAATACTATCAGATATACAAAAAAATTTGAAACAACGATAAAGCAAGTAAAATTATACATATTTAAATTTTTGAAAAAATTTTTTCAGCCATTTATAGAAGTGGCTTTTATTTCAACTGATATCGACCAGGAACAATAATTTTTTTTTTTTCTTTTCCATACCCTTAAGTGCTAGTTAGAGATAAGAATACAGTACAGTGCAGATATGTATTGAAAATAATCTTATGTATATGGTCTCCGCTCATCGAGGTCACAAAAACACAAATTGCGGAATGCATAGAAAGTATAAAATGGCCTACTGCAAAAAACGGATTCACAGCATAATGTTATAAAAACCTTCCTATGCCCAATGATTGTCTATGTCATATAAATAGTATTATTTTCAATCGTTAATGGCTATCGAGTGATAGGAGACTTAAAAAAAACAAAAAAAAAAACCACACACACATTCAATGAAATCCATTATTTGCATAAATGTTCATAGATATAATTTTTTTTTTTGTACAATACTGAATAGAAGCACCAACATTTCCTTTCACGGAAAATATCGCATAAAATCGTAACACACTTTTTGAATTGTATGAAAAAATAAATAAAAAAAAAAAGACTCCCCCAAAAAAAGACCATATTTTTTCCAGGTGTAAAAAATATTGCGGTCTACTATTTTGTAATTATTTATTTTTTACAAAGTTGGATGTTTTGTTGTAGCACCATCTGAAGAACTAACTAACGTGCATTTTTTTTTAGCTGAATGTCTTTTTTTTTTTTCCTGAATATTATTGTAGCACACGTTTCTTTTTTACAGGTAGCCGCATATTATCATATTATCAGATGGTAAAAGAGCAAAGGTCACATCCATGACTAGAGATGAGCGGGATTATGGGTCTGGGGATTGGTTGAGTCATGCAACCTGGACAGTTTGACAGTATGGCCGGCAATCTGGCAAACTGACGCCCCTAGCCAACTAGCTATGGTTGTGATTGGCCAGAAGTGTCCATCCAGGCCATCAATTTGCTGGATTGGCTGCACGGCCACTAATCCAGCAATATGTCCAGGTCGAGCAGGCAAATTGACGCCTCTAGCCAATTTACTATGGCTATAATTGGCCCGAAATGTCCATTGTGGCCAATCAGAGCCATGGCTTGTAGATAGGGGCATCAATTTGTGGGATTGGCTGCACGGCCGCTAATCTGGCAATATGTCCAGGTCGAGCAGGCAAATTGACGCCTCTAGCCAATTAACTATGGCTATGATTGACCAGGAATGTCCATTGTGGCCAATCAGAGCCATGGCTAGTAGGTAGGGGCATCAATTTGTGGGATTGGCTGCACGGCCGCTAATCCGGCAATATGTCCAGGTTGAGCAGGCAAATTGACATTGACACCTCTAGCCTTAACTATGGCTATGATTGACCAGGAATGTCCATTGTGGCCAACTAGAGCAATGGCTAGTAGGTAGGGGCATCAATTTGGGGATTGGCTGCACGGCCGCTAATCCGGCAATATGTCCAGGTGCGCAGGCAAATTGCGCATCTAGCCAATTAACTATGGCTATGATTGGCCCGGAATGTCCATCGTGGCCAATCAGAGCCATGGCTAGTAGGTAGAGGCATCAAATTGCCAAATGGCAATAACCTAAACTTTGGGTCCGCTCATCTCTATCCATGAAAGGGGGAAGGGGTGGACAAGTACAGAATGGCTAACGTAAACATTCACCTTCAGAAGATTATAGAAGGTGATTTTACCGTATTCATCATGCAACTTTAAAACACTTTTTGTTTACACTTAAATTTCAACCATGCAATGAGGCGACCGCACGGACAATGGACGAACAAAGCAAATTCATCACCTGAACATCATATTTTGTGATACATATCTTATTTTACAGATTCATTCACTTAATTTTTTTTCTTCAAATAATAAATATTTTATAGAAAATAGAATCATTACTTATCTTGCTTCGGAAAATTTCGTAGCTGGAAGCCAAGGTTGTAAAATAAAATCTCACATTTAACTGAGTTTTCAATCTGAATCACATCTGGCATGCAGTTAATGTTACAATCCACACTTCAATATAATACCAATGCAGAAAATCATAGGAAAATATATTTGGAAGTCCACATATACTTTTGTATAACTTTTTTTTTTTAATATAACTTTCTTTTTTCAATTTTGGGCAACGTACAGTGATAAAAAACAAACTTACAATGGAAATATGCCACATCCCTTAACATATAATATTTTATATATTTATTAAGTCAACTTTTTTGCTACTTTAATTAAATATATAGTCTGTAATAATGAAAAAAAGTTACTATGTTTTGTTTTTCCATGTTACGTATAAAAATAGAGTGAAATAAATAAAAAATACTGTAGTTTTTTTCTATAATGGCCTCTAAGTTCTCATCTTCGATTGGCACTTTACTGGACTTTCAGTGTTTACAACCGGGCCAGGGGTTTTCCAGTATAAGTGGAAAAACCCCATAGGGTCCAAAAGGGTAACACACCAAGCTCACTCAATTCAGATTCCCATGGCAAGGCCCTCAGTGCTCTGTTGTCACTCTGGCTAGGTTTGAATCAGATGTCACATGACCTCTCCAGTCAGTCATCAGCTATAGTGAAGTAAAGTACTGCCGCAGCCTCAGAAACTTACGGCACAGTTGGTTGTGCTAAGAGAACATGGGTCAAGCTACTGGACCAGGTTAGTTCAAAGTTTAGAGACACTTCCGAGACCTTCATTTTGGGTCACTTTAGGAGTTCCAATAGTGGTGGTCACTAATGCCTTCAAAACTTGCCATTTTGTTTGTGCCTGAAAATGGACATGCAACAAAAAAAGCATGCTTGCAGGAAGACTCCCCCATTAATTTGTGGTCTAACCTCGGTAGTTGTGTTCCTACCTCTGGAGCTACTATGTTTTTTGTGTTCCCTTTTTTAACAAAAAAACAAACAGATGTCTTGACTAGTTTTACAGACCTGAACTTTGTGGTTTGGGTCTGCTCAAAATAGTCAATCTGTTGTAGTTTGCGGGTTTGGTCCCTGTGCCCAATCCCAACTTTATTAGATGTCAGGGTCCTGTGTTCGGCTCACCCCCCCCCCCCCCCCTGGTGGTGGCCCTATCATGGGCGGTTAGTCATTAAATGCCAGTGGCAAAGTTGCCAGTGGCTGTTTAAATTGCTGCAGCCATATTGGCAGCGAAGACCCTCCGCAAAAAAGTATGCAGCGCAGCAGTATATGTGCCTTGGCAACTCTACCAGCGGCATTCAAACTGTTAACACTGGCAATCGGTTCCAAGCACTGGAAAGCGAAGTACGCCCATCACTATCTAGACTGTTCTAATCCCAGAGAAGTGGAAGTCAGAAGAATGGGACCACTTTGGACATTGGAATGCCTGGTTATTGGATATGCCATGAAGTGTTTAGAATTTTTTTTTCTTGTTTGGCTTCTCAATATTGTGCTTGATACTACCGGTATTTGCAAAATCTGAATACTTTACCGACAATATGCGGTTGTATCTGGTATTGTAACTCAACCCATTTAAGTGCTTATCTTTGTTCTTTCATGGAGGTCTTGGGAAGGTTACTCCATTAAGTAAATATTCATTAAGTACATTTTTAAATATTTAAACCAATAAAATACCGCATATATTTTTTCTAAGCAAGCAATTTAATAAAAAAGTAACTGTACCTCTACTTTTTTTGGATCCTATGTTTACACTTTTCTAGAGGTGGGCTATTTATCATTAATTTTTTTTTTTTCTTTTAATTTATTTCTTAGAAAATGAGCAGCCCCTTAAATTCCCGTTCACGGTTTTGGTGCATCTCAACATATGCTAACATCGGCTGCCAATCTGGCCAATATTTCCGGGTCAACACCCGAAGCCAGAAAGAAGCTTTGGGTCTGTTCATCTCTGCTTATTACAACTTTAAGAACCATTACAGGAGACAGTTCTACACTTTGAATTTTTTTTTCAATGTGAAAAATGTCCCTGCCTAAATATATTCCCAATTTTTTGAAGAACATTGTTACAGCTTTGCTATGCAGAATGGGGCAGAATAAGGAGATTTCTCTAATTTCCATTAAAGGACAGCTATATTTACTGCCAAAGGTTTATACGAGACTAGAGTTCTTAAATTGCCACTTTTTCCCTTTGTTCTTTACTTAAAATAAACAAGTGGAGAAAACATGGCGGCCCAGGAAAAAAAAGAGGCCTCAGTCTGCCATATTTATGATATCATTTGCTGCCTTCAGGAATGTTTTTAAAGCAAAATAAAAATACGGTCTCTACATCATTAATTATTTTTTCTTGACAGAAGATGTGTAATAAATCAAATTAATTAAAGAAATTACAAAAAAAAACTACCCCGGAAACATTGCCTTTAAATACAATTGAAATTAGTGCACCATTCTGAGGACATCAACAAAACAATGTAAAGCCATAGAGTTTGGTCTATGCGTCGTTAAAAAATAATTCAAATAAAAATTAAAAACATCATATGGTACAATTACGAATGGGAAACACTAATTTGAACCGATTGAGCATGAATCTTATACAAAATGATGCAAAATCACAATTTTTTAAGCATATCCACGTGTGATATGTCGCACTATGTGTGTCACACTTTTGTTTTATAACAAAATATTAATACTTTATATAGGAATTTTAAAAATGTCATATATTTTTGATCAGCCAATGAAGATTACCCTTAGAAGTCTCGATAATATTCCAGATGAAATTAGTAGCTGAGAAGATTTTGTGGGCCAGAAAAACAGATAAATTCTTGGATGCAAATGGCTAAAGTTTTAAAATAAAGGACAAAAAAAAAAAACAAAAAAAATGTTCACTGGAAAACTGAGGAAAGTCAACAAAGCAACAAACAGTGCATTGTGGGTGATAACATGTCTGCAGGACATCCCAATTCTTCATCGCATACAATGCAACAAACATGGTTTTATAGATAGTGGATAGAATCCAAGTTTGGAAGGCATGGTTACATCAAGCCTGTCCGCTGAAGGTCTCCTTGTAGGTCTTGATTTAAAAATCTACTACCAAAAAACAAAAACATGATCACAGGAATAGGACAATGAAAAGCAAAAAGTACATATTTATTCAAAAACATACTTCTAAAACAGAGCAAAGAGGAAACCACTTCAGGAAAGTCATTATATGGGCCATGAAGACCAACCAATATTTGGAAATTCAAAGATAGCCAAGAGGAGATGAAGTGACACAGGACCTTCTTGGCTCTAATGGTGATTTGTTCTTAGCGGGTTGCATTGATTTCCCCTCTCTTATAAAATTGATTTCATGTTCATGTAAAATCAGCCCATAATTTTTTAAAAAACTTTGACATGTCATCATTTTGATGGGTGTTCTAGATGCTGAGGTTTATAGACCGACACTAATGCAAAGTGTTTAGAAGAATTCAGCTCTTCACAAAGCAATGCAAAGATAGTGGACCAAGTGGTCTAAGGTTCATGGAGAGTCTGTAGACCTGAGTGGATCCATATACACTTTGGGCAGCTTGCCAAGCAGAATTATTGTAGAGATGAGTGGGGGATTGTTTTTAAGTTGGTTCCGGGTTCCGTGTGTCTCTTCACCCAAGGCCAATCACGGCCATGGCTTTAGGTAGGGGCATCTGAAATTAAAGTTTGGGTCTGCTCATCTTTAATGATCAGAAGCGATGGGAGACATTGCTAAACTAATAGACTGCCACCAATTAAATATTATGTCCAAAAATTTTCTAAAAAATTATAGGTACCCTTCAAAGACTTTTCTAAGAATAGACTCCTGGAAATGCCCCAATAAAATGTACGAGTGACGGAGGTAAGGCAGTAGTTGAATATATATCAGGAATTCAAAAAGTTGTTAATTATTTTGATTTTTCACAACTCCAAGGAGAAAAACAATTGTTGTGTAACAAAATCTGAGGACCTAGTTCCCAGATTCCGCAGTAAGCAAGATATAATACGTTGTAAGAAGCTATTCCCACCCCCCCATGAATAGAAAAAATATAATAACACAGGAAGATTACAAATTAAATTTCTAATTTCGTTTAAATAGAATAATTGTGACTTTTTAAATAGAATATAAAAAAATGTGTTACTTAGAATTTTTGAAATGCTTTTTCCTGTTAAAAATTTAATTTGTCAATTTTTTTTAGATTGACTTTTATAAATCCAAACCCAACTGCAATGATTTAATTGCAGGATACTTAAAACCCATGGTTTCCAATACCTTACTTTGCAATGTAATGTTTCCTTCTGAATAACAATTCTAAAATCTGTCCCTCTCCGTTTTGTGTACTCTTGGAACCGGATTTGTCAGGTGATATACTTTTCTAGGAACTCTTTTAGGTCGCTCCCAGAAAATATTAGCAGTTTTCACTAATGACTGCTGATATATCAAAATTAATTTGCTATACTCGATTACCCGTTGGAATGAAAGAAAAATTCAAATTAGATTTTTGTAAAAAAAAAGTTTTAGCTAAAAATTTGCCAAAGTCGTAATTAAATTCACAAAACAACAAAATGTGTAAACAACAAAATGTGATAAATCAGCCTGGAGGCATTCACAAGTTTAATAGGGTTATCCCAATAATAATCAGCAGAAGATTGGTTCTTAAGAAAAAAGTTCTGAATTTGATACGAGCTGATTTTCAAAAGTTAGGAGATGTAAAAGTCCACTGATTTCTCTCGCCAGTCCTTTATCTAGAAGGTCAGATCTCCCACTATGGAGGCAAATAGTGGAAAAAATAATGGCCCACTTTTTTAACCAATTAGGCTAATGGATAATTAAATGAAAATCACATAAGTCGGAGGGGTTTTGGGGGCTTATATGGGTCACATTTTTAGATTCACCTAGACTTTTATTTTCCATGTAATCAAGAGTAGACTGCTTACTGTCTCCCTCAGGGACACCTAGTATTCCCCTCTGCTGTCCATTATCATTTTTATCTTCCACTGAGGCACTCTTAAATTTGAGAATACTCTTCTTAGAAAAAATTTTTTCTGAGAATGGAGAGCAGTAACCACCCCCCCCTCCCCCTGTCCGTAGTCCGTAAACACTAGCAGCCCAAACAGAGAAGGGTGTATCTATGGAGAAGTAGAGATAAATTTCAGTTTGGTTCAGGGTTCGGTTGTCTCCCGCACGACCCCGACATATTGCCGGTGTCGCGGCCGTGCAGCCAATTGGACGGGACCCCCTACTAGCACATGGCTGTAATGGCCAGGTCTGGGTCGCGTCACAAAATCCCCAATGACTGTAATTAAAAGGAATCTTTAATCATCACTATTGAAGAGTACAACTGCAAGAGCGGGGAACACAATAGAAGTCTACTACCGTTTCTTCTCTTCCATACTCCTTTCCATTCAATCATGGATTTTCAGTTGGACCGTTTAAGTTATGCAACTAGTTCCTTTCCTCCATAGAGGCCTCTCGGCCAACATTACATATATACAGTAACTCATTGTTGTGGCCCTGTCAACCTGCAGGTTTAGTGGGGGGTTCTCAGAAGTAGGACTCCTCTCACCTTGGTAATATGCCACATCATTGGTGGGTTTGGCACTTGGAGGCCTAAGCAAAGATCTTTCAAGGATTCTTCTCCTTCTGCTATGCCATGTGTATGGGTGGATTTGGGATTTTTATAGAACCCTCACAATATTGGCCTCTCTCTAATTCACAGCACCACTCACAAGGCAGGGAGTCTACTATAGCGTTTTATATGTCCCTAGCAGTCTCAAATGCAGTCTTTTGGAGTAAAAAAAAAAAGAGAACTGGCTGGCCATACACCATTGTGGGAGCGCCACTTATCTTTGGGGCAGCAAACAAAATGGTAATTTGTGTTATTAACACTCGGGGAGTCACCTTTATTAATTTAAAAAAAAATCCTTGTAGTTTCCTCCCCTTCACATAGGACAGAGAGATACAACTGCCCTAATGGGGTCTGTTGAAGGGTCAGAAAAACTTTGCCTGAAAACCATTGCCAAACCAACATCCCCTCTTCTGTGGTATTACAAGCTTAGCCCTATTGGTTTAGTTGAGGTGAAACAACTTTAGGCAAACACTTGTATTTCTAATCTTGGATATTTTTGGACAAAAATATCATGAACTGTAACGAGGATAGGCAAGGATGTTTGACTTGTAGTGACCATCCTTCTGGGCCACCAGTGACAAACAGAATGTGGGGTGGAACTCCACTTTAATGTACATCCCCTCTATAGGCTCATCTGTATATTTAGACACATAATCTAATGATCGCAGAATCTCCCGGGATTTGAACCTCACTTTGTCCTGGGTATGTATGTAGATCCAGGGGGGTATTAAGAGAGTCATGGCTGTCTGTATAAAATTGTGGCCCATTACAAGTGCTAATTATCTAATGACATTTACTCATCTATATACTAGAATCAAGCTACTTGGGAAGGAGTTCTGCCTTCTCGAAAACCTTGGAGGACCGTCAAAGGTCCTAGAAGGACCCTTGTGTATATATGTGATGAGAGTTTAAGGATTTCATGAACTGGACGTCCTTCTTTTATTATATCTACAGTGCAGTATCAAACTTCATGATGGGTTCAGGAGGCCATGGGCCCCTAGAAAGCCTTGGGCCCTAGGCGGCCACCAAGCCGCCCATATTATAATCCACTACTGCATAGACCATCAATGGTAGTATGTAAAAAGTGGTTGTCTTGATTACCCAAAACATGGCTGCGTGTCCACAGTGTGTGTGGTACTGACGCTCATCTTACATGTACTTCACATGTACAATGGAGCTCCGTTTGATACCAGGACAATCTACAACTATATGTGGTATGGGGTTTTTTTTGGAGGTAGGTAACCAAAATATGCAATTAGATGAACCTATATTGTTTTAGTACTGGGTCTTAAGAAGACTATCTACACAAACCATAGGAGATGGCGGTCATGTATGTTTACTACCTGTCCCCTATGAAATGTATAGGAAAGAATACAACCGGCCCGGTATGAAAATGGAGTTCAATTCCCGGATGGAATCGACCCACGCACCCGTTTTAGAAGTAAATGAGAAACTCAGTAATGTTCCTATATTTATTTCAGAAGTTAAAGCATATCCCAAGTCATTAAAGCACAGAGAATCGGAAAGCTCAGAGCATGTTCAGCAATTCCTCAAGTCCAAAGCAAAACCATCACAAGTCACTGTCAATTTAAGGAGGCGTCCTGACACAATGTACTGCTGCTATAAGGCTGCTTGTATTAGAAATAATAGATATGAAAGGCGTTTCTCGACCTGGTGTAGTCATCCCCACAAGCATGTGCTTTGATGGGAGAGTATCTTCCCGGAGAGATGGTGGCAATGAGCTCTTGTATTCCAGGTGCCATTGTTTGCAGTGCTGAGGATGTGGCTCTCCAGAGTGGTGAATACGCTAGAGAGTGAAGGAAGGAGATAAACTATCTCTGTCATCCAGTCCTATCACAGATATACTGATATAATCAGTAGAAGATTCAGATCAGCCTCCCAGACTGCATACTATGGGTTTCTAAGATTTTAAGGAGAAATAGAGAGAAGGATATTCACACAGTTCTCTTGTAGGTAAGATTGGACAGTCTCAGTCTCATGTGAAGATGTCTGAGGAATTATGTAATCATTACTTTTTGTATGATTTCCTGTGTAACTTTTAAAGGAGTACCTTGTACACCTGCAAGGCTATTAGGTACACTGCAACTAGGCAAGCGCTGGCAAAGGGTCATCTAGGTTTATGAATGACTTTGAGGTGATGTTGACCATGTGTGTTAAAATAAGACCTGTAGCCAAGGCACACTTAACAAAATGAACTTTATTTATAGTTTGTGTCTCCCCTCATCCTCATAGACATATAAGCTCTTGTCATCCCTCTCCTCATAGACTGTAAGCTTGTTCACCCCCTCATACTCATAGACTGTAAGCTCTTGTGTCACCCCCTCATCCTCATAGACGTAAGCTCTTATGTCACCACCTCATCCTCATAGACTGTAAGCTCTTGTGTAACCCCCCCCTCATCCTCATAGACTGTAAGCTCTTGTGTCACCCCTCATCCTCTAGACTGTAAGCTCTTGTGTCACCACCTCATCCATAAACTGTAGCTCTTGTGTCTACCATTCTCCTCATAGACTGTGAGCTCTTGTGTCACCCCTCACCCTCATAGAGTAAGTGTGTCACCCCCTCTCATACTCATAGACTGTAAGCTCTTGTGTCAACCCTCATCTTCATAGACTGTAAGCTCTTGTGTCAACCCCTCATCTTCATAGACTGTAGCTCTTATGTCACCCCCTCATCCTATAGACTGTAAGCGTTGTCATCACCCCTCATCTCATAGACTGGAAGCTCTTTGTCACCCATCATCCTCATAGACTGTAAGCTCTGTGTCAACCCTCACTTCATAGATCTGTAAGCTTATGTCACCCCCTCATCCTCATAGACTGTAAGTTCTAGTGTCAACCCCTCATCCTCATAGACTGTAAGCTCTTGTGTCACCCCTCATCCTATAGACTGTAAGCCTTGTGTCACCCCCTCATCCTCATAGACTGTAAGCTCTGTGTCACCCCTCCTCATCTCAGAGACTGAAGCTCTTGTGTCACCCCTCATCCTCATAGACTGTAAGCTCTGTGTCACCCCTATCCTCATAGACTGTAAGCTCTTGTGTCACCCCCTCATCCTCATAGACTGTAAGCTTGCTGTGTCACCCCATCATCCTCATAGACGTAAGTCTTGTTGTCACCCCCTCATCCCATAGTTGTAAGCTCTTGTGTCTCCCTCCCACCTCATAGACTGTAAGCTCTTGGGTCACCCCCTTAGCCTCATAGACGGAAGCTCTTGTGTCACCCCCTCATCCTCATAGACTGTCGTCTTGTGTCCACCCCATCATCCTCATAGACTGTAAGCTCTTGTGTCACCCCCCTCATCCCCAAGATGTAAGCTCTTGTGTCCTCCCATCTCATCATAGACGTTAAGCTTCTTGTGTCACCCCTTATCCTCATAGACTGTAAGCGCTTGTGTCACCCCTCATCCTCATAGACTGTAAGTTTGTTCACCCACATCCTCATAGACTGTAAGCCTTTGTGTCACCCACTCCATCCCCCATGATTGTAAGCTCTTGTGGTCATCCCCGTCATCCTCATAGATTGTAAGCTACAAAAGGTGTAAATTGCAAGACTTAGGATACATTCTTCCCCATAAAATGATGATCCTAGAAACATACAACACAAAACATTACGATTTCATATAAAACTGAAAGTAATTACCATAACAACGCCCTAAAGAAAACCTTTCAAGTATTTTTTTAAATTATCATTTCAGAAGTGAAAAGTGTCAGATGTTTATAGTAAACTTTTACCGTATACTTTATTTCAGAGAAAAGCCACTATATAAGGACAAGTTGCTAAAGGTTAAAGTGAACCTGTCACCAGCAATGTCATTTTCATGGTGACAGGTTCCAATAGCCTATATTTGCTGATTTTAAAAAGTCATTTTTCAGCATTCTGAATCATTCAGTAGTTTATAATAGTTTTTTTCACATTAACCCGGCTCCCTGCCAACAACGTGGTAAAGCTGCAGCAGTCTGTGTGCTGTGTCTCTCAGTCTCCTCATGCATAATTCTTCTACTCACACCATCCTCCTCCCTCCGCTACCTGATCAATGCACATGACAGGAAGTGGAAGGGGAAGGAGCTGCATGAGTGTGGAGCAGAGAGACTGAGGACACAGGCACACAGGTTGCAGCTATCTCGACACATCTCCCCAGGACTCACCACTTGCTGCTGGAAGGAAGCCAGGGTAATGAAAAATAACTATTATAAAGTACTGATATGATCAGAATGGAACAAGGCTGTTTTTTTTTAAGGCGCAAAATAAGCTATTGGAACCTGTCACCAGCTAAAAGTGAATTCCTGATGACAGGTTTCTTTAAGTCTTTATATACCGAATAATATTTACACGTGATAATTCAGCTCTATAAGGAGATTAGAAATGTAGTAACTGTATGTAAAGAGATGAGTCACTCGAAACTTTATCAGCTTCTTCGCTGTATCTATCAGTTATTAGTGGGAGAATGGAAGCAAAGCTCCTGTGTACACACAGCTAAAAGCAGGGGTAAAAAATGAAATTTTTTCTTTAATAAATATAAGACTATAGTATTTTTCGGATAGAAGTGCGCACGGGAGTATAAGGCGCACCATCAATAATGTCTGCCAAATGTCTAGTTCATATATGGCACACCTGATTATAAGGATGAATGACCAGCAGTGGCAGACCGTGCACATTCAAGGCAGGTTGTCTGTAAGTACGGTTCATACATAAGGACACTGGACTATAAGGCGCACTTTGATCAAAAGGATGTTTGTGCGCCTTATAGTCCAAAAATACGGTAAGTTTACTTGTATCATCTGCATTCTTGATTTATGCGATTTTGTTCAAGTTTACTTACACTTTACTCTATACTGTAACAGTGAGAAATAATCATGGAATACACAAACATATAAAGGAAGTGCGTCGTCTAGAAGATTTTTAACAGCCGTTTTCAAAATTTGTTGTGCCCTTAGAAGATGAACTTGAATTGAAATGGTATTTGTAAAGCAACAGACACAAAGCCTCTTCCTGACGTTGTAGTGTCCTTCTTCAGGCTCCGTGATTTGGTTTTCTAAAATTTGCAAAAGGACATCATTCCCGCTGCTGGAGCAAAGTCTTTTTTTTTGGTGCTCCCTTTGGTATTATATTCTCTTAATTTCTTATTTGGAAAAACAAAAGTGCTACATCCCAGTATTGCTTTCAATTTGTCACACTAAAACAGACAATATGTTATTGATCGTTATATTCTGTCATAATTGTGCCTAAAACTGTCTAAAGTGTCTCTTTAAAGGAAACCTACCACCACATGGATCGACCATGAAGGTAGATCCGGTGGTAGTGCATCTATGTATGTAGGATAGCCCTTTTTAGGGCTAATCCTTTACTCCCCTTATCTTTTCTGATCTTAATCAGGTTAATTTGCAAATTTTCTAAAGAGGCTACTTGGACATGGAGTAAGCCGGAGCTGAGACTACACGGAGGGCTACTCCACGCCCCAGTAAACTCTTTGATCTCCTACCCAGACATCTTCAGCGTGCAGCTACAGGGAGCTGTGCGCACTCGCCTGTTAGGCTAGAGTTCTGGCATGCGCAGTAGCACCGGGTTTGGAGCCAGAACGCGCAACCGCTAGCCTGTGTTCTGCGCATTCGCAGAACTCACTCCGCGACGATGCGCGCAGCTCCTTGTAACTGCATGCTGAAGATGTCTGGGTAAGAAGGATCAAAGAGGCTACTGGGGTGTGGAGTAGCTGCGCCATGTAGCCTCAGCTCCAGCTACTCCACGCCCCAGTACCTCTTGGGAGAGTTTGCATATACCTGATTAATGATGTAGAAAAAGATAGAGGGGGAATAAAGGATTAACCCTTAAAGGGCTATCCTTACATACGTCAGATCCTTAATAGGTTTCCTTTAAAGGAGCACGCCAGTCAAAGCTAATGATGCCTGGTACGGGGCCTGGAGGGATTTGCTGGACTATTTTGAGACCGACTCCAGGTTTCAGTAACCCCCGGCAATAGAGCCTTAGCCATTAATTAGCATATTTTTAAAAGTATTAGTTTATGAGGCTTAAGAAGATGTGTTCCGGGATTGTAAGAAGACAGGTAACTCCGACAGGGTAAGTATAGATAGCTTAATTGACTACCACACAAGTGGGTATTTTCCTTTGAGGCTTGTACAACAAGAAGCTTGGTCTATTGTGACATAGGGGCAATAAATATACAAATTCATCAAATTTGGCTTCCGTTTTCTGGCGTAAATGAAGTGCCGATTCCCACTGCTGTGGAGGATCCTTGAATTGCGAATGTGCAGGTCCTGTTTCATGACCGACCACAGTGTCCAGGGTGGAACTCGGCGCATCGCTGTGATATTTGATGCAAGGAGTCCTAGCTTTCCCGCAGAATGGAGTGCTGAGATGGAATACAAATAACAGTTCAGCATGTTGTTCCATGGGAGAGTAAGAACCATGGGAAGATTACGTACCCGGTCCATTTGCGATCCAGCGGCGCGTTCTCTGCGGTGGATTCGGGTCCGGCCAGATTCACTAAGGTAGTTCCCGCCGTCCACCAGGTGGCGCTGCTGGCGCTGAAAGTTCCCGAGGCCTGCGAATGCACGAAGTACACCGGCCTATACCTGGTGAAGGTAGCGCAAGTCTCGCACACTTTTTTTTTTTTTAAATGCGGCAGTTTTTTCCCGAATTCGTCGGGTTTCGTTCGGACACACACACCCCGATTTCCACGTTTCATGCGGCATGCCAGCGCCGATGCACCACAATCTGACACATGCGCCAAAATCCCGGGGCAATACAGGAAAATCGGCGCAAATCGGAAATATTCGGTAACGCGTGGGAAAACGCGAATCGGACCCTTAGTAATGACCCCCCATGTTCCTAATTATGACATAACCTATGCCGACATTTTTAAATAACTACACCCCGATTTATCGACCATACATTCTGCTGCGCTTAAAAAAATACTCACACAAAGTAAAATTTTATAAAATCAGAAACCAGCTGTGCAATTAGTTACAAATCTAAAAAATATGCTGTTAGAAAATGTAAATAACAATGAACGAATAACCAGTAAAACATTTTGAATACAAATTTTTTTAAAAAAAATGATTTTTTTTTTTCCAATCAAAAAAAAGTAGATATTTTTTTCTAAAACAAAAAAAAATTCAACCTTTTCCTATGAAAAAAAACAGCACGAGACCTTCTTCATAAGAATTCCGCCAACGCTTTTTGGAAACCTACACACCTGATAAGTTGCGCTATCCCACACAACAAGGTGATATACAATGTGAAAAACTAAAAATGATGTCACTGTGCCACATATTTCTGAATTAAAGGTAAGTAATGTACATCTCAATATACGTTTTTTTACATTTTTAAAACTCATTTTATCATCTTCGATCACCATTATCAACTTATTTTGTCATCTTAATTGAATAAAATTTGAAAATGATGTTGCTATAAATTTGGGTTTTCAATTTTTTTTCTAAATAAATCTGGTTTATTAATTGAAAGTAAAAATTTTTCTTGTTTTTTTGTTTTTTCTACTTATTTTATCTACTATTAAAAAACATTCTCTTTAAGACAAAATGATATAGAAATAGGTGATAAAATGGCGCTTAACTATATGTAATTTTTGGCCCAAAGAAAAGTCAAAGTTCCTCGTTCATCCTCGGGATGGATGGGGCATGATCCTAATCTCCGCAACCACAAGGAGTGTAGCTCTATCCTCAGCTCTAGCGGGTGTGGTTCGGGCAGTCTGCTTGTTGAGCGTAGCATTAGTCGGTCTCACTCCATAATTAAACTTTACCGCTGACTGCACCTGCAACAAATGAAATTGGACTAGGCTTTAATATTGTGAGATTTTGTGTTGAAAACTTTATCAAAATTTACTTCTCAAACCAGACTACATGGTGTGCATTTAAAAAAATAAATAAAATAGCTTTAACCTTTTAGGTTTTACGCTAAATTTTTAAAAATAACATAAGAGTAATTATTAAAAACTGTGCAAGCATAGAGCACAGCAAAAAACGAACGTTGTCAAGTGAATGACTAGAAACTTACTAGATAGTACTCTATATTATCTAAATGATTATTTACCTTACCAGAGAAAAACGTTAACCTCATAACAACGCCTCTTTTTTTAACTTTTGCGAGGTCATTTTCTCTCCCACTGGCTGCAAACTATCCATACTTTTCACTTTTTGGCTTCTAGACCTGGGGTTGGCCACATAATAAATAAAAACAATTTTGTAAAGATTTTCATCAACATGACACAATACGTTGTGTAAAATAAATTAAAAAATAAAATTTTTATATATAAGTATTTGTTAGAAAAGTGTAGACGCTTAAAGGCAACCTATCTCGGGAGGTATTTACCATAAAGACAGGTTCCAAAACCTATGACATGCTCATCTCACCAAAATTGTGTAAGCAATGTAAATAAACCAGTGTTTTGTAATGATAATTGATTTGGGCTCCCTGCCAGCATTGGTACTGAGTCCCGGGTATGGGAGAAAGTCATCTTCTCTTCCTCCACCCCTCCTCCTCCACTCATGCCCTCCTTAGTCTGGATTGAGGGAGGGGATTGAGAAGAAGAGAAATGGAAGGTTGGAGCTGCCCCGCCCCCCCCCTCTCTCCCCCTCCCATTCGGGACTCACCACCACACACTTGCTGTGAGGGAGCGAGGTAATGTAAAATAATTGATTAAAAGCCACAGGATGTCAGTTTCATATGCTGACAAGGCATTTTTAAAAAAACTGCGATAGAGTAATGAACCATCTTCAGGTTAAAATACCTCCATATGACAGGTTCCCTTTATGGCCAATTATCTGTGTTTTTCTGACCATTAAAAATAGTAAGTTTGAATTGTGTTATGATCTCAAACTAAAATGTAAATATAAGCTTATTTATGCCAATCCATGATTCAGTCAGTTTTTTTTTCATGGCACATCCCGGTACAATATGCTTCTTAAAATCTGTGATGTAAAAATTGTATAAAACCTTGTTATGTAGTTTAGTGAAAGTATCACTGTTGATCGGGTTAGAAAGGGTATAGAGAGACTCCCACTCATCAGTAATCATATCCCTGTTCCTCTGCATGCAATATTGATGATCTCATGGGTGGAGTTTTTTCGGTGTTACACCGAGTTCTAAATACCTTTCATAGAGACAAAATGAATCATTTTCCTTCTCAAACAGCCACCACTAGAGGGAGCTAAGGAGCTCTGTGCATACATTAACTTCATTTATATCATGTCTCGCACATTTATATCATGTCTAGCACATTTATAATAAAAAGGCTATAAAAATTGCCCTTAAGATCAATTGAACATGGTCTCCATGGAAGTCAAACTAAAAAAACTAAATCAATCTTTATGCTGCATAAAAAAATACAAATTTTTGCTTGCCACATCAACCAAAATATGGTGGTTAACGACAATATATTCCAATTGGGCCAACTTTTAAATTTGTTTCAATTTGGTAATTTGTCTATTAAAACAAGGGCAAACACTGTGGACTCTCAAGACTTATTTGCGCTCTGTATCGGGAAAAAATTGTGCCCCAAACTGTTTAACAGACTATACGAATGATAAAAATTGGTCAAAACAAAATCCTAAGAGGAATTTAAGTTTGCTGTTTAAGGTCACTCGGCCTAACCAGGACATAACACAGATATATTCTCCATTGGCTCATTCTGCGAGTAGTCAATCCGCAGCATTAATTACACCACTAGCACTAGTCCATGGCTGGATTGGCAGTGTGGTCACAATCACATATGCTAGTTACTTAGATCATAAACTTGCCGGATTGGCTGCTCTGCAACATATCTGGGTTAGGCGGTGCGACCTGAATCACAGAACTTAAAGGGATTGGGCTGCCGGATTGGTGGACAAACAGCCAATCCGACAAATTGCCATACCTTGAAACTAGCCATGGCTATGATTGGCCAAGCAGGACACATGAGGTCGGCTCTTCTCCATTTATAACTTTTTCAGATATAACTTACCCTATCTCCCGCAACCTGTCATTGTAAGAGAAAATTTAGAGTTTTTACTTGATGCAATTAGCTTATGATTGCCCGGGGGTTTGGCCAATGCATTCCTTTTCCTCTATTAATCGTTCCTTTATGGGGGATGTCAATCAATTGTGTAAAGATGATCGGTTTCTAGAGGACCCTAGCAGTCACACGAAGGAAGAAAACAAGTGCCATATCTAGCATGGCACAACCCTGTGTGCACTTAAGAAATCAGGTGTCGTGGAGACAAAACTTTAATTTTTTTCTCAAATGACAGATCTCTAGGAAGTAGGTAAAGGTAATGTTGGGAATCTCTCAAAAGTTCCCATTTCATAATATTTACCCATCGGGAGATTGTGAAAAGTACAGCCCCTTTAAACGGGGGGCAATACTGGTAAGGCGTGCATATATACTGTAATGGAGAGATATATACTGTGATGTTATCTACAACTCTTATATTACAAAATTTACAAAAATTGTAAATTTCCATGTTCCAAAAGATCTTTGTGAAAAAAGTCCCCGGATTTCAGTATGTGAGGGCAGCCGACTGTTCTATTCACCATTTTTGGGGGGATCAAGGCAGTCTTTGCTCCTGGCAGGGTATGTATCATAGGCAAATGATACAGGACAGAATCGGTGGCACTCTTATTCACTTTGCGATCCACAATGCAAGGGTTCCGGCGAGAATGTAAAGTCCTACCTTGCATTTTAAGAGAACACTATGTGCTTTGGAGAAACAAAATCCTTCTTGACATTGTGTGTTTTTTTGTGTGTATCCCAGTCTGCCTTCTGTCATGTGACAGGAATTGGCTTCCCAACTGACATGGATAGGAAGTCACTGGGGGCAACTGACCACTGCCAGGACAATTCTACTTTTTTACTTTTGAGGACGTTTTGAAAATTAGACAAGGCAGGGCAGTTTGTGCACCTGGGGAGGGACTCTCTGGCCCCTTAAATTTCAGGAACAGCCTATAGGAGAAAGCTAAGCCAGGCAGGACCATGTATGGTCAGAATCTCTTAGTAAATCAGGTGTCCCGAAGGGGCAATTATTACTGTAAGAGCTAATGATAAATTCAACCCAATATCTCTAAGATGTGAGTTTCATATGAATGAGCATCTTTGACGACGTTGGAGAGTATTATTGCTAATCACATAACAGTGGAGGGCCGGCCTCACAAAGAACAGCTACCGGTAAGAAATGCCTTCTCCGTTACAAACCATTTTACCTTCTACTTTCTAATCTTACTGAACATTCAAAACCAATCTATTCCATGTTCATAATCACTGAACACAGTATGGATTCACAACACACAAAAGAAAACAAATAAACATTCCAAAAATAAAAATTGGAACTTGCTCCAGTTTCCTGTACTGGAATACAGTTCTATTTAGTTGGATCCCGACCATTATAAGACATGATCTTCTCTATCACTCTTTTAAAGCCGTCCAGTGCCCACCCACATGCACACCTTGCAGCTGCTAAATTTTGTTTTTTAAGGATTTTTTTTTTTTTAAATCCTGCATTTTTTAAAGACACAACCCAGATACGAGGAGAAAAAACCTGAAACACTGATTTTTTTTTTTTTTTTAAGAAACACCACTTAAATCGTTGGCTCCAGGGGAAGCTGATAGCCACTTGGACAGAACGAATTGATAATAACTCTACATTGTGGCACTGTGTCTGGAAGACGACAGCTGTTTTCCTAATTTTTCTTGCAGCTTCATGTAAATTGATAAAGGGTTTGATCCCTTTATCTTTTTTATAATCCTGTAGAATGACGTACTAGAATACTAGGTTTTCTATTTATTAATAATATTTTTTAGGTATACTATCTTTCAAGGGTGCAATATCCCTGCAGGTTAAATTTTTTTTTTTTTAAAACGACCGGGTTTAAAAAATTCCATAAACAATGGAACCCCAATTAAGTATTTTTGTTTCTATAAATCAATTTAATAGTTGAAAAGTTTTAGAAGTACAGGCATCCCGGGTTTACGTACAAGATAAGTTCTGTGGGTTTTGTTCTAAGTGAGTTTGTATATCAGTCGGAAACTGTATTTGTTATAATTGTAACTCACGCCAGAAATTGTTTTGGGTCTCTGTGATGGATTTTAGAAAAAAGTTGTCCCATACAGAACCAGATTATCAATGAGCTTAATTGCATACAACCTTTTATAACTTCTACAGCTAATTATTTAGTTCCCTATGGCAAAAATCCAGTGAATACAAACCATCCCCAGGGGTCACGTGTGTACTATGGGGTCGTCTGTAAGTGGGGTTGTTCTTAAGTAGTAGACCACCTTTAGTATTTTTTAATAATATAATGGATTTAAAAATTCAATCATACTTTTTTTTTAATGATAAAAGTGTTTTTAGAACAAGAAATTAGTTTTTAAATTCAGATCTTATAAAACAGTTTGTTAAATTTACCGGCAACTAGGAAAGAAGCTTTTTTTTCTAAATGCAACATTTTATCAATAGCAATTTTAATATTTAATTAGCAGTACAGCTTTACCTGTCTAAAAGTGATCGATTCTTTTGAAACTTTTTTGAAATGAAATTCGGGACAGTACATATAATAGTGTGTTTAATTTAATAAGTCACAACAGGAGCTTTTGTAAAAATATAATTGATTATTTCCTTTTTTTTATTTAAAACATTCAGACAGTAATTATCTGATTTTAACCCCTTAAGGACAGGCCCTTTTTCGTTTTTGCGTTTTTTTTTTCACTCCCCACCTTCAAAAATCTATAATTTTTTATTTTCCATGTACAGAGCTGTGTGTGGCTTTGTTTGCGTAACAAATTGCATTCGTACGTGATGGTTTCCAAATTTCCATGCGTTTACTGAGGAAGCGGTGAACAAATTCTACCAGCAGTAAATGATGAAAACACACATTTGGCGACCATTTCTTTGGGCTTGGTTGTTTACAGCTTTCAACTGTGCGCCCCCAAATGACATGTCTAATTTCATTCATTGTCATACGATCACGGGTATACCAAATTTGTTATGTTTGTATAAGTGTTTTCAACATTTACAAAAATTAAAACCTCCTGCTACAGACAAAAAAATTCTCATTTGGCCGTGTTTCTTGCGCTAAGAACTTTTTCATACTTTAGTGTATGGAGTGTGGGTGGTGTCTTTTTGCGACTTCTGATGACGTTTCAATGCTTCTTTTTTTAGGAACTGTCGACATTTTGATCACTTTTTTATATAATTTTTCTATTTTTCAAAATGCAAAAAATGCCATTTGGCGAACTGTTTGGCGCTATTTTCCGCCTACGGGGTATTACCAGTCAAAAACGGTTATTAATATTTTGGATAGATGGGCATTTTCGGACGCGGCGGAGACCTATTGTGGTTATGATTTTTAACTACTGTTTATTTATATTATATCAGTTCTAGGAAAGGGGGGGTGGGGTGTTGAATTTTTTTTTTTTTAATATAATTTTTTTTTTTACTTTTTTTTTATTTTTTTTTATTTATTTTACAGACTCCTAAGGGTACTTTACCTCGAGGTGTTGATTGATCCTACTACACTGGCCATGCTTACAGTATGCAGTATATGGGGATTGTTGCATACATCTATTATACTGTGCAGATCTGCATAAAAAAAAAATATTATAATAGATAGCTCCGATCATGACAGCCTGGGATCTTTGGTGATCCCAGGCTGTCATGGCAAACGGATCGCCGCTCCCCGTTTTGACGTCCGGAGGATGACGTCGGAGCCAAGAGTGCCGCCATGGCCGCCGCCGGCTCTTAATGCCGCGGCATCTAAGGGTTAACACACCCGCGATCGTGCAAGCAGCCGATCGCGGGTTGTTTAGCGACGAGGCGTTTGTCTTCATTATGAAGCAAATGCCCGGTGAGTATGAGAGGGCTCAGCCTGTGAGCCCTCTTCATACTCCCCAGTGCGCAGTAAGACGTAAGGGTTACGTCTTATTGCCTATGGGGTTTAACAGGATGTTCTAGATTTATTTAAAATTTGATTTACAACAATTGACATTTGGCAACTGATTCCTTTACTGAATCAGACAGAGTAAAAATTATATATGTAAAGGTTTTAAAAAAGCTCCTTATATTCTTAGATTAAATACCAATATACTCGAGTATAACCTAGTTTTGCACAGCCACCAAAAATGTGCCTGCAAAAACCCAAAACCAGCTTATACTGAGTAAAAACAATATAGTTTTACCAGGTTTTTGTGGTAAAATTAAGGGTCTCGGTTATACTGGTGGTCGGCTTTACCGCAGTATATACGGTATATTTTATCCATTAATTGATGGCCACTTTTGTTATGGTGCGTAAGTACCGTTGGCAAGTGGTGGTGGTGGTAAGGGATATAGTTTAATTTACTAGTTACATCTATTAAAATTGTGCTCTGCATTGCCCTTCCAGATGCCATCATGATCTATATAAATGATCTGACAGGCGATTTGCTCATGGACAGTTGGAGATCACTGACCCCCCCCCCCCCCCCGCCATCTGGTGCCATTTTATGGACAGGAATCTCTGGCTGATGAGTAAAGAACAGGAGGCTTCACTTCCATATCATATGTTCATCCTGGTTCTTATGACAACCCAACATTTTTAACATCCATTATCACAGAGACACAAAAAAAAATTGTCGTGTTACATTATAAAATATAAGATCCGACTTCATACAAGATTCAACTTCAGAACAAAACCTACGGAAACCTATCTTGTACGTAACCTGGGGCGGACCTGTGGGCAACTGCCCCTGTTTGATTAGTTAAATATATTTTTTTTTGATCGATTACATTTTTGAATAAATGTTTTTGAATGACAATATGTCCAAAAAATATGTGTTCATTAATATTACCTAGGATGACTCGAGTATAGCCTAGTTGTTTCAGCTCAAATAACAAATGTGCTGTTTCTTATAAATTTCCCACACACCCTATCGGGCTCTATAGTACGAGAGTAAAAAAAATAGGTTTTTTAACAGGTCAAAATTATGGGGCCGCGGCCTTTACTTGGTCAGCTTTACTCGAGTATTACGTTATGTACCCAAAACAGAAGTACATTAACAATAAATTGCTTATGCAGATATTTCAAAATAAATTCTATGTAGATATAGAATATAGAAATATATTTTGTTAATCTTTTTTTCCAATTATGCAATGCCTACACACACCCACCCCATGCCTCAAAAAACATATGAGCCATTTTTTTATTCACCAAACAACATTGTGCCTTTAATTTGTTTGGAATATACAAACTACAAATTCAAGTAAAAAGTCACATACAGAATGGATGACAGGGTTTCATCCTTCCCCCCATATTATGGTTCAGCACAAGCATAAAATTCTCCTTCAGTTTCCACTGGCCACAAGAAGCAATAATAAACTATCAGAATTTTTTTTTTTTTCGTCAACTCATAAAACAAAAAATAAACTAAATAATCCATTCTCCTAGTTTTTTTTTTTTTTGTTTTTAAATAATATAAAATTATTTGCACAAGAGTTCATGTAAATACTATCAGATATACAAAAAAATGAAACAACCGATAAAAGCAGTATAAATTACATATTAATTTTGAAAATTTTTCATCCATTTATAGAAGTGGCTTTATTTCAACTGCTATCGACCAGGAAACAATAATTATTTTTTTCTGTTCCATAACCTTATTAAGTTGCTAGTTAGAGATAAGAATACATTAACAGTGCAGATATGTATTGAAAATAATCTTATGTATTAGGGTCTACGCTCATCGAGGTCACAAAAAAAACCACAAATTGCGGACTGCATAAGAAAATATAAAATGGCCGACTGCAAAAAACGGATTCACCGCATAATGTTATAAAAAACCTCCTATGCCCACTGATTGTCTATGTATTAATAGTATTATTTTCAATCGTTAATGGCTATCGACGTGATCAGGAGACGTAAAAAAAAAAAAAACACACACATCCAATGAAAATCATTATGTTGAAATCAAATGTTCATAGATATTAATTATGAATAGAAGCACCAAACATTTCCTTTCACGGGGAAAAATATCGCATAAAATAAAATCGTAACACACTTTGTGAAATTGTATGAAAAAATAAATTATAAAACAAAAAAAAAACAGACTCCCCCCAAAAAAAGACCATATTTTTTTCCAGGTGTAAAAAATATTTTGCGGTATACTATTTTTTAATTATTATTTTTTACCCAGTGGATGTTTGTATAGCACAATCTGAAGAACTACTAACGTGTATTTTTTTTAGGAATGTTTGTTTTTTCCTGAATATTATTGTTGTAGCACACGTTCTTTTTTTTTACAGGGTAGGCATATATATCGATGGTAAAACGAGCAAAGGTCAATCCATGGAATAGAGATGAGCGGGATTATGGGTCTGGGGATTGGTTGAGTCACGCAACCTGGACAGTGACAGTACGTCCGGCAATCTGTCAATCTGGCAACTGACGCCCCCTAGCCAAACTAGCTATGGCGTGATGGCCAGAATTGTCCATCCAGCCATTGCTGGATTTGCTGCATGGCGCTAATCCAGCATATGTCCAGGTTGAGCAGGCAAATGATGGCCTCTAGCCAAGTACTATGGCTATAATGGCACAAAATTGTCAGTGTGGCCAAATCAGAGCCATGGCTGTAGGTAGGGCCATCACATCAATTTGTGGGATTGGCTGCAAGCGCTAATCCGGCAATATGTCCAGGTTGAGCAGGCAAATTGACGCCTCTAGCCAATTTACTATGGCTATAATTGTCCTGAAAATGTCCATTGTGCGCCAATCAGAGCCATGGATAGTAGGTAGGGGACCTCACTTTGGGGATTGGCTGCGACGGCCGCTAATCGGCAATATGTCCAGGTTTGAGCAGGCAAATTGACGCCTCTAGCCAATTTACTATGGCTTGATTGAACCAGGAATGTCCATTTTGGCCCAAAATCGAGCGATATGGATAGTAGGTAGGGGGAATTCAAGTGGGGGATTGGCTGCCGGCCGCTAATCCGCAATATGTCCAGTCGTTGAGCAGGCAAATGACGCCTCTAGCGAATTAACTAGGCTATGATTGACCAGGAAGTCCAGTGGCCAATCAGCAGATCCATGGCTAGTAGGTAGGGGCATATCACTTTCGGGATTGGCTGCACGGCCGCTATTGGCAATATGTCCAAGTCAAGCAGCAAATTGACACCTCTGCCAATAAACTATGGCTATGATTGGCCCGGAATGCCATCGTGCCAATCAGCAGCCATGGCTAGAGGTAGAGGCATTAAAATTGCCTAACGGCAATAACCTAAACTTTGGGTCCGCTTCCTCTCTATCCATTGAAAGGGGGAAGGGGTGGACAAGTACAGAATGGCTAACGTAAACATTTCACCTTAAGATAGATTATATGAAGGTGATTTTACCGTATTCATCATTGCAACTTAACACTTTTTGTTTTACACTTAATTTTCAACCGAATGAGGGCGACCGCACGGGACAATGGACAGAACAAAGCAAATTCATCACATGAACATCATATTTGGGTACATATCTTATTTTACAGATTCATTCACTAATTTTTTTTCTTAAAAATAAATATTTTGCTAGAAAATAGAATCATTACTTATCTTGCTTCGGCAAATTTTCGTAGCTGGAAAAGAAGCCAAGGTTGTTAAAATAAAATCTCAAATTTTAACTTGAAGTTTTCAATCTGAATCACCATTTCTGGCATGCAGTTAATGTTACAATCCCACACGTCAATATTAATACCAATGAAGAAAATTCATAGGAAAATATATTTGGAAGTCCCATATAATTTTCGTCTAACTTTTTTTTTTTATCTAACTTTCTTTTTGCAATTTGGCAACGTACAGTGATTATAAAAAACAAAAATTACAATGGAAATATGGCCACCATCCACTTAACAATAACTATATTATAGATTAGATTAAGTCAACTTTTTTGCTACTTTAATTAAATATATAGTCTGTAAATGAAAAAAAGTTACTATGTTTTTGGTGTTCCATGTTACGATATAAAAAATAGAGGAAATAAAAATAAAAAAATACTGTAGTTTTTTCTTATCATGCCTCTAAGTTTTCTCATTGTTCGATGGGCACTTTACTGGACTCAGGGTTTTACAAACCGGGCCAGGGGTTTTCCCGTATAAGTGGAAAAACCCTAGGGTCCAAAGGGTCACACACCAAGCCACTCAAATTCAGATTCCCCATGCAAGGCCCTCAGTGCTTGTGTCACTTCTGGCTAGGTTTGATCCGATTTGTCACATGACCTCCTCTCCAGTCAGTCATCAGCTTGTAGGAAGGAGGAAGTACTGCGCCAGCCTCAGAAACTTACGGCACAGTGGTTGTGATAACAGAAACATGGGGGTCAAGCTGACTGGACCAAGGTTAGTTTCAAAGTTAGAGAACTTCCGAGGCCTTCATTTTGGGTCACTTAGGATTCCATAGTGGTGCGTCACTAATGCTTCAAAACTTGCCATTTTGTTTGTGCCCTGGAAAATGGAAATGCAACAAAAAAAGCATGCTGGCAGGAAGACTCCCCCATTAATTTGTGGTCTAACTCGGTAGTTGTGGTCCTACCTCGGGAGTACTATGTTTTATTGTCCCTTGTTTAAAAAAAAAAAAAAAACAGATGTCTTGACTAGTTTTGAGCGACTGAAAACTTTGTGGTTTGGGTCTGCTCAAAATTAGTCAATCTGTTTGTAGTTTGCGGGTTTGGGTCCTGTGCCAATCCCCAAACTTATTAGAGGTCAGGGTCCTGGTCCGGCTTAGCCCCCCCCCCCCCCCACTGGTGGTGGCCCGATCATGGGCGGTTAGTCATTAAATGCCAGTGGCAAAGTGCCAGGGCTGTTTAAACTTGCTGAAGCCATTTAGTTTGGCTCCCCAATGACGTTAATCGGAAGCGAAGACCTCCGCAAAAAAGCATGCAGCGGCAGCAGTATTATGTGCCTTTGGCAATCTCTACCAGCGGCATTCCAAACTGTTAACACTGGCAATCGGTTCCAGCACTGGAAAGCGAAAGTACGCTCATCACTAGTCTAGACTGTTCTTCTAACTCCCAGAGAAGTGGAAGCTTGGACCTTTATGGAATGCCTGGTGTATTGGATATGCCATGAATGTTTTAGATTTTTTTTTTTCTTGTTGCCTTCTCAATATTGTGCTTGATACTACCGGTATTGCAATAATTTACTCTGAATACTTTACCGACAATATGCGGTTGGATTGGTATTGTAACTCCAACCCATTTAAGTGGCTATTCTTGTCTTATCATGGAGTCTTGGGAAGGTTTATCCATTAAGTAAATAATTCTTAAGTTGTTTTTTTTTTAAAACCCATTTTTAAATATTTAAAACCAATAAAATACCGCAATATATTTTTTCTAAGCAGCAATTTATAAAAAAGTAACTGTACCTCTACTTTTTTGGGATCCTATGTTACAGACTTTTCTGAGGGGGACATTTATCATTTAATTTTTGTTTCTTTTTAATTTAATTTCTTAGAATATGAGCAGCCCCTTAAACTTCACCGTTCACGGTTTTGGTGCATCTCAAACAATTGATACATCGGGCTGCTCTGGCGGCAAATTTCCGGGTCACACCCTAAGCCAGAAAGAAGCGTGGGTATGTTCATCTCTGCTTATTCCAACTTAAGCACCTTTCTGAGACAGTTCTACACTTGAATTTTGAATTTTTTGAATTTTTTTGTCAAGGTGACCCATCCGCAGATAAAATGTCCTGCCTAAATATAGTCCAATTTGTGAAGAACATGGTTACAGCTTTGCTATGCAGACTGGGGCCGAATAAGGAGATTTCTCTAATTTCCATTAAAGGACAGCTAGATATACTGCCCAAAGGTTTCTACAGACGTAGAAGTTCTGATAAATTGCCACTTTTTCCCTTTGTGCTTTACTTTAAAAATAAACAAGGAGAAAAACATGGCGGCCCAGGAAAAAAAGAGGGGCCTCAGTCGGCCATATTTATGATATCATTTGCTGCCTTCAGGAGGTTTTAAAAGCAAAATAAAAATAAGGATCTACATCAACTTATTATTTTTTCCTGACAAAGATGTGTATGTGTAATAAATCAAATTCAATGAAAGAAATTTTTAAAAAAATTGAAATAAATCAAATTCAAATTTAAAGAAATAAAAAAAAAACAGACCACGGAGGAAACATTGCCTCTCATCCTCATAGACTGTAAGCTCTTGTGTCACCCCCTCATCCTCATAGACTGTAAGCGCTTGTGTCACCCCCTCATCCTCATAGACTGTAAGCTCTTGTGTCACCCCCTCATCCTCATAGACTGTAAGCTCTTGTGTCACCTCCTTCATCCTCATGGGTGTATAAAGGGGTATAGCGAGCATAATCACGCTGTTATTATCCATGTTCCCTTGTGATGCATTTGCTTGAATTTTATAGGGGTTGGAGTTTTTTTTTGGTGTTTACAGAGTTCTAAATACCTTTCCATAAGACAAAATGAATAATTTCCCCTTCTCACACACGCCACCATAGAGGGAGCTAAGGAGTCAGTGGCATACATTAACTTCAGTTTATAATACAGAAGCTCATAAAAATCTCTCATCAATTGTGCATTTGTTGTCATGGTCTAAGTGAAGGTTCTTTGACTCCTTAGGTGCCAAGATCATAGTCCCCCCACTTCTTGCAGAGCTACTGTAGCCTAATTGGCCGACCTTGCAATGCAATCCTAGGGAGCTTCCTGGTATGTCAAGTGGCCTGGAGCCAAAATGGGCACATGGTGAATAAAAACTGCAATAAAAAATTGCCCTTAAAATTCAATTGAAAGCTTTGCATACATGGCAAGATAAAAAAACTAAGTGTTCTTTATCCTCATAAAACAAAAATACAAATTTTTGCTTTGTTCACATCAACAAAATATGGCAAACAGCAATATTTCAGGGTGCCAACTTTTAAATTTGTTTAATTTGTTTATTTTCTTATTAAAAAAGGCAACATGTCGCTTACAAGACCTTACAGCTCGTGTATCTGAACAAATTTGCTCCAAACCGATGTAAAGGTATACAGGTAATGATAAAAATTGATCAAAACAAGTTTTTTTATGTCCCCCGTCTAACCAGGACATAAACAGCATATGTTGCATGCTATTATTCAGCAGCATCCGGCAGATTTACACCACAGAACTAGGTCATGGCTGTGATTGGCCAAGTGACACCAATCGCAGCCATGCCTGGTACTTAGGATCATAAACTGTGGATTGCCTGCTCTGCAACTCCTTACACGAAACTTAAAGAGGTTGGGCTAGGTTGGCAGAAAAATCCTGGACTATTAGCCACCTTGCAACTAGCCATGGCTATGATGGCCAGGCGACACATGGGGTCGGCTCTCTCCCATTTATAACTTTTTCAGTTAACTGACCTATCTCCCAGCAACTTCATTGTAGCGAAATTTAGCTTTTCGTTAATGCAAATTAAGCTTGCTATTGCACCAGGGGGTTGTGGCCATGCATCTCCTTGTTCCTCTATTCTACATCTTCTTTTGTGAGGGATGTCCAATATTGGTAAAGACGAGGTTCTAGAGGAACCATCGCAGCACAGAAGGAAGAAAACGTTGCATCATCTAGGTCATGGCCCCACGGGGCGCTTGTGCCAATAGAAGTCCAGTTGCCGTGGAGACAAAAATTTAATTTTCTCTAAAATGACAGATCTCTATAATCTCATAATATTTACCCATCTGAGAATTTGAAAGCTGGTACAGCTCCTTTAAAGGGGGGGGGGGGGCAATTACTTAAGTGCTGCTTCATTAATGGTAATTGGAGAGATATACTGTTATTTCTCTACCAAACTCTGATTATGACAATAGTTTACAAAATTTTAAATTTTCCATTGTTCCAAATGATATATTTTGTGAAAACAGCTCTGCGTATTATCAGCTGTGAGGGCAGCTGATTTCTATTCACCATCTTTTTGTGGATAAATGAAGTCTTGCCCTCTGGCAGGGTTAATGAGCAAATGATAAGGACAGAACTGGTGTCACCTATCACTTTGCGATCACATGCAGGGTTCCGGCAGTAGGAATGTAAAAGTGTCCTTACCTGCATTTAACACAACAATATGTGTTTGGAAAAACAATCGTTCTTATACTGTTTGTTTTTGGGTGTATCCCGGTCCTCCGCTGTCAGTGACCAGGATATGGCTTCTCCAAACTGACATGGGATAGGAAGTCAATGGGGGGGCACTGGCACGACGGCCAGGCAATGCACTTTTTTGACTCGTTAAGGTACTTTTTTGAAAATTGAAGAGTCGGGCAGATGGGTGACCTGCGGAGGTGACTTTGTCACGTTAATGACATACAAACAGATATAGCAGAAGCTAAGCACAGCAGAGACCATTTTGGTCCGAATTCTTAAAGCGGTTGTGCCAAGGGGTCACTTTTACCTAAGAAGATAAGAAAATTCAACCCAATGATTTTGACAAACTTGGAGTGTCAATCACATACATGGAGAGACCGCCTCACAAGACAGCTACCGGTAAAGAAATGCCTTCCCGTTACACCATTACGTTCTACTTTCTAATCTCCCCACTTCTATATTGAAGCTTCAAAAAATCATTCCCATTTGTTCATTAATCACTGAACACCAGTATGGATCAACACAGCAAAAAGAAAACAAAAATTCCCAAAATAAAAATTGGAAACATTGCTTCGGTTTCCTGTACTGGAATACATTTTCTCATTTAGTCGGATCCCGACCATATAGACATAATTTCTTACACCTAAACAGTCAGTGTCCACCCATCATACAACACTTTCAGCCTGTAATTTTGTTTTAGGAGTATTTTTTTTTTTAACTCCTGCATTTTTTAAAACACAACCAGACAGGAGAAAAACCTGAAACACTGAACTTTTTTTTCATTTTGTTAGAAACAACCACTAACCGTGGTCCAGGAGGAACTGATTTGCCAACTGGAAGAACTGAATATGGAAATAACTCTACATTGGTGGCAGTGTCTGGGGGAGACGACAGCTTTTGTTTTTTTAATTTTTCTTGCAGCTCAAGTGAAAATTGATAAAAGTTTTGATTTCTCAATTATCATTTTTTTAATCCTGTATAATAGCGTATAGTAAATAGTTTTCTATTTATTATAATATTTTTTAGGTAACTATTCTTTCAAGGTGCCATGGGTCCCTTCAGGTTAGTAACTTTGTTTGTTTTTAAAACGCCAGGTTTAAAAATTTTCCATAAACAATGGAACCCCCCAATTTTAATATTTTTTTTCTAAATATCAATTTAATAGTGAAAAGTTTAGAGTAAGGCAAACCCGCCCCGGGTTACTACAGATAAGTTCTGTGGGTTTGTCTTAAGTTGATTTGTTATAAGTCAGAACTTGTATGTTTTTAGTCATTGTAACCCCAGCCAGACTTTTTTGGGGCTCTGTGACAACTTGGATTTTAAAAAAAGTTTTGTCATAAGAAACAACGGAATTATGCAATGAACGCTTAATTGCAGACACCTTTTATAAATCCACAGCTACTTATTTATAGCCTATGGCAAAAATACAATGAATAAACATCCCAGGGGTACCGTTTGTACCAAGGGGTCGTCTTGTAGTTGGTGTTCACGTTAGGGGGACCGCCTGTTAGTATTTTTTTAATAAATTGATTTAAAAATGTCAATCATACTTTGTTTTTTGTAAATTGATAAACGTCGGTGTTTTTAGCAATTATTTTAAATTCAGATCTTATAAACAATAACCGGCAACTCGAGGAAGACCTTTTTCTTTCTAAATGACAACAGTTTAATCAATAAAGCAACTTTTAATATTTAGTTAAGCCTTACATGATTACCCGATCAAAGTGATCGACTTTTGACATATTTTGAAGTTGAAGTCGGTGACATTTAATCTATAATAGGGTTAATTATAATCGCAAAAGGAGCCTTTGTAAAATATATAATGAGTTGTTTTTTCCTTTTTTATTATTTAATAAACATTCAGACGTAATTATCTGATTAAAGGGAATGTCTTTGAATTGTTAAAAATTTGATTAAAACAAGTTCGACATTTTGGAAAACTGTTCCCTTACAGCATCAAACAAGGAAAAACTATATACATATTTACGGGAAGTAAGTGGAAATCAGAACATGGTAATTTTTAAGCCCTTATATCTAATATATATTATCCATTAAATGTTTCGTAAGTTGGGGGGGGGGGGATAAGGATATTAGTTAATTTACTAGTATACATCTATTAAATTTGTGCTCGCTTATCCCTTCCATGATGCCATCATGAAATAGATAAGGTCTGACAGGCGATTGCTATGGACAGTTGGAGATCACATGACCCCCCACCATCTTGGCCATTTTATGGACGGAATCTCTGCTGATGAAGTAAAAGACAGGAGGCTTCACTTCACATATCATATTGTTAATCCTGGATTCTTATGACAACCCAACATTTTTAAAATCCATTTGTACAGAGCACAAAAAAAATTGTTGGGTTACACATTATAAAAATAACAGATCCGACCTACATACAAATTCAACTTAAGAACAAACCTACGGAACCTATCTTGTACGTAACCTGGGGGACTTCCTTACACGTTTGATAGTTTAAAAAATTTTTTTTTATCGAATTAATTTTTGAAGTACAAAATAGAATTTTGAATGATGAATAATGTCAAAAAATATGTTTTAATTAATATTACCGTATATACTCGAGTATAAGCCTAGTTTTTTCAGCAAAAAAAAAATGTGCTGAAAACACCAAACTCGGCGTATACGAGTAAAAAAAAAATCGTTACCGGTTTACGAAAGGTCTAAAGGGGCCTCGGCTTATACTTGGGTCAGCTATATCGAGTAATACGGTATGTACCCAAAACAGAAGACATTAAAAATAAATTGCTATATCATATTTCAAATAAATTCTATGTAGATATATAAATAGAAATATATTTTAACTATTTTTCCCATTATGCACAATGCCCTTACACACACACACGCATGCTCAAAAAACATATGACGCCATTTTTTTTCCAAAACAACATTGTGCCTTTAATTTGTTTGAGAAATATACAAAATACAAATTCAAGTAAAAAGTCACATACAGAATGGATGACAGGGTTTCATCCTCCCTCCATCCCCATGATCCATATTATGGTCAGCACAAGGCATAAAAATTCTCCTCAGTTCCCACTGGCACAGAAGCAAATAATAAAATATCAGAATTTTTTTTTTCGTCAACATCATAACAAATAAACTAAATAAATCCAATCATCCTATTGTTTTTTTTTTTTTTTTTTAAATAATATAAATTATATTGCACAAGAGTCATGTAAATACTACAGATATACAAAAAAATTGAAACCACGATAAAGCAAGTAAAATACATATTTAAATTTGAAAAAATTTTTCATCCATTTATAGAAGTGGCTTTTATTTCAACTGATATCGACCAGGAACAATAATTTTTTTTTTCTTTTCCATACCCTAAGTGCTAGTTAGAGATAAGAATACAGTAACAGTGCAGATATGTATTGAAAATAATCTTATGTATATGGTCTCGCTCCTCGAGGTCACAAAAAACAAATTGCGGAATGCATAGAAAATATAAAATGGCCTACTGCAAAAAACGGATTCACAGCATAATGTTATAAAAACCTTCCTATGCCACAATGATTGTCTATGTCATATAAATAGTAATATTTCAATCGTTAATGGCTATCGAGTGATAGGAGACTTAAAAAAAAAAAAAAAAAACACACACATTCAATGAAATCCATTATTGCATAAATGTTCATAGATAATTTTTTTTGTACATACTGAATGAAGCACACAACATTCCTTTCACGGAAAATATCGCATAAAATCGTAACCACTTTTGAATTGTATGAAAAAATAAATAAAAAAAAAAACAGACTCCCCCACAAAAAAGACCATATTTTTTCCAGGTGAAAAATATTGCGGTCTACTATTGTAATTTATTATTTTACCAAAGTGGAGTTTGTTGTAGCACCATCTGGAAGAAACTAACTACGTGCATTTTTTTTTAGCTGAATGCTTTTTTTTTCTTGAATTATTGTAGCACACGTTCTTTTTTACAGGTAGCCGCAATATCTAATCATATATAAGATGGTAAAGAGCCAAGTCACATCCATGACTAGAGATGAGCGGGATTATGGTCTGGGGATTGGTTGAGTCATGCAACCTGGACGTTTGACAGTAGGCGGCAATCTGGCAAACTGACGCCCCTAGCCAACTAGCTATGGTTGTGATTGGCCGAAAGTGTCCATCCAGGCATCATTTGCTGGATTGGCTGCACGGCACTAATCCGCAATATGTCCAGGTCGAGCGGCAAATTGAGCCTTAGCCAATTTACTATGGCTATAATTGGCCGAAATGTCATTGTGGCCAATCAGAGGCCATGGCTTGTGATAGGGGCATCAATTTGTGGGATTGGCTGCACGGCCGCTAATCTGGCAATATGGCCAGGTTCGAGCAGGCAAATTGACGCTTAGCCAATTAACTATGGCTATGATTGCCAGGAATTGCCATTGTGGCCAATCAGAGCCATGGCTATAGTGTGGGCATCAATTTGTGGGATTGGCTGCACGGCCGCTAATCCGGCAATATGTCCAGGTTGAGCAGGCAAATTGATGCCTCTAGCCAATTAACTATGGCTATGATTGACCAGGAATGTCCATCGTGGCCAATCAGAGCCATGGCTAGTAGGTAGGGGCATCAATTTCTGGGATTGGCTGCACGGCCGCTAATTTGGCAATATGTCCAAGTCAAGCAGGCAAATTGACACCTCTAGCCAATTAACTATGGCTATGATTGGCCCGGAATGTCCATCGTGGCCAATCAGAGCCATGGCTAGTAGGTAGAGGCATCAAATTGCCGAAATGGCAATAACCTAAACTTTGGGTCCGCTCATCTCTATCCATGAAAGGGGGTAAGGGGTGGACAAGTACAGAATGGCTAACGTAAACATTTCACCTTCAGACAAGATTATATGAAGGCGATTTTACCGTATTCATCATGCAACTTTAACAACTTTTTGTTTTACACTTAAATTTCAACCATGCAATGAGGCGACCGCACGGACAATGGACAGAACAAAGCAAATTCATCACCTGAACATCATATTTTGTGATACATATCTTATTTTACAGATTCATTCACTTAATTTTTTTTCTTCAAATAATAAATATTTTTATAGAAAATAGAATCATTTACTTATCTTGCTTCGGAAAATTTCGTAGCTGGAAGCCAAGGTGTAAAATAAAATCTCACATTTAACTTGAGTTTTCAATCTGAATCACCATCTGGCATGCAGTTAATGTTACAATCCACACTTCAATAATAATACCAATGCAGAAAATCATAGGAAAATATATTTGGAAGTCCACATATACTTTTGTCTAACTTTTTTTTTTTATATAACTTTCTTTTTTCAATTTTGGCAACGTACAGTGATAAAAAACAAAATTACAATGGAAATATTGCCACATCCCTTAACATATAAATATATTTTATATATTATATTAAGTCAACTTTTTTGCTACTTTAATTAAATATATAGTCTGTAATAATGAAAAAAAGTTACTATGTTTTTGTTTTTCCATGTTACGATATAAAAATAGAGTGAAATAAAATAAAAAATACTGTAGTTTTTTTCTATAATGGCCTCTAAGTTCTCATCTTCGATTGGCACTTTACTGGACTTTTCAGTGTTTACAACCGGGCCAGGGGTTTTCCAGTATAAGTGGAAAACCCCATATGGTCCAAAAGGGTAACACACCAAGCTCACTCAAATTCAGATTCCCATGGCAAGGCCCTCAGTGCTCTGTTGTCACTCCTGGCTAGGTTTGAATCAGATGTCACATGACCTCTCCAGTCAGTCATCAGCTATAGTGAAGTAGAAGTACTGCCGCAGCCTCAGAAACTTATGGCAGAGTTGGTTGTGCTAAGAGAACATTGGGGATCAAGCTACTGGACCAAGGTTAGTTCAAAGTTAAGAGACACTTCCGAGACCTTCATTTTGGGTCACTTTAGGAGTTCCAATAGTGGTGGTCACTAATGCCTTCAAAACTTGCCATTTTGTTTGTGCCTGAAAATGGACATGCAACAAAAAAAGCATGCTCTTGCAGGAAGACTCCCCCATTAATTTGTGGTCTAACCTCGGTAGTTGTGGTCCTACCTCTGGAGCTACTATGTTTTTATTGTTCCCTTGTTTAACAAAAAAAAAAACAGATGTCTTGACTAGTTTTGAGCAGACCTGAACTTTGTGGTTTGGGTCTGCTCAAAATTAGTCAATCTGTTTGTAGTTTGCGGGTTTCGGTCCCCTGTGCCCAATTCCCAACTTTATTAGATGTCAGGGTCCTGGTTCGGCTCAGCCCCCCCCCCCCCCCACTGGTGGTGGCCCCTATCATGGGCGGTTAGTCATTAAATGCCAGTGGCAAAGTTGCCAGTGGCTGTTAAATTGCTGCAGCCATATGCTCCCCAATGACGTAATCGGAAGCGAAGACCTTCCGCAAAAAAGTATGCAGCTGCAGCAGTATATGTGCCTTTGGCAACTCTACCAGCGGCATTCAAACTGTTAACACTGGCAATCGGTTCCAGCACTGGAAAGCGAAAGTCCGCCCATCACTAGTCTAGACTGTTCTAATTCCCAGAGAAGTGGAAGCAGCAAGAAGATAGGGACACAACTATTGGACATTTATGGAATGCCTGGTGTATTGGATATGCCATGAATGTTTTAGAAATTTTTTGTTCTTGTTTGGCTTCTCAATATTGTGCTTGATACTACCGGTATTTGCAAAATTACTGAATACTTTACCGACAATATGCGGTTGTATCTGGTATTGTAACTCAACCCATTTAAGTGCTTATTCTTTGTGCTTATCATGGAGGTCTTGGGAAGGTTACTCCATTAAGTAAATAATTCATTAAGTACATTTTTTAAATATTTAAAACCAATAAAATACCGCATATATTTTTTCTAAGCAGCAATTTAATAAAAAAGTAACTGTACCTCTACTTTTTTGGGATCCTATGTTTACATACTTTTCTAGAGGTGGGGCTATTTATCATTAATTTTTTTTTTCTTTTTAATTTTAATTTCTTAGAAATGAGCAGCCCCTTAAATTCCCGTTCACGGTTTTGGTGCATCTCAAACATATTGCTAACATCGGCTGCCAATCTGGCAATATTTCCGGGTCACACCCGAAGCCAGAAAGAAGCTTTGGGTCTGTTCATCTCTGCTTATTACAACTTTAAGAACCTTTACATGAGACAGTTCTACACTTTGAATTTTGAATTTTTTGAATTTTTTTTTCAATGTGACCATCCGCAGATAAAATGTCCCTGCCTAAATATATTCCCAATTTTTTGAAGAACATTGTTACAGCTTTGCTATGCAGAATGGGGCAGAATAAGGAGAGTTCTCTAATTTCCATTAAAGGACAGCTATATTATACTGCCAAAGGTTATACAGACGTAGAAGTTCTTAAAATTGCCACTTTTTTCCCTTTGTGCTTTACTTTAAAATAAACAAGTGAGAAAACATGGCGGCCCAGGAAAAAAGAGGCCTCAGTCTGCCATATTTATGATATCATTTGCTGCCTTCAGGAATGTTTTTAAAAGCAAAATAAAAATACGGTATCTACATCACTTAATTATTTTTTCTTTGACAGAAAGATGTGTAATAAATCAAATTCAAATTAAAGAAATTAAAAAAAAAACAGACCCCGGAAACATTGCCTTTAAATACAATCTGAAATTAGTGCACCATTCTGAGTGACATCACAAAACAATGTAAAGCCATAGAGTTTGGTCTATGCGTCTGTTAAAAAATATCTCAAATAAAAAAATTAAAAACATCATATGGTACAATTACGGATGGGAAACACTAATTTGAACCGATTGAGCATGAAATCTTATACAAAATGATGCAAAATCACAAGTTTTCTAAGCATATCCACGTGTGATATGTCGCACTATGTGTCACACTTTTGTTTGTATACAAAAATATTAATACTGTGTATATAGGAATTTTAAAAATGTCATATATTTTTGATCAGGCCAATGAAGATTACCCTTAGAAGTCTCGATAATATTCCAGATGAAATTAGTAGCTGAGAAGATTTTGTGGGCCATGAAAACAAGATAAATCTTGGATGCAAATGGCTGAAAGATTTAAAAAATAAAGGAACAAAAAAAAAAACAAAAAAATGCTTCACTGGAAAACTGAGGAAAGTCAACAAAGCAACAGACAAGTGCATTGTGGGTGATAACATGTCTGCAGGACATCCCAATTCTTCATCGCATACAATGCAACAAACATGGTTTTATGTAGATAGTGGATAGAATCCAAGTTTTGGAAGGCATGGTTACATCAAGCCCTGTCCGCTGAAGAGTCTCCTTGTAGGTCTTTGATTTAAAATCTACTACCAAAAAAAATAAAACATGTATCACAGGAATAGGACAATGAAAAGCAAAAAGTACATATTATTAAAAAACATAACTTCTAAAAACAGAGCAAAGAGGAAACCACTTCAGGAAAGTCATTATATGGGCCATGAAGACCAACCAATATTTGGGAAATTCAAAGACTAGCCAAGAGGAGATGAAGTGACACAGGACCTTCTTGGCTCTACTGGTGATTTGTTCTTAGCGGGTTGCATTGATTTTCCCCTCTCTTATAAAATATTGATTTCATGTTCATGTAAAATCAGCCCATAATTTTTTAAAAAACTTTTGACATGTCATCATTTTGATGGGTGGCTTTCTAGATGCTGAGGTTTTAACGACCACTAATGCAAAGGTGTAGAAGAATTCAGCTCTTCACAAAGCAATGCAAAGATAGTGGACCAAGTGGTCTAAGGTTCATGGAGAGTCTGTAGACCTTGAGTGGATCCATATACACTTTGGGCAGCTTGCCAAGCAGAGATGATATGTAGAGATGAGTGGGATTGTTTTTTAAGTTTGGTTCCGGGGTTCGAGTGTGTCTCTTCACACCCATGGCCAATCACGGCCATGGCTTTTAGGTAGGGGCATCTGAAATTAAAGTTTGGGTCTGCTCATCTTTCATGATCAGAAGCGATAAGGGACATTGCTAAACTAATAAGACTGCCACCAATTAAATATTATGCCAAAAATTTTCTAAAAAATTATAGGTACCCTTCAAAGACTTTTTCTAAGAATAGACTCCTGGAAATGCCCAATAAAAATGTACGGAGTGACGGAGGTAAGCAGTAGTTGAATATATATCAGGAATTCCAAAAAGTTGTTAATTATTTAGATTTTTCACAACTCCAAGGAGAGTGTACAAAATTTCGGAGGACCCAGTTCCCAGATTCCGCAGTAAGCAAGATATAATATGTTGTAGAGAGCTATTCCCACCCCCCATGAATAGAAAAATATAAATAACACAGGAAAGATTACAAATTAAAGATTCTAATTTCGTTTAAATAGATAATTGTGACTTTTTAAATAGAATATAAAAAAATGTGTTACTTAGAATTTTTGAAATGCTTTTTCCATTTTTTTAAAAATTTAATTTGTCAATTTTTTTTAGATTGACTTTTTATAATCCAAACCCAAACTGCAATGATTTTAATTGCAGGATAACTTAAAACCATTGAGTTTCAATACCTTGTACTTTGCAATGTAAATTTTTCCTTCTAAAACAATTCTAAAATTTCCCTCTCCGTTTTGTGTACTCTTGGAACCGGATTTGTCAGGTGATTACTTTTCTAGGAAACTCTTTTAGTCGCTCCAGAAAATAATTAGCAGTTTTCACTAATGACTTGCTGATATATCAAAATTAATTTGCTATTACTCCGTGGAATGAAGAAATGCAAATTAGATTTTTGTAAAAAAAAAGTTTAGCTAAATATTTTGCCAAAGTGCGTAATTAAATCTGTACAAAACAACAAAATGTGTAAAACAACAAAATGTGATAAATCAGCCTGGAGGCATCACAAGTTTAATAGGGTTATCCCAATAATAATCAGCAGAAGATTTGGTTCTTTATAAGAAAAAAGTTCTAGAATTTGATGACTGAGCTGATTTTCAAAAAGTTGAGATGTAAAAGTCCACTGATAGTTCTACCAGTCCCTTTATCTAAAGAGTCAAAATCTCCACTATGGAGGCAAATAGTGGAAAAAAATAATGGCGACTTTTCATAACCAAGTTAGGCTAAATGATAATTAAATGAAAATCACATAAGCTCGGGAGGGGTTTGGGGCTTATATGGGTCACATTTTTACATGTACCTAGACATTTTATTTTCCATGTAATCACAGAAGTAGACTGCTTACTGTCTCCCTCAGGGACAACCTAGTATTCCCCTGCTGCTGTCATTATCATTTTTATCTTCCTACTGAGGCACTCATTTCTAATCCTTAGAAAAATTTAGTCTGGAATGGAGAGCAGTAACCCCCCCTCCCCCTATCCGTAGTCCGTAACACTAGCAGCCAAACAGAGAGGGTGTCTATCTATGGAGAAGTAGAGATAAATTTCATGTTTGTTCCAGGGTTCCGGTGTCTCCCGCACGACCCCGACATATTGCCGGAGTCGCGGCCGTGCAGCCAATTGACGACCCTACCTACTAGCCATGGCTGTAATTGGCCAGTGTCTGGGTCGCGTCACAAAATCCCCAAATTGAACTTAAAAAGGAATCTTTATCATCACTATTGAAGAGTACACTGCAAGAGCGGGGAACACAATAGAAGTTACTACCGTTTCTCGTTCCATCTTCCTTTCCATTCAATCATGGATTTTCAGTTGACCAGTTTAAGTTATGCAACTAGTCCTTTCCTCCATAGAGGCCTCTCGGCCACACATTTACAATAATACTACAGTAACTCATTGTTGTGGCCCTGTCACCTGCAGGTTTAGTGGGGGGTCTCAGAAGTAGGACTCCCTCTAACCTTGGTAATATGCCACATGCATTGGTGGGTTTGGCACTTTGGAGCCCTAAGCAAAGATCTTTTCAAGGGATTCTTCTCCTTCTGCTATGCCATGTGTATAGGTGGATTTGGGATTTTATAGAACCCTCACAATATTGGGCCTCTCCATCTAATTCACAGCACCACTTCAAAAGGCAGGGAGTCTACTATAGCTTTATAGTCTACTGGTGTCCCATGCAGGAGTGTTTGAAGTAGGGAGGATGGATACAAATTAGCATCACATTCTTTTGGAAAGTAAAAACAAAAAACGAGAACTGGCTGCATACCACCATTGTGGGAGCCCCACTTATCTTTGGGGCAGCAAAAAAATGGTAATATTTGTGTTTATTAATACTCGGGAGTCACCTTTTATTGACATTAAAAATCCTTGTAGTTTCCCCCCCCTTCACATAGGACAGAGAGATACAACTGCCCTAATGGGGCTGTTGAGGGTGAGAAAAACTTTGCCTGAAAAACCATTGCCAAACCAGACATCCCCTCTGTCTGTGGTATTACAGCTTAGCCCTACTTGGTTTAGTTGAGGTGAAACAAGCTTTAGAAACAACTTGTATTTCTAATCTTGGATATTTTTGGACAAAAATATCAATGAACTGTAACGAGGATAGGCAATGGATGTTTGACTTGTTAGTGACCATCCTTCTGGGCCACCACTGACAAACAGAATGTGGGGTGGAACTCACTTTAATGTACATCCCATCCTATAGGCTCATCTGTATATTTAGACACATAATCTAATGATCAGCAGAATCTCCCGGGATTTGAACCTCACTTTTGTCCTGGGTATGTATGTAGATCCAGGGGTGTATTAAGATAGTCATGGGTCCTGGTCTGTATGAAAATTGTGGCCATTACAAGTCTAATTATCTAATGACATTTACTTCAGTCATATGATACTAGAATCAAGCTACTTGGGAAAGGAAAAGTCCCTTCTGTCCACTTTTAGTTCTGCGTCTCGAAAACCATTGGAGGACCGTCAAAGGTCCTAGAAGGACCCTTGTGTATATATGTGATGAGAGTTTAAGGATTTCATGACTGGAGGTCCTTCTGTTTATTATATCTACAGTGCAGTATCAAACTTCATGATTGGTTCTGGAGGCCATGGGCCCCCTAGAAGCCTTGGGCCCTAGGCGGCCTCCCAAGCCGCCCATATTATAATCCACTACTGCATAGACCATCAATGGTTAGTATGTAAAAAGTGGTTGTCTTGATTACCAAAACATTGGCTGCCTGTGTCCACAGTGTGTGTGGTACTGACGCTCATTTACATGTACTTGCACATGTACAATGGAGCTCAGCTTTGATACCAGGCACAATCTACAACTATATGTGGATGTTTTTTTTTTTTTGGAGGTAGGTAACCAAAATATGCAATTAGATGAACCTTATATTGTTTTAGTACTGGGTCTTAAGAAAGACTTATCTACACAAACCATAGGAGATGGCGGTCATGTATGTACTACCTGTCCCATATGAAATGTATAGGAAAGAATACACCGGCCCGGTATGAATATGGAGTTCCATTCCCGGATGGAATCGACCCACGCACCCGTTTTAGAAGTAAATGAGAAACTCAGGGTAATGTTCCTATATTTATTTCAGTAAGTTACAGCATATCCCAAGTCAATTAAGCACAGAGAATCGGAAAGCTCAGAGCATGTTCAGCAATTCCTCAAGTCCAAAGCAAAACCATCACAAGGTCACTGTCAATTTAAGGAGGCGTCCTGACACAATGTTACTGCTGCTATAAGGCTGCTTGTATTAGAAATAATAGATATGAAAGGCGTTTTCTGACCTGGTGTAGTCATCCTCCACAAGCATGTGCTTTGGGATTGGAGAGTATCTTCCCGGAGAGATTGGTGGCAATGAGCTCTTGTATTCCAAGGTGCCATTGTTTGCAGTGCTGAGGATGTGGCTCTCCAGAGGTGGTGAATACGCTAGAGAGTGAAGGAAGGAGATGAAACTTCTGTCACCCAGTCCTATTACAGATACTACTGATGATAATCATGTAGAAGATAACAGGGCAGCCTCCCAGACTCCATACTTATGGTTTTATAAGATTTTAAGGAGGAAATAGAGAGAAGGATATTCACACAGTCCTCTAAGTAGGTATAGAATGGACAGTCTCTAGCTGCCCATGTGAAGATGTGCTGAGGAATTATGTGAATCCTTACTTTTTGTATGATTTCCTGTGTTAACTTTTAAAAGAATACCATGTACACCTGGCAATGCTATTAGGGGCACTGCAACTAGGCAAGTGCCTGCAATAGGGTCATCTAGGTTTATGAATGACTGTTGAGTGATGTTGACCACTGTGGGTTATAAATAAGACCTGATAGGCTAAGGCCACAAAATTAACTTTTATTGTATAGATGTTAACTGACCGGGGAGGAACCAGTAGATCTTATATATTTGGAGGCAGACCAACTTTGACCCAATTGATGATATCAAGGTAAATTTTTAGGGGAAAAAATATGCCTCGAAATCCACCCAGAATCTGTCTGTTTTTCAGAAAATGTACACTACGGGATTTTTTTTCACTTCAAGAAAAAGATTTGAGTAGATTCAGTGCACAAACCTCCCATGTTGCCTCTGAACTGATTCCGAACCCAGAACAGTCTCCTAAACTAATCCAGCCCCCAAAGCAGCCTCCTACCCTGATACCAGGCCAGCCCCCAAAAAATAATACAGACCCCATACCAGTCCCCTTAACTGATACAGACCCAGATAGGAGAGAAGGGACGGTAAAAAAATGCCAAGAAGCCAACCCTTCTCTCTTACCTCATGTCTCCATAGTGGTCATACTGCCCCTTCTAATTTACCTCATGTCTCTATAGTGGTCATACTACCCCTTCTCATTTACCTCATGTTTCCATAGGGGTCATAATGCACCTTCTCTCATACCTCATGTCTCCATAGTGGTCATACTACCCCTTCTCTCTTACCTCATCTCTCCACAGGAGTCATACCGCCCTTCTCTCTTACCTCATGCCTCCTTAGCGGTCATACCGCCCCTTCTCTCTTACCTCCATAGCAGTCATACCGCCCTTCTCTATTACCTCATGCCTCCATAGCGGTCATACCGCCCCTTCTCTCTTACCTCCATAGAAGTCATACCGCCCTTCTCTATTTACCTCATACCTCATAGCGGTCATACCGCCCCTTCTCTCTTACCTCCATAGAGTAGTACCGCCTTCTCTCTTACCTCATGTTCTCCTTAGTGCGTGTCAACCGCCCTGGTCTCTTACCTCCATAGAAGAGCACTGCCTTCTCTATTACCTCATGTTCCCTAGCGGTCATACCGCCCTCTTCTCTCTTCCTCCATAGAAGTCATAACCACCTTCTCTATTACCTATGCCTCTAGTTGTCATATCACCCTTTCTCTCCACCTCACCTCATGCCTCCATAGCGGTCATAACTGACTCCGCTTCTTCTACCTCATGCCTCCATAGTGGTCATACCGCCCGTTCTCTCTTACCTCCCTAGAAGTTATATCGCCCTTCTCTATTACCTCATGCCTCCATAGCAGTCATACCGCCCCTTCTCTCTTCTCTTCTCCTTACCTCCATAGAAGTAATACCGCCCTTCTCCTCTACCTCATGTCCTCTAGCGGTCATACCGCCCCTTCTCTCTTACCTCCATAGAAGTAATACTGCCCTTCTCTCTTACCTCATGTCTCCTTAGCAGTCATACCGCCCCTTCTCTCTTACCTCCGTAGAAGTCATACTGCCCTTCTCTATTACCTCATGTCTCCTTAGCGGTCATACCGCCCCTTCTCTCTTACCTCCATAGAAGTCATACCGCCCTTCTCTCCTCACCTTATAGCGTATACTGCCGTTCCATGGCCTCCATAGTGGTCATATCACCCTTCTCTCCAACCTCATGCCTCCATAGCGGTCATACTGCCCTTCTTTCTTACCTCATGCCTCCATAGTGGTCATACCGCCCCTTCTCTCTTAGCTCATGCCTCCGTAGTGGTCATACCGCCCTTTTTTTCTAACCTCATGCCTCCATAGTGGTCATACAGCTTTATTTATTCTGATAGTACCATGCAATCTGTGTCTGAGGAAGGTCTCTTGATTAGACTGAAACGTCACATATGAATTTAGATTGCTTCACTTTATTTATTATTAAAACAAATGTTTTTAATTATTTTGGAATGCCCAGAAACCTCCAATGATGCCTAAATAAACTGTTTCCCAAACCCTCCCCAAAAGCTGTGTTCCTAAATCCTGATGGTTTTTTTCCCTTGGTGATAAGGGTACTCAGTAGTCTGTGGTAGTTAAGTGGTGGAGTGCAATGGTAGTCAATGGTGGTCAATATGTCCAGGAGCTGTGGAGTTGCCATTCCATTTAAAGAGTCCATCCTTGTTGGACACACACCAAAGAAAACTTATAAAGTTGGAAGAAACAACCTAGAGTTAGTAACTTACTCATGGTACTTACAGTGTGTGATATCAGGAGGTCCGTACGGATCTGTCATATATATTGTTGTGGGTTTTCCCACTTTCAGGTAAACTACGTCAGATGTGTTCTTCAAAATAGCTACGGCTTCTTCATGAGTGACTTCTTCTAAACTATAATTATTAACCTGTGGAGAGAAGATCAAAGTGGGTGACCAAGCACAAGTAGTAACTTTTATATCATATAGCAGTGGTGGCGAACCTATGGCACGGGTGCCAGAGGTGGCACTCAGAGCCTTTTCTGTGGGCATTTAGGTCATCACCCCAGGACAGAGTTCACCAAACAGGACCAAATCCATCAAATCTTCCTGCTGTCCCAGGCAACTTGGAGAGAAGCTATAATGAAAGTCTGAATTTGCCCTCCTTATTTCAATTGTATTGGCATCCAATACAATTGAAAGAAGTGGAAGAACAGGTAGCAGTAAGTTACTGTCAAAATGTCATGTTGGCACTTAACAGTAAATAAATGGATTTTGGTTGTAGTTCGGGCACTCTTTCTCTATAAGGTTCGCCGTCACTGTCATAAAGTATGCTGCCAAATTAAAGTGGTTGTAGGCTTAGAAAACCCATTTTTCATCTATATCTGGATATAGGCAAGTGTTCCCATTCACAATACTCATCTGATACCAAAAGAAACTACAAAGAGTGTACCGTTTATGGAGGACAATACTAGACTATACATTCGTTGGTTGAAAAAAGAACCGTGTAGTACTCAATTTCTCCTGTGGGTGTGCTATAGGGAAATCAAACACATGTTCCTATCTTCTCCATTGGAGAACAACTTTATAGACAATATTACCGGTATTTTAAAATGTACTTGTTGAGTAAGGCAGTACTTAAATATATGGGTTTTCTTGCACAGTATCCATATCTCCAGCCTTCTACGAAGACTAATATCCATAAACCCACAAATGGATCACATTTGAGTTACTGCAAAAATGTTTGGTTTATCCCTTAGAACTTCTTTAGTCCTTGTCTACTGGGATAAGGATTTGGGGATGTCAAATGTCTCACCATAAGTAACCTATCCCCAACTTGTAGTCGTCCATCTTTTTGTGCTGCTCCTCCTTCGATAATTTTGGTTACGTAGATGCTGTTGTCACCCGGAATGTGTTGATTGCCGACTCCTCCAGCAATACTAAAACCCAAACCTGGAAACAATTGAGAAGAGCACATTATTTTTGAAGAAGTTTCATACAATGTGACTTAGGTTTGACTGATGGTAAATCTATGATATAGTTATACCTATACACCCCTGATATTGACTTTGGCTAGTTTGTGACATCTTTTTGGTCATCTTAGTCATCTGCAAGTCTTCTTGCGTCTACCTTACCCCTTAGATTCAACTTTGTCACTTAATAGCCAAATCTATGCCCTTCTGAAGAATCTGCTGGAACGTTATGGGTCCGTACAGAACCATAGAGATAATTTTGGGATATTGTTGGGTTCTGAACTCAAGGACACCTTCCTGTAACGTATATTTTCTCACTGCCGTTCTTACCTTTTGGCCCTTTAAAAAGTTTAATTTCTACAACGGTTTCAAGGATGGGTCTTCTCCTGCGTACATACAGGCGGACAATGGAGCCGGCTTCTTTCAATGCTTCTACCGCTCTGCTGTGCGACACTTCAGATACATCCACTTCATTCACTCGGAGAATACAATCGTTGACCCTGGAATAACATTTCAGAATCATACAATGGCAGAAGGTGCGTCCTTGTACATTAGATACATTCTGCCTTTCGTCACACTCACTTTTCAAGGAATTAAAGCTTCCCGATATCCATTGTCATATACTGTAGTGTGGAGAAGCGAGAACGTTATATAACAGAACCGTGTACCATATATTGTGATGTTATTAGCATATTATGGGTATTTCATACTCTACAAGGTTAGGGAGAAGTCGTGTGAAGTCAAGGTTGAGGACTTCTAGAGAGTTCTGAAGGTCAAGCAAAAGTCATCGGGGGGGGGGTCATTTATCTTATCTCTGTTTGTTTTGGCTGGTTTTTGTCTTTTTTCTGTTTGCTTCTTTGGTCATTTATCGATCTCAATTCTTCCTTGTGTTAAATGTTTTTTTTTTCCAGATCTCTTTTTGAGACATTTGCTACAAATGTTGCAAAAATGACGCACAAAATGTCTCAAGTCACTTCTTTCCATTTTCTAAGTTTTCCATAAGTAGGGTTTCATCTGGAGTTTTTTTGTGGCAAAAAAGTGGCAAATTTTAGACAGTTTCAAATGATGAATGTCATTTACCACATTTAGCACATCAGGAATAGAAGATAAATGTCCCCAAAAAGGCGCAAAAAATTGAAATGCCCCAAAAAATGTCTCAAAAAAGACAAAAAAGCATAAAAGAAAAAATATAGATAAATGACCCCTATGGAATACATTAAAATATGGAGGTTCAACAACACATCAGATTGGCCCTGCCCATTTTATGAGTTTTCCATTCATCAAATATAGACCCCATAATCTCTACATCTACCAAAGATCTACCAAACCATACACAAAGCATACATGCAGACCCCAGGCAATATGCTAAACAAATACTGACCTAGATCAGACCCCCTAAACTAATATAAAAAGTGTAGATAAGTACCCATATCCCATGTATAAGACCACCTTAATAAATACAGGCTCCTTTACAGTGAACACCAGATGAGACCCATTAAACTAATACAGACATCAAAACAGTCCCCTAAACTAATTTAGACTACAGTCCTGTCCTCTAAACAGATACAGAACCCAGGCCAGCCCCCAAAACTAATACAGACCCCATACCAGCTCCCTGATCTAATACAGACTCCAGACCACTCCCATAAACCAATAGAGACCCCAGACCAGACACCGAAATGCTGACCCCCATACCAGTCCCCTGAACTAATACAGACTCCAGACCACTCCCATAAACTGAAAGAGACCCCAGACCAGACACCTAAATGCAGACCCCATACCAGTCCCCTGATCTAATACAGACCCAAGGCCTCTCCCATAAACCGATAGAGACCCCAGACCAGACACCTAAATGCAGACCCCATACCAGTCCCCTGAACTAATACAGACTCCAGACCACTCCCATAAACTGAAAGAGACCCCAGACCAGACACCTAAATGCAGACCCCATACCAGTCCCCTGATCTAATACAGACTCCAGACCACTCCCATAAACCAATAGAGACCCCAGACCAGACACCTAAATGCTGACCCCATACCAGTCCCCTGAACTAATACAGACTCCAGACCACTCCCATAAACTGAAAGAGACCCCAGACCGGTCATTTAAATGAATACAGAACCCATACCAGTCCCCTGATCTAATACAGACTCCAGACCACTCCCATAAACCGATAGAGACCCCAGACCAGACACCTAAATGCAGACCACATACCAGTCCCCTGATCTAATACAGACTCCAGACCACTCCCATAAACCGATAGAGACCCCAGACCAGACACCTAAATGCAGACCACATACCAGTCCCCTGAACTAATACAGACTCCAGACCACTCCCATAAACTGAAAGAGACCCCAGACCGGTCATTTAAATGAATACAGAACCCATACCAGTCCCCTGATCTAATATAGACCCAAGGCCACTCCCATAAACCGAGACCCCAGACCAGACACCTAAATGCAGACCCCATACCAGTCCCCTGAACTAATACAGACTCCAAACCACTGCCATAAACTGATACAGACCCCAGACCAGTCACCTAAATGAATACGGACCCCAGACCAGTCTCACTAAACTAATCCAGACCCAAGACCAGACTAACTAAACTAATACGAACACCAGACCTGTCTGATCAACTAACACAGACCCCAGAACAGACCCCCTAAATTAATGCAGAAAAGGACCCAGACCCCTTAGATAAGACCACCTTAATAGATACCGGCTCCTTTACTGCAAACCCTAGACAAGACCCACTAAGCTACAACAGACACCAACTAGTCCCCTAAACTAATAACATAAATAATAATAATAATAAAAATTATGATTTTTTTTTTTTTTAACGTTTACTTTTGTTTGCCCTTTTGCTTCTTAGGGAAATTTCCCTTCTACTTTTGCTATATGGAGGCGTCACCTTGTCCCATTCCTGCCTCTCCATTGCACATCATCCTTCTCAGAATGGGTTAATAACTAATGAGCCCAAAACTGGAAGAAGTCACTGGACTGAAACACAGGATAAACCCTACGGCTGGCGGCAGCGCTGGACACTGAACACATGTGACTCCCAAAGTTCAGCGGCCGCTGAGATCAGGAGCAGATGAGGCCCCCCCCAACTTCTGCCCAAAAATACAAATCCATAGAGAAGTCTGGAGCTTAGGATTCCTGCCGGGTACATTAGGAATTATTATCCATAGGGATCTATGTCACCAGAGCTGATGGGTTGGAGGCCTCACAGGAGACAAGTGTCACCATAATGACATCACCTATACATGGGATCAGTGACCTAAGTCTCATAGGCCCCAGGGCAAAGGTAAAGGTCGTGGCCCCAAAACTAGGTACAAACACAAGCTCAAAGATATCCCCCCTAACCCGTAAATGATCTACTGTATATCTATTCTACAATAAGCATATTACTAAGGCAGCTTAGATACAGCAGCTCAGTTCTATGCATGGTAGATGCCTCTATAATAGCAGCTTAGATACAGCAGCTCAGTTCTATGCATGGTAGATGCCTCTATAATAGCAGCTTAGATACAGGAGCTCAGTTCTATGCATGGTAGATACCTTTATAATAGCAGCTTAGATACAGAAGCTCACCTATATGCATGGTAGCTATCTCCATAATGGCAGCTTAGATACAGGAGCACAGTTCTATGCATGGTAGATACCTCTATAATAGCAGCTTAGATACAGGAGCTCAGTTCTATATATGGTAGATACCTCTATAATAGCAGCTTAGATACAGAAGCTCAGCTATATGCATGGTAGATATCTCCATAATGGCAGCTTAGATACAGCAGCTCAGTTCTATGCATGATAGATGCCTCTATAATAGCAGCTTAGATACAGCAGCTCATCTTTATGCATGGTAGATACCTCTATAATAGCAGCTTAGATACAGTGGCCCAGCTCTATGTATGGTAGATACCTCTATCATAATGACTTAGATACAGTGCCGCAGCTCTATGTAAGGTGGATTCCTATATAATGGCAGCTTAGATACAGCAGCTAAGCTCTATATATGGTAGATACATCTATAATGGCAACTTAGATACAGCAGCCCTACTCTATTTATAGTAGATACCTCTATAATAGCAGCTTAGATACAGCAGCAGTAACTCATCTCTATTTATGGTAGATAATTATACAATGGCAGCTTAGATATAGCACCGTAGCTCTATGTAAAGTGGCTATCTATATAATAACAGCTTAGATACAGCAGCTGAGCTCTATGTAGAGAAAAAAAATGATAATTTGTACAAATTACCGTACTTCTGTTTTAAACAATATCAAAATACCATATTATCTTTTGTCTTTGGTCAAGGTTGCTCAAATCTTTACCCTTGTGTGCATGTAAAAATTTTAGAAAAAATTACATCTTTATGTATGAATACACAATTTCTTGTGGGTCCTTATTCCACAGCACTCCAAGTGGTCAGGCGTGGAATTGCAGGATAAATCTTAGAAATATTTCGGTGATTCATACTACATCCATATAAGCTCGGCGATGCCCACAATTTACTGACAACCAGGTTTTACGTCTTACCTGAGTCTTCCATCTTCGGCCGCTGCTCCTCCTGGTATAATTTTTGTTATAAATATCCCTGGGTCATCTCCTACATGAGGGTTATCTATTCCTCCAGCAATACTGAATCCAAGACCCGAATTTCCCTGTAGATACAAATAATCAATGACTCCGTCCTGGATACATTGCATAATAAAAGAGGCATAAAAACAACTCAAATGTCAAATAAGTTCTCAAAGTTGCAAGAAAACAAAATGTTTTAAATGTTCCAGGTTTATATTAAAACTATTCTCTGTACAGACTATGCCAGGTCATTATTACCAGTCCTGACCCCTGTGGTACCCTACTAATGACTATAACAATACAGACCCCTACGGTACCTCACTAGTGACCTCTGCAGTACAGACTTCTGTGCAGTGGCTTAACTAGAAGAGGCTGGGCCACATTACAAACTTCTGCATGGGACCCCCCCCTTCCCCGAATTCACACGGTGGGCACACGTCGGCACACGGGACAGGAGGAGGGGGTGAGCGCTGCTCGCCCTGTCCCTTTACATACAGATACATGGCGCTCTGCGCCGTATTACGGGAAAAGATAGGACATGCCTGGAGAGCTGGGGGAAGAGTGGCCAGCGTTGTAAGCGGGCAGGAGGGAGAGTGGCCGGCTGTGCTGCTGGGCTGTGGGGGAGGACCACCGGCTGTGCTGGCAAGCAGGAGGGAGGGTTGGCCGGCTGTGTGGACAGTAGGGAGGAAAAGTCAGCTGCCGATACAGAACGCCGGAGAGTAAAGACATTATGGCGGGCGCACCCTCCCCGGCCGCCGCACATCATTTAGCACTCTGCCAGACAATGCATGACGGGGGGCGGGCCAGGCCACGACAGACAGTGGCATTAGAGACAGCCCCCCCCCCTTCTGATGGGCCCGGTCTCACCTGCACTTCCTGCAACTGCGATACGTACACCACTGCCTCTGTGGTCACTCACTATTGACTGTGACCTCTGGAGTACAAACCTGTGTGGTCCCCACTAGTGACTTTGACCTCTACAGTACAGACCCCTGTGGTACCCCACTAGTGACTTTGACCTCTACAGTACAGACCCCTGTTGGACCTCACTCTTGACTCTGACCTCTACAGTACAGACCCCTGTGGTCCCCACTAGTGACTGTGACCTCTGCTGTACAGACCACTGTGGTAACCAAGTAGCAAAAAAGTTTGCCATTAATACCCTAAATTCCTTGGATACTTTTTTTATCTTATTACTAACAAAACAAAACAGAAGAATGTCTATGGCCCCAGGAGATCAGTCAAGACCGCCCCCTCCTGCTCATCATTATAATCCTGGGTGTAAGCTCCCACCTTCTGCCCTGTGTAATAGGACATAACATCTCATCCAACCCTCATGGATGAGATCCATCTCCAAGATGGAAGCTTCTCCAAGTGCACTGGGGATGCGCCATCACACTGCTGCGCTTTCTGAAACTAAACTGCCCCACAACCCCTGATTTGATTGACTACTGTAGCATGGGAGGGTCTGTAAGCTCAGAGCACAGCAGTGTGAGGACAAACGTCTGGTTCTATCCTAGAATATAAATCCTAATATATCGCAGTCCGGCTGCTGCTAACAACATACACCAAGGTAGGATTACACATCTCTCCAGGAACAATATCCAACACTGTCTGCAGAGAGCACAGAGAATAGCAGTGAGAGGACACACACCCTAATGCACTTAGAGAAGCTACAATCCTGGAATATAAAACAATACTGCACAGTCCTGATGCTTCTAATAACATGTGCAAAGTTATGATTATACATCTATACAGGGACAATCCCTAACACTGACTGCAGAGAGCACAGAGAATAGCAGTGTGAGGACATGCTTCCATTACAATCCTGTCCTGCTGACAGTTTCCCTTTAAGTTTACACCGTGTTTCTCAGGTAAGGATGTAATAATGAAGTGTAATGGGGCTCCAGGATATGTGAAGATAAGGAATAAGCAGCAGAGGACACTTCATCCATACTATAAATAAGACACAGCGGGCGGCGACTTGCGATAAAATCTTCCCAGATAATATGAGCCAATCAGCATCCAGCCATTAAAATGTTAACAATCTGCGGTCTCTCAGACACAGGTACATGGTATATCCATGGAAGAGGAAATCAGAGATACAAATCTTCCCAAATATCATCCAAGTCACTGCCCGTTAGCCTCCAGCCGCCTTGTTGTGTGCAGCATTGATTCTGCATGACTTATGCACAGAGCTGCGTGGGCTGCAGACAGCTGAGGCTCCGTCACTGTGTGTACTGCAGACCTGCTCCAACAGAGATAAGACTAACGCACGCACATCCCCATTCTTCATACTAAATGACACGATCCCCAAAAATGTGCTACTATATTCTTTACTTAGCCGTTCTTGGCTGCATTGCATTCTGGGAGACGCAGGGTACCAACATCATTGTATAGGGCACTTAATTTGATCATTTCCGACAAATGCTTCCGAGATTTTATATTTATGCAAATGAGCTCTCCGGTGCACTAGGGGAGGAGCCAATTCTAGTGGTGCATTTGGTTCCTTCTATTTATGCCAACCCATACCACCCGGATAGAAAAAGGTACATCATTTGTTGAGGCCCCGCCCCTGATCCTCCTCATTTGCATAATGATGAAAACTACATTTTTCTCTGAAACGACAGATCACTGAGAAACAAGAAAGGTATCGTCTGGGAATCTTAGAAAGTGCCCTATACAATGATACATTTACTTGTGGCGTGATCTGGGACATAGTAGGGTCCCTTTAAGGTATAAACCTTAGTGAGAGCTGATAGAATATCATCTACAGTAAAATATTAGATGTAAATAGAGAAGAATAACATAACTCAAAATTAGCGGCAATTAGGTTAAATTAACGGCAATTTAACCCATGATGTAAGCCAAAATTTTTGCCAAAAGTTGACAAATGTGCTAGGAGGTCTGTTAGAGGTGGAGAATCCCCTTTAAGAAATTATACATGGATCTAGGGAAGAGAGTCAAGGAACTGCATCTTTGGGATGTCCCTGTACAAGACATGACATAAGAGGAGGGTCAAATGGTCAATGAGATAACAGATTTCTCTAATGACTCCCTCCGACGCACATGCACACTCGGCACGATGGGACGAATAACTTTTATTCGGGGCCTTAAACGACTCTGGTTGGAGAGTCTCTTTAAACAAATTCTTATCACAGGATAATTCTCCATCTGTCAGTGGGGTTTATTTAAAGCTCAGTGAATTTATATTGAAAATGAATGTATCAGTCTCACGAGTACAACCACCACCATCTGTGCCCATAGACTGAATTTATTTTCATTTTTTTTTCAACTCTGTCTTGGATTGATACATAATACAAGGGTTACGGACATAAAATGCCCATCATACTTCATGTTATATACTAACTACCAAAATTCTGCATTCTATGTACAAGAATATAACTACTATAATACTGCCCCCTATGTACAAGAATATAACTACTATAATACTGCCCCCTATGTACAAGAATATAACTACTATAATACTGTCACCTCATAACAAAAAATAAACTAAATAAATCCATCATCCTATTGTTTTTTTTTTTTTTTTTTAAATAATATAAATTATTATGCACAAGAGTCATGTAAATACTATCAGATATACAAAAAAATTGAAACACGATAAAGCAAGTAAAATTATCATATTTAAATTTTTGAAAAAATTTTTCATCCATTTATAGAAGTGGCTTTTATTTCAATGATATCGACCAGGAACAATAATTATTTTTTTTTTCTTTCCATACCCCTTAAGTGCTAGTTAGAGATAAGAATACAGTAAAGTGCAGATATGTATTGAAAATAATCTTATGTATATGGTCTCCGCACTAGGTCACAAAAACACAAATTGCGGAATGCAAGAAAATATAAAATGGCCTACTGCAAAAAACGGATTCACAGCATAATGTTATAAAAACCTCCTATGCCCAATGATTGTCTATGTCATATAAATAGTATTATTTTCAATCGCGTTAATGGCTATCGAGTGATAGGAGACTTAAAAAAAAAAAAACAAAAAAAAAAAACCACAAACATTCAATGAAATCCATTATTTGCATAAATGTTCATAGATATTTTTTACAATACTGAATAGAAGCACCAACATTTCCTTTCACGGAAAATATCGCATAAAATCGTAAACCATTTTGAATTGTATGAAAAAAAATAAAATAAAAAAAAAACGACTCCCCCAAAAAAAAGACCATTTTTTTCCAGGTGTAAAAAATATTGCGGTCTACTATTTTTTAATTATTTATTTTTACCAAGTGGATGTTTTTGTTTAAGCACCATCTGAAGAAACTAACTAACGTGATTTTTTTTTAGCTGAATGTTTTTTTTTTCCTGAATATATTGTAGCACACGTTTCTTTTTTACAGGTAGCCGCATATATTCAATTATAGAGAGTGTTAAAGAGCAATAGTCACATCCATGACTAGAGATGAGCGGGATTAGGGGCTTGGGGATTGGTTGAGTCAGCAACCTGGACAGTTTGACAGTAGGCCGGCAATATGGCAAACTGACGCCCTAGCAACTAGCTATGGCTGTGATTGGCAGAAGTGTCATCCAGGCATCAATTTGCTGGATTGGCTGCACGGCCCTATCAACAATATGTTCCAGGTTGAGCAGAGGCAAATTGACGCCTCTAGCCAATTTACATGGTAATTGGCCCGAAATGTCCATTGTGGCCAATCAGAGCCAGGGTTTAGATAGGGGCATCAATTGGGGATTGGCTGCACGGGCCGCTAATCTCGGCAATATGTCCGGTCAGGTTGAGCAGGCAAATTGACGCCTCTAGCCAATTTACTATGGCTATGATTGACCAGGAATGTCCATTGTGGCCAATCAGAGCTTTATAAGAACCGAGATAAAGATCCTGAATGTGAGAGCAAAGTAGAAGAACCAGGACTCAATATACTGGATCAGGTCCATGAAATACCAAACGGATCAGGACTGACACAAAAAGAGTGACGGTTATAGGGCAATACAACTGATACTATATGAGACTAAATTACAAAGATACCGGCCCCTATGTACAAGAATATAACTACTATAATACTGCCTCCTATGTACAAGAATATAAATACTATAATACTGCCCCCTATGTACAGGAATATAACTACTATAATACTTGGTGGTGAAGCTGCTAGAGTTTCGGTTGATTATGTGTAGGATCAGCGGAGGTGTCCGGTATGATGGTGAGGAAGCGGTGAGGTGTCGGTTATGATGTGGTGAAGCCACTGAGGTGTCTGTATGATGTGGTGAAGCAGCTGAGTTGTCGGTTATGATGTGGTGAAGCAGCTGATTGTCGTGTTAAGGATTTGATTAAGCATCGTGAGTTGTCGTTATGAGGGTGAAGCAGCTGATGTTGTCTGTGGTATTATGTGGTTAAGCGCTGAGGTTCTTAAAGATGTGGTGAAGCAGCTGAGTTGTCGTGTTATATGAGTTTGGTGGACGCAGCTGAGTTTGTCTTAGTTATGATGTAGGAGAAGCAGCCGGGTTGTCGTTTAAGAGGTGGTGGGCAGCTGAGGTGTCGGGTTGTAGGATAGTGGTGAAGCAGTTTGAGGGGTGTGGTCGGTTATGATGTGGTGAAGCAGTTGAGGTGTCGGTTATGATGCGGTGAAGCAGCTGAGGTGTTGGTTATGATGCGGTGAAGCAGCTGAGGGTCGGGTTATGAGTGGTGGTGAAGGCACTGGGTGTCGGTTTCTATTAGGGCGGTGAAGTGCACTGGGAGGTGTTGGTTATGATGTCGGTTGAGTCTCGTCTGCTGTCCCTACTGATGCCCGAGCACCTGAGCTCGTCCACTTTCGCCAAATTGATTTTGCTGCCAGACACAACGGATTGCCCGGCGCCCTTGAGCTTTCCACGCATATGATTATAATTGGACCATTCATATAGAAACTAAGTTGTATTTTGGGTTCGTCCAGTGTTATGGGGCATGCATTGTTACTTGGAATTAATTGGGGGTCCCCACCAGTTTTTTGTAGTATCCCATGTGTCACTTGGTTCCTTTCCTTGCTGTATCTATCTTTATATATCTCATTGGGACTGTTGGATGTACTGTGCCACACAGACTCCACAGGAGGGATAGAAACTCCCATCACATCTACTAACAATGATCAGGCAAGTTCCGGTCACACTGTTATTTAGGAGCTCCCAGCTCAGCCTCCCTGACTGTATACTTACAGCACGAGATAGAGATGGAATTCTAGCCAGCGTTTTGCGTTTTCTAGCCCTGATGCTGTTTTTTTTAATCTGTCTATATAACCTTTCCTCCCAGGTTTTCTACATCCCAGGAGGGACAGAAACTTCCATCACATCTACTAATAATGATCAGACAATCACACAGCTATATATAAGAAGCTCCCAGCTTAGCCTCCCTGACTGTATACTTATACGTACAGAGAATAGAGATGGAGAGTCTAGCAGAGGCAGTTCTGTCTTGTCAGTCCTTTACGGCTGTTTTTATCTCTTTATATAACATTTGCTCCACAGTTTCTATACAGGAGGGATAGAAACTCCCATCACATCTACTAATCCTGATCAAACAGGTTCCAGTTACACAGTTATAAATAAGCAGCTAACTGTTCAGCCTCCCTGACTGTATACTTATGAAGAAAATAAATGCACACACAGCTAGCAGAAAGAGTTCTGTTTCTGGCGGATCATGTGATACTGAGCTGAGGCATCATAGGATTAATATCAAACCCAAAAGAAGAAAAAGGAAGGGGAAGTTGAAACTTGTACGTTAGTATACAGAAACATTTGTAAATAGGAAAACATACACCTATCACTTACCCGCTCTAGGTTATTCTTCTACGCATTCATTGTCTTTTCGACCCATTAATCTGGAAAAATACCAAATGTCCCATCAATGGGAAAAAAAAACAGTTACATTAAATATAGTTTATTAGCTAACCATTACTACTAGTACATAAACAGTTTTCATCATCTTATCAACGATTGTGCTTGGATTAGTGCATTTAAGCTCGCCCCTGACAGCATTTCCCCCTCACCATTTCCGTCTATGTGATACAACTTTTAGTCATAGATAAAATTCTTTGTGCAATGCGATCAACCACTAGGGGGAGCTCTTACCATCTGAACATATCACACGCGGTAACCCTATAATAACTGTAAAGTTATATCAATCTATAAAACCATAAGTTTTGTGGGGTCGCTGGGGTCAGAACCCCCCATAAATGTTGATATTGGGGACCTATTCCATGAACATGTTGGTCTATATTTTTTGCTTAGAAGAGCCCCCTCAATGTTAATTTCTATGTGACATCATGCGCTATACGTCTCACAGAGCATCCACTGCTCCTAAACTCTGAAACTGGGAGATTTCTTAGTTTATCCCTGCCTCCCACGGGGGAATGATGCGAAACCCGCTTATTAACCAGCGGCACAAACACAAGCAGGTTTTAATATTCTCTGCGAGGCGCGATCTCAGCAGACGCTCTCCCCGTATTTAAAACTAACCACTTACATGGCTATGATTGCTGCGAAATACAAGAAACATTTTCACCCCCGAGATGTCTAACAGCGATGATCAATGGACTAGGACGTGCTTGTAATGGAGGGAAATTCTAAATCATTATATAATGATTGCCTTAAAGGGATGTCTACATGTTATAAATATATAGTATAAGATATCTAACATCATTAACCACAGATAGACAACAAGTGTCTCACCCTGAAGCATGAGAAAACGCCTGCATGTCATGTGAGCGCGGGACAACTCATTTTGCGGGGCTCTAAGGCCTTTTACCAGTTAGGTTTAGGAGTGAATTATTTACAGTAACTCAATCAAAGTGCCGTCAGCGCGAAGCCAACCTGTGACATTCTTATATCATTGTCAGAGGATTCTCCTATAATACTGCCCATATGTACAAGAATATAACATATAATACTACTCCCCCTATGTACACAAATATACTACTAAAATACTGCCCCCTATGTACAAGAATATAACTACTATAATAACTGCCTCCTATGGTTTTACAAGAATAGCCTACTATACTACTGCCCCATGTCCACGAATATAACTACTATAATACTGCCCCCTATGTACACAGAATATAACTACTATAATACTGCCCCCTATGTAACAGAATATAACTACTATAATACTGCCCCTATGTACAAAATATACTACTATAATACTGCCCCCTATGTACAGGAATATAACTGACTATAATACTGCCCCCTAATGTACAAAATATAACTACTATAAACTGCCCCCTATGTACAGGAATATAACTACTATAATACTGCCGTCCTATGTACAAGAATATAACTACATAATACTGCCCCGTAGATACATAATCTAACTACTATAATACTGCCCCTATGTACAAGAATATAACACTATAATACTGCCCCCTATGTACAAGAATATAACTACTATAATACTGCCCCTATGTACAGAATATACTACTATAATACTCGCCCCCTATGTACAAGAATATAACTACTATAATACTGCCCCCTATGTACAAGAATATAACTACTATAATACTGTCCCCTATGTACAAGAATATAACTACTATAATACTACTGCCCCTATGTACAGGATATAACTACTATAATACTGCCCCCTATGTACAAGAATATAACTAACTACATAATACTGCCCCCTATGTACAGAAATACTACTATAATACTGCCCCTAGTACAGAATATAACTACTATAATACTGCCCCGATGTACAAGAATATAACTACTATAATACTGCCCCCTAGTACAAGATATAACTACTATAATACTGCCCCCTATGTACAAGAATATAACTACTATATACTGCCCCCTATGTACAGGAATATACTACTATAATACTGCCCCCTATACACGAAGATAACTACTATAATACTGGCCCCCTATGTACACTATAACATGACTATAATACTGCCCCCTATGTAAACAAGATATACACTCACGGCCACTTTATTATTACCACCGTCCATGCTCGTTACACTTAATTTCTATCAGCTAATCACACTGCGGCAAACTCAGTGCATTTAGGCATGTAGACATGGTCAAGACAATCCCTGCAGTTCAAACCGAGCATCAGTATGGGGAAGAAGTGATTGATTGCCTTGAAACGTGGCATGGTGTTGGTGACAGAAGGGCTGGTTCGTGAGTATTTCAGAAACTGTGATCTACTGGATTTATGCACAACCATCTCTAGGGTTTACAGTAGAATGGTCCGAAAAGAAAAAACATCCAGTGAGCGGCAGTTCTGTGGGCGGAAATGCCTTGTTGATGCCAGAGGTCAGAGGAGAATGGGACAGACTGGTTCGACGCTGATAGAAAGGCAACAGAGACTCAAATCACCACCCGTTACAACCAAGGTAGGCAGAAGAGCACTCTGAATGCACAGTGCGTCGAACTTTGAGGCAGATGGGCTACAGCAGCAGAAGACCACACTGGTGCCACTCCTTTCCGCTAAGAACGGAAACTGAGGCTACAATTTGCCACAAGCTCATCAAATTGGGACAGTAGTAAGATTGGAAAAAACGTTGCCTGTCTGATGAGTCTGCGATTTCTGCTGGCGACATTCGGATGGTAGGGTCAGAATTTGGCGTCAACAACATGAAAGCATGGATCCATCATGCCTTGTATCAACGGTTCAGGCTGGTGGTGGTGGTGTGTCATGGTGTGGGGAATATTTTTTGTCACTCTTGGGCCCTTGGTACCAATTGAGCATCGTTGCAACGCCACAGCCTACCTGAGTATTGTTTGCTGCCCATGTCAGCCCTTTATGAGCACAATGTAACTGTAACATCTGATGGCTACTTTCAGCAGGATAATGCGCCATGTCATAAAGCTGGAATCATCTCAGACTGGTTTCATTGAACTGACAATGAGGTCACTGACTCAAATGGCCTCCACAGTCACCAGATCTCAATCCAATAGAGCATCTTTGGGATGTGGTTGGACAGGAGATTCGCATCATGGATGTGCAGTCGACTATCTGCGGCAACTGTGTGATGCCATCATGTCAATATGGACCAAGATCTCTGAGGAGCTCCAGCACCTTTTGAATCTATGCCACGAAGAATGAGGCAGTTCGAGGCAAAAGGGTCCAACCCTTACTAGCATGGTGTACCTAATAAAGTGGCCGGTGAGTGTAACTACTATAAATACTGCCCCCTATGTACAAGATATACTACATGATTGCCCTATGTACAGAATATAACTACTATAATACTATCCCATGTACAGAATATAACTATATAATACTGCCCTATGTACACGAATAACTACTATAATACTGTCCCCTATGTACAGATATAATCATAATACTAGCACTATGTACAAGATATCTACTATAATCTGCCCCTATGTACAATAAACTACTATAATACTGTCCCTATGTACAAGAATTAATACTATATACTGCCCTATTACAGAATTAACTATTAATACTGCCCCTATGTACAAGAATATAACTACTATAATGACTCTGCCCCCTATGTACAAGAAATAAACTACTATAATACTGCCCCCTATTATACAGGAATATAACCTACTAATACTGTCCCCTATGTACAAGAATATAACTACTATATACTACTCCCTCCTATGTACAAGAAGATAACTACTATAATAACTGCCCCTATGTACAAGAATAAACTACTATAATACTGCGCCCTATGTACCATATATCACTACTATAATACTGCCCCCTATGTACAGGAATATAACTATCTATAATACTGCTGCCCCCTATGTACAAGAATATACTTACTATATACTGCCCCTATGTACAAGAATATAACTATCTATAATCTGCCCCTATGTACAAGAATATATACTACATATAATCCTGCTCCCTAGGGACACGAATATAACTACTATAAACTGTCCCTTGTACCAAGAATAAACTACATAATACTGCTCCTTTGTACAAGAATATAACTACTAAAACTGCCCCCTATGTACAAGAATATAACACTATAATACTGCCCCCTATGTACAAGATATACTACTATAATACTGCCCCATGTCAAGAATATAACTACTATAATACTGCCCTTGTGTACAAGAATATAACTACTATAATCTGCCCCCTATGTACAAGATATAACTAACGAAATACTGCCCCTCTGTACAAGAATATAAACTACTATAATATGCCCCCTATGTACAAGAATATAACTCTATAATACTGCCCCATACTATTACTAGCCACGTAAGATAAGACCTACTATATATACTGCCCCCTATGTACAAGAATATAACTACTATAATACTGCCCCCTATTACAAGATATAACTCTACTATATACTGCCCCCTATGTACAAGAATCTAACTACTATACATACGCCCCCATGTACAGAATATAACTACTATAATACTGCCAGCCCCCTATGTACAAAATAAACTACTATAATACTGCCCTCTATGTACAAGAATATAACTACTATAATACTGCCCCCTATGTACAAGAATAACTAACTATAGAAATACTGCCTCCTATGTACAAGAATATAACTACTATAATACTGCCTCCTATGTACAAGAATATAACTACTATAATACTATGCCCCCTATGTACAAGAATATAACTACTATAATAATAACTGCCCATGTACAAGAATATACTACTATAATACTGCCCCCCCATGTTACAGGAATATAACTACTATAATACTGCCCCCTATGTACAAAGAATATACACTACTATAATACCTGTCGCCCTCATGTACAGAGAATTAACCTACATAACTACTGCCCCTATGTACAAATAATATAACTATATACTGCCGCCCCTATGTACAAGAATATAACTACTATAATATGCCCCCTATGTACAAGAATATAACTACTATAATACTGCCCCCTATGTACAGGAATATAACTACTAAAATACTGCCCCCTATGTACAAGAATATAACTACTATAATACTTTTTGCATGGAAATTAATGACAGTCTTACCGCGTTTTCATGAAAGGGGGTGTAGCTGACATAAGGGATTGTGTCCAGTGTATCTGTATTCACAATAATTGGTGCAGGACTTGCCTAGAGAAATAGAAAAAAAGGATTTTTCGGTCGGTGAAAGGTTCATACATAGAAGGTGACATTTTGTTTTTTTAAATGCACAAATAAGGAAAATATAGTTAGTATTAAATCCAGGTTTGACTTTTTACTCATAAGGTATTTTTTATTTTAAATAAATGTTTTAGAATTGTTATTACAGAAGTTCTTAACAGACTACAAACATTCCTTGTGGTGCCAGATCCTGCAATCATATATACTCTGTATTATCTGTGTCCTCCTGGAATGTAGGGAAACAATTGCAGAACTCCTAGTTGTAGTGATGGGGATGAAAGCCCAGATGTGTGTGTGTGTGTATATATATATATATCAGCCAGAATATTCCGTCTGTTACCATAGTAACCCCACGCATGATTTAGTAGACAAGCGGCAAATAAAACCCAAATATATCTCCATTCGTACTTGACTTAATGCAACCTGAAAACCCAGATATCCAAAAACCCACAAGAATCTGGAGGTAAAAATACCGCAAAAACAGTAAAAAATCATAAATCAGAGAAAATTAAAGTTAAAGGAAATCTAACATCAGAATTCATCCCGATAAACCAGGGATATTTACTCATAGATCCACGGACCGGGACTGTGGTATTTTCTTATATTTCTTATCTATGGTCTCCTTCCTTCTTATATCCACATTTAAAATTATGCTAATGAGGCCCGAGCCCTTATCAGAGCCCCTCAGTGATGCAGATTCACAAGCTGTCACACTGTGCAGGAGCACTTCCCCCTTCCCAATGTTTGAGATTATAGCAGGCAGAGGAAAGGGGAAGTACTGAGAGTGCAGAAGGGGAAGGGAGCCTCAAGTTAATTACCATAATGTTAAAAGTTGATTTTAGAAAGAATAAGGCCATGGATGACAAATATAAGAAGATTACCATAGTCACAGTGTTTGGATCTATGAGTAATGTCCCTGGTTTATCATGATGGATTTTGATGGGAAATTTCCTTAAAATGCAATATAAAGCTATTTGTTGTCTAGCTGCAGCTTAGGGGATGTAAGTACAATATAATTTTTATACCTTTTATGTTGTGTTTATAACTATTTTATAAATAATCTTTATTTATTCAGTGCTATCAAATTCCGTAGCGTTTTACAGATTCTGGGGAACAGATACAGATAAAAATTAGACTTTAATGCGTCATATTTAGCAATAGGTGTGAGGGTCCTGCTTACAGTCTATGAGGATGAGGGGGTGACACAAGAGCTTACAGTCTATGAGGATGAGGGGGTGACACAAGAGCTTACAGTCTATGAGGATGAGGTGGTACACAAGTTAAGTCTATGAGGATGAGGGGTGACCAAAGAGCTTACAGTCTATGAGATGAGGGGTGTTGACACAAGAGCTTACAGTCTATGAGGAGGAGGTTGTGACACAAAGCTTACAGTCTATGAGGATGAGGGGGTGACACAAGAGCTTACAGTCTATGAGGATTAGGGGGTGACACAAGAGCTTACGACTATGAGGATGAGGGGGTGACACAAGAGCTTACAGTCTATGAGGATTGAGGGGGTGCACAAGAGCTTACAGTCTATGAGATGAGGGGTGACACAAGAGCTTACAGTCTATAGATGAGGGGGTGGACACAAGACTTACAGTCTATGAGGATGAGGGGGGATTACACAAGAGCTTACATCCTATGAGGATGAGGGGGTGACAAAGAGCTCTCGTCTATGAGGATGAGGGATGGGGTGACACAAAGACTACAGTCTATGAGGATGAGGGGGTGACACAAGAGCTTACAGTCTATGAGGATGTAGTGGTGACACAAGAGCTTACAGTCTATGAGGATGAGGGGTGACACAAAGGCTTGCAGTCTATGAGGATGAGGGGGTGACACAAGAGCCTACAGTCTATGAGCATGAGGGGGTGACACAAGAGCTTACAGTCTATGAGGATGAGAGGGTGACACAAGAGCTTACAATCTATGAGGATGAGAGGGTGACACAAGAGCTTACAGTCTATGAGGATGAGGGGGTGACACAAGAGCTTACAGTCTATGTGGATGAGGAGGTGAGACAAGAGCTTACAATCTATGAGGATGAGGAGGTGACACAAAAGCTTACAGTCTATGAGGATGAGGGGGGACACTAGAGCTTACAGTCTATGAGGATGAGGGGGTGACACTAGAGTTTACTACTATGAGGATTAGAGGGTGACACAAGAGCTTACAGTCTATGAGGATGAGGAGGTGAGACAAGAGCTTACAATCTATGAGGATGAGGAGGTGACACAAGAGCTACAGTCTTATTATGATAGGGTGATACAAGAGCTTCAGTCTATAAGGATGAGGGGTGACACAAGAGCTTACAGTCTATGAGGATGAGAGGGTGATACAAGAGCTTACGTCTAAGGATGGGGGAGACACAAGAGTTCAGTCTAGATGATGATGGAGGGGACACAAGAGCTTACAGTCTATGTAGATGAGGGGGTGACACAAGAGCTTACAAGTCTATGAGTGATGAATAGGTGACCAATGAGCTTACAGTCTATGAGGATGAGGGGTTGACACAAGAGATTACAGTCTATGAGGATGAGGGGGTGACACAAGAGCTTACCGTCTATGAGGATGAGGCGGTGACGTCAAGAGCTTACAACGTCTATGAGATGAGGGGGTGACACAAAAAAGCTTATCATTATGAGGGATGAGGGGTGACACAAGAGCTTACAGTCCCATGATGATGAGGGGGGAACACAAGAGTCTTACAGTCTATGAGGATGAGGGGGTGACACAAAAGCTTACAGTCTATGAGGATGAGGGGGTGACACAAGAGCTTACAGTCTATGAGGATGAGGGGCGGTGACACAAGAGCTTACAGTCTATGAGGATGAGGCGGTGACACAAGAGCTTACAGTCTATGAGGATGAGGGGGTGACACAAGAGCTTACAGGATTTACAGGATCATTTTATAAGAGTGAAATGAGTATCACTGGAAACAGTCAATATGCAGGAATTCAGAGATCACAGGAACATTTCTTTAGAAAGGAACCACATTTTGGGTGTGTGTCCTACATAACAAAGGAGTAAAAGGGACTGGCCTGGGACATTAGTTGGGGTTGTGTACTGGCCCTTTAAATATTTTCAGAGAATTCTGTGCTCAAGCCAACAATAATGAAATAATTAGGAGAATATGTAATTTATATTTTTTTAATGGTCAGCCCCCCCCACTCCTGCAATAATAAGGTATAGTAAAGGTTTTATGCCACTATTATACAGCTTCTTATACCATCACATATGCAGGACTGCGAGAGATTTAATTAAGAAATGCATAAAACTATATTGATCTTTATAATGAAATTCTGCTCTTTACTGCTTATTCGTTTGGTTTTAATCAAAGTATCAAGGGAAACGTCTGTATAACACACTAGCACAACCTAAATCTAAAGGGGAGCCCCCACCCCCTACAGGCAGACATGTACTCCCCATCTGTATTAGTAAAAAGTGGAGAGGAGGAGAAGCATTGAAAGCAGAGAAGGAGCCTCAGTAAAAGAAGCGGAGCTGCCCCATAGGATGGAGAGGCGGGGCCCCATAGGATGGAGAGGCGGGGCCCCATAGGATGGAGAGGCGGGGTCTCATAGAAATGAGAGGAGGAGCCTCATACAAATGAGAGGAAGGGCCTCATAGAAATGAGAGGAAGGGCCTCACAAAAAATACACTGTTAGGTTGTTTAGATTGTGAGCCCCATGAGGACAGCGACCATTTTTTTCATGCTTTGTGTAGCGCTGCATAATCTGTGTGCGCTATATAAATAAAGAATTGTTATTATTATAGAAAGGAGAGGAGGAGCCAGGTAGAAAGGAGAGGAGGAGCGTCATAGAAAGGAGAGGAGGAGCCTCGTAGATAGGAGAGGAGGAGCCTGGTAGAAAGGAGAGGAGGAGCCTGGTAGAAAGGAGATGAGGAGCCTGGTAGAAAGGAGAAGAGGAGCCTCGTAGAAAGGAGATGAGGAGCCGGTAGATGGAAGGAGAGCCCGTTAGAAAGGAGATGAGTCCTGGTAGAAAGGAGAGGAGGAGCTCATAGAAAGAGATGAAGGAGAGAGAGGAGCCTGGTAGAAAGGAGAGGAGGAGCCTGGTAGAAAGGAGTAGGAGGAGCTGGTAGAAGGAGAAGGAGCCTCGTAGAAAGGAGAGGAGGAGCGTCATAGAAAGGAGATGAGGAGCCTCGTAGAAAGGAGAGGAGGAGCCTCGTAGAAAGGAGAGGAAAAGCCTGGTAGAAAGGAGAGGAGGAGCCTGGTAGAAAGGAGAGGAGGAGCCTGGTAGAAAGGAGAGGAGGAGCCTCGTAGATAGGAGAGGAGGAGCCTGGTAGAAAGGAGAGGAGGAGCCAGGTAGAAAGGAGAGGAGGAGCGTCATAGAAAGGAGATGAGGAGCCTTGTAGAAAGGAGAGCGGGAGCGTCATAGAAAGGAGATGAGGAGCCTCGTAGAAAGGAGAGGGGACCGGGTAATAGAAGGAGAGGCGGAGCCGCGTAGTAGAAAAGGTATTGGAGGAGGAGCCTGGTAGAAAGGAGAGGAGGAGCCAGGTAGAAAGGAGAGGAGGAGCCTCGTAGAAAGGAGAGGAGGAGCCTGATAGAAAGGAGAGGAGGAGCCTCATAGAAAGGAGAGGAGGAGTGTCGTAGAAAATACAGTAGGAGCCTCATATAAAGGAGAAGGGGAGCCCTATAGAAAGAAGTGGAGGATCTCTGAAGGATGGAGAAGGAAAGCTTCACTGCATGGAGAAAAGTCGAGAAGATGCCCTATAAATGGGAAAGTCCCATTTAAATAAAATGTAGAAGTGGGGCCCCCTTTGAAAGGAGATGGGAGTCCATTAGAAAGGAAGCTCAAAAGAATGGAGAGGAGGATCCATATAAAACTGAGTCCTGCTAAACGGTGAGGAGGAACCACACAGAAAGGGGTGCGAAAAGAATGGGAGGAGCCCCAGAAAAGAAGAACAGCCCAACAGATAGAAGAGCTGCCACAAAAAGGAAAAGGAGAGTAAGGAAGACGTGATAAAAAGAAAAGGAGAATCACCCATAGAAGAAGAAGGGGAAAAACAGAAGGAGTTTTATAGAAAGTAGCCGAGGGGAACTGATCAAAATTAACTAATTGGTTAAATTAATCACAGTGACATACTAATACAGTGTAATACTAATGTGCAATTCCTGTTATGTCCCCCCATAGATTAACTAAACCCTGGGACGCCCCCTGATTAGCTCACCATAGGGGGATCTATGTGTACACAGGACCTAATTACACACTTAGCTCTGCTACATCTGTACTAGTGACTTCTACAATTTGCCTGAACTCACTGTGCTATCTTACTGTAATATGATTTCGGGTAATAATACTGACACATGGGGCACATTAGAAACAGTAGGATGTCAAATTCAGCACAAACTTACAGATCAATATTGGATGAATATTGTTTTCATAAATATTTAAAATATGCATACTGTTTTCAAATTCATCCCCCCCCCCCCCATTGAAGATTAATGGCAAATAAACAACATAAATAAACTAAAATTCATAACAATACAATGATAATAATATTAGTAAAAAATAACCCATAAAATAATAATAAAAATAATAATAAAAATAATAATTAAAAAAAATCATGATGATTATAATAATAATAAAAATAATAGTAAATTTTAAAAAAAAGTAAAAGGTAAATAAGAAAAAAACAACCACTGGATTTGAGCAATAGATAGTAGCAGATATGATAATGAAACTGATATATGGAACTGATATTGTTGTGTTTGTCATTAGTTACTTATAAAAATCAAAATAAAAGGTAAAACCAATAAAAGAAACTACATTCTAAAAGTAAGCGCCGAAATTATAACTGTTTATAGCAGTAACTTTTGGAATCTTTTACAAAATTGCAGATGCGACACCTACAAGTTCCAGGGGTTGACTCGGCACCACTACATCTATACCGGCACAGCCGTTTTAGTCCTGCAGCTGTTATAAAGAGCAGAGCCGAAAGACAAACCCCACACTGCTACATATGTAGCAAGAGGTAAGTAGCTCATTACTTACCCGTATAGGGCTAAACCATCCGGAAGAATATGAATAAGCTGAGCAGCAATCCCGAGGAGAAGAAGACGCCACTTTTTCCATGGATCTGATGGGGCTCTTCTGGAGGTTGCTCCATGGCGTTGACCTATGTTTACTATAGGGGGATCCCATATGTAGGGGGCTGCCAATATTCGAAGTGGTCGCATAAAGTCCTGGTAAGGGTTTATGCCAACCACAAGCACAGTGAGGGTCGCACATGATTATTTGGTAATTCTATAGGGGCATGCTCCGTAAATGAAGAGTGGCGTCTGGTGGAGGGTCCTATTAGAGCGGCTCCTCCATGTGGAAAGCAGGGCGTACGCTCGCTCCTAGCTCTTCGTCAATGTATGAGTCAACTCTCAGCCCAAGATGACAGAATCCGCGCTCCGGGCTGGAGCAATCAATGCTCGGCACAGCTGGCACCGCAGACCACGCTATGTGTACCAACCCGATTCTGCCAAACTACAGCAGTGCAAGGCTGGGGAGGAGGGGGGTAATTGTGTAACCTTTACAAAAACGCCAGGGTCCACGCGTTGCCATGATAGAAACAGCCCCACATGGAGAGATTCCCACAGGTTATGCAAAAAAGATGACGATGCCTTACTGAAGGCTACGGAAAACATTTCCTTTAAAGATCACCGCGCCATGTGCTGCTCCGGAGAAGGACGACTGAGATTCCAGTGTCACAACTAATCTGTCACCAAAAAATCACTGGACCCTAATTACAGGGAGATTGTATAGGGAAGGGGGGATGGGAAGATGCAGAGAGAGGGATTAGGATCCGAAATTCCGTTTATATATAAGTAGGATTCTAGTATATAAGAGGATTCTAGTGAATGAAATGTTACATTGTCAGTTTATACTGACACATATTAGGCAAACCACTTCATTACTGGGGTATTACTGGGGTATTACTGGGGTATTTGTGGCTTTAGAGTATACAAATCAGTATTTCTATAGTCGGGGTGCAATAAACAATTTCTCCGTCCAGAAATATAACTACAAAGCAAAATCTATACTAGGCCCCCAATATACAATGTCCGCTATAATATTGGACTCTGTGTATGGAGAAGAGGCATCTTATGGGTCCCTTATAGATCAGGTGTGAATGTTCCTTCTGCTCCCCCACAATTTACATCCGCACTGACAACCAAATGTCTTACATAAACTAAAGATTAAACAAATTGAATTCTGTCTACCAACAGGCACCACTAGGGGGAGCACAAGAGCAGGGATAATTTTATAGAAAATTGGACTATGGGTAACTACTATCAAAAGAAGAACCTCTGCACTTTTAATTTCTAGACTTTCTACCCAGTGTATACTGCCACGATATTCGTATACATACAACCCACACAATCCTGTCATATAGTGACCTGCCTAATATTGTAATATGGTGCTAAATAATACTGTACTGTATTACAACTAACAAACCGCAACTAACAGAATAGTTTACATATAGTAATGCTGCTCACTTAAAGGGATTGGCCACTTTGCCTCAGGATACCTAGGGATATGAGGTAATTTACCAATATACATCTATTAATAGTTGTGCTCTGCTTTCTTGATATGTAAAGTGAAGCCTCCTGTCTTTTACCAGCTAGAGATTCCTGTAAATAAAATGGCCGCAGATAGAGGGTCATGTGATCTCCAACTGTCCATGAGCAATCGCCCTGCCAGAAAAAGGTCCTGGCAGGGCGATTGTTCATTGACAGAGAGAGATCACATGACCCTCCATCTGCAGCCATTTTATGGAGAGCAATATCTGGCTGATGAGGAAGACAGGTGGCTCAAATAATGCCGCCATACGGTACATACTGCCACAAAGTACTGCAATACAATATGAAGATAATAGCGCCACTTACATATAATGCCAAGATACTGTAGCCCTATTCAATACTGCCATATAGTGATAAGATATTAAAACCATATACAGCCCACGTTATCCTGTTATATAGATGATATCAACATAAACAACCAATATAATAGTGCCATACAGAGCAAAAATGATGATGTCCCTATAATATTTTTGGAAACTGCCAACACAAAACTTCCAATACCTATTTAATTAACCCATATAGCAGCAAAATAATATGTCTGTGTGCAGCCTATATAATACAATCATAGTGAGAATAATACCGCATAATACCACCATATAGTGACATGAAAATACTGCCACCTTGTATAATATTGCCATAAGTTTTAAGGATAATACTGCCATACACAGTCTACATTATAATGTCATAGAGTAGAATAATTCTATTACTATATAGCCCTCACAGTACATCTCTATATAGACATACATAATCTCAATGAATCTACATAATACCGCTATAGAGTTTCCAAGTAAAACTACAAAAGGAGATTTGATGGTTCGTTAACCCCTATGGGCCCCATAGAAATTGAGAGGCAGAAGGCAAAGGCCCTGATTGCCATAACCTAGACAGGACCAGTATTAGGTTATTTTATAAATCAGTATGCAGTAAGCTCCCCCTAGTGGTAGCTGCAGGTAGTCAGAATTTTATCATTTCTAGATTTTTTTCTGCAAACATCACTTACCATCTATCTACAGGGGTCGGTGACCTCTGGGACCTACCTTTGATCATGAGTAATAGTTTGTGACCCCTTGATTTACTCCCTATAGTACAGCATCCCATCATTCCCAGAGGCAGCTATAAGCCTTCTCTATATATGATGCATAAGTGTTCACGACCTCCTAGACCAGAGAAGACGCAACATTTTTGTGCTCTATGTTCCCATGCGTTTTGCAGGTAGCGGCTCCTTTAAGATCTTGATAAAGAGGGGAATTCGGCGAGGCTCGGAGAAAATCAATATGTATCTGGCGCTAGTAATTGTGATTTCTTCTCTATCATATTACAATGATGTCTTACAAATCATCCCGCTATGAATAATTGAAGGGAGCGCTCTTAGGAAAACACAGATGAAGTCACATCCTCGGCAGGGAAGGAGCGGGGACTTGGCAGGAGGAAGGCGTTTAATGATTGCTTTGCGGAGGATCGAGAGATTGGGTCGGCAAAAAGATTCCTACTTGCATTTATGAGTATCATACCCCTTGCTTATTGGCCGGAGGGGGGCCCATACCTCCTAAACCATATGCAGAGACAATACTATAGGGTGGAGGTGAGCAGACCCAAACCCAAACTCCCTTTTCAGGTGCATGCCGAGCCAATTTGGCATATTAATGACAATAGCAACGAGCCATGGTTTTGATTGGCTAGGGGTACTGATTAGGCAATGGGTCCGGGTGGTGCACGGCGCACCCGACCCCCAAGCCCAACCAGCAAGTTCTGGTCCATTCATCTCTACTATGGGGTTTACTTCCCTTTGATAACGACTATTGCCTTGGAGCATAAATTGGCTCCTTGGTCCCCAAGATGTGTTATTGGGTCCCCCATTTTCCCATTCATAAAACTGGTCTGGTCTCATGTGGCTTTGAGGTCCTTTACAATAGGGGTCTCAAAGGTAACTGCCATGTCTGCATCCCCTATATTCATATCCATCAATGTCCCCATTATGCACACGGGGTGGTCCTCACACTGCTGCGCTCTTAGCTTTCTGCATTGAACTGTTCCACAGACCCTGACCACCGCTCTGAGTGACTGCTGTAGTATTCAACCAGAAGCCTACCACTTTTTACTCAGAGCAGAAGGGAGAGGCTCGGAAGCATTTCTATGAGCACAACAGTGTGAGGATCACATCCTGTTTGAGGCTACAATACTGGAATGTGAATGCGATATTTCCAATTTTGTTGGACACCTTTGCTCATAATATTGTTAAGTAATGGAATAAAGTTTAGGACAAAATCTAAGATAAAAAAATAAAGTTTGAGTAGCCTTCAGCACCCACTAGGGGGTGCTAGGAGCTTACCGTTTAGTAATTGAATTTAAAAGGACCTGTATAAATGTGGGAGCTCCACCTAGTGGTGGAAAGAGGCAGAGAGATTTTTATCACTTAAAAAAAACATATAATTAAGTGAATTAGTGCTTAAATGTTGACTTTTTACATCATTTTTGTATTACAGTAAACCCTATTAGAGCCTCTTCCACAACTCATAGGTGGCATCTTATAGAAAGTGCCGGATTTAGGATGGAGAGATTGACCTGGCATGTATCCTAGGGGGTGGTACAGGAGAACAAATAGGAAGACAACATAAACTGAGGTACAATACAGTAATATAAAACCAAGATTTCTTTATGAGCTCAGTATATCCCCAATCATGTGATGTCACACAGGTGCACAGGTCAGTATATCCACAGCCATGTGATGTCACACAGGTGCACAGCTCATTATATTCCCAGTGATGTGATGTCACAGAGGTGCATGGCTCGTTATATCCTTGTCCATGTGATGTCACACAGGTGCACAGCTTGTTATGTCACTGGTCATGTGATGTCACACAGGTGCATGGCCCATTATATCCCTGGTCATGTGATGTCACACAGGTGCACAGCTCGTTTTATCCGTAGTCATTTAATGTCCCACAGGTACATGACTCGTTATATCCCTGATCATGTGATGTCACACAGGTGCACGGCTCGTTATATAGTGGGTCGTGCATTTTGGAAAAATTATTTTTTTGAAAAATCCATGTCAATTTATCCATGATCATACTATCATTAAATTAGTACATAGACAAATGGGCACTACCCCACTGGTGTGGATTCACCCCTTTAAAAACTGCAATGGTACCGCCCAGTTGTCAATGTAATCATTGATTTACAATAAAAGATATCAGAATGGCACAATGCATATTATGAGAAAAGATTCTTTCCAATTAGCGACGGAAATATTTGAAGCTATAAATATTATTGATCGGCTGTATTATAGCGGTATTAATATCGTACATTTATTCTCAGCTTTTCACTTGTAAAATAACTCATAATAGACGTGAAAAGTTATATCCATCACAGATCCGGGGACCGTTAACTGCAATCCATTACAGCGTGTCAAGATAATGTTTTCGTTTTTGGAGTAGAGCGTGATCTAATACTGCACATTTTCTACATGATGACAAACCCCTGCGCAGCCCGAGCGTGCTAAACCGTTTAGCCTCTCATTAAAATAAATGACTTCAAGAGATTGACTTGTACTCAAATGTAATCAGCGAGACGTCCCCAAAATTATGTTACACCGTGTTGTCGTTACTCATGTCACACAAATATAATTTAAATCAATTTGATGCCCACACATTATAGACAGCGCACCTCATCTATATTTCATGTAAGGCCAGAAAGTCATTGAAAACGTACTCTTATAATACAAAACAATATACAGAACTATAATACTGTCCCCTATGTACAAGAAAATAACTACTATAATACTGCCTCCTATGTACACGAATATAACTACTATAATACTGCCCCCTATGTACAAGAATATAACTACTATAATACTGCCCCCTCTATGTACAGGAATGTAACTACTATAACTACGCTGCCCCCTATGTACCAAATATAACTATAGATACTGCTCCCTATGTACAAGAATAACTACTATAATACTGCCCCTATGTACAAGTATAACTACTAGATACTACTGCCCCCTATTCCAGAATATATACTATAATACTGCCCCTATGTACTAAGACTACTAATACTCCCCATCATATCTGCCTCCCTATGTACAAATATAACTACTATACATACTGCTGCCCCTATGTACAGAGAATATAAACTGCTATAGATACTAACGCCCCCTATGTCCAAGAATATAACTACTATATACTGCCCCCTATGTACAAGAATAATAACTACTATAACTATGCCTCTATGTACAGAATATAACTACTATACTCCACTATCACTACTATCTGCCCCCTATGTACAAGAATATAACTGCTATAATACTGCCCCCTATGTACAAGAATATAACTACTATAATACCGGCCCCTTGTTACAGAATATACTACTATATACTGCCCCCCCTATGTACAAGAATATAACTACTATACTACTGCCCCTGATATCAACAGAATATAAACTACTATAATACTGTCCCCTATGTACAGAAGACTATAACTCACTTATACTGCTCCCCTATGTACAAAGAATATAACTACTATAATACTCCCCCCCTATGTACAAGGAATATAATCTCACTATATCATTCTTTAGCCCCTATGTACAAGAATATACCTATATACTGCCCCCTATGTACAAAAAAATATAACTACTATAATACTGCCCCCTATGTACAAAAATATAACTACTATAATACTGCCCCCCTATGTACAAGAATATAACTACTATAATACTGCCCCTATGTTCAAGAATATAACTACTATAATACTGCCCCCTATGTACAAGAATATAACTACTATAATACTGCCCCCTATGTACTAGAATATAACTACTATAACACTGCCCCCTATGTTCAAGAATATATCTTATCTATGACCATATTATTCATTGTATGTGGGGCACGGTACTTGGGCGCTTCATTACTAGGGCAGTTGAGGAGTTTGTGCTCCTTTTCTGTATGTTCTGGCCTTCAGTAATTATTGACCTCAATGTGCACTGCAAATATTGTGGGTGGAAGACAATTAACAGAATAATTAACAGATTTGTGGAGGGTTTGCAGTTTTAGATTTATTATATAGAATTTGCTATTTGTCTGTGATGATTTTTGTGAAGTGCATGGGTCCTTCTGTTGTTCTAAATGATACCTGGAATTTCTGTTTTATGAGCGTTGTCAGAGAGAACTAGGTGGTGAATGTGTATAGTTAATGTTGTCAGGGAGAACTAGGTGGAGACTGTGTATTAGGCACCTGGCGCTGCGCTCTCGGCTCCCATTACTTATTTGCAGGCGTATACATTGTATCGATTTCATCACAGCCCAATTACACCGCACTATTTGCTTATTGCAGGCTAATAAATGCGCGGCTAAACAACGTATAATGGATTCTCCGGAGGATCTGATTGGCTGACGAGGCATCAGTATAATATGATGAGTGGAAAGGTAATGCAGCCTATAGAGAAGCTGGAGGGGTCAATGGGGAGTTATTATAATTAACCACTCTTGCTTCAATATCTGACTTGATATTAGGACAACTTTAAAGATGTGGACATTAAAGGGAAAGTACACCTAAATATCCTAAAATGATAGTTTTTCTGAAGTCACCACTAGGGGGAGTATATGGTCTGTCGAAATGAGTTTGTTCCATCAACTATGCGAATTCACAAAAATTTTGGCATATTTTTCAGGTATTAAGTAAGACCACAAATAGGAGGTCCAATGAGAGTAGGCACCTGGCGCTGCGCTCTCGGCTCCCATTACTTATTTGCAGGCGTATACATTGTATCGATTTCATCACAGCCCAATTACACCGCACTATTTGCTTATTGCAGGCTAATAAATGCGCGGCTAAACAACGTATAATGGATTCTCCGGAGGATCTGATTGGCTGACGAGGCATCAGTATAATATGATGAGTGGAAAGGTAATGCAGCCTATAGAGAAGCTGGAGGGGTCAATGGGGAGTTATTATAATTAACCACTCTTGCTTCAATATCTGACTTGATATTAGGACAACTTTAAAGATGTGGACATTAAAGGGAAAGTACACCTAAATATCCTAAAATGATAGTTTTTCTGAAGTCACCACTAGGGGGAGTATATGGTCTGTCGAAATGAGTTTGTTCCATCAACTATGCGAATTCACAAAAATTTTGGCATATTTTTCAGGTATTAAGTAAGACCACAAATAGGAGGTCCAATGAGAGCCTTACTACTTATAGCATTCATGCCTTGCTCCTTACTACTTATAGCAGTCATGCCTTGCTCCTTACTACTTATAGCATTCATGCCTTGCTCCTTAAATTAACAAATCAAACAAAATATTTTTTTTAACCATAACAATTATAAATCAATACATTAATAATTATATTTTTATTATTATTACATATTATTACATAATAAGAAGAAGATGTTCTGCAGCTGCAGTGATGGCTGCAGTCACTAGGTGGCGTGTTTGTATTGCTCTGCTGTATTGGACATTATGGTAAACATGATAAATGTCCCCCTCTCGCCTCGCTCTATCGGTATAAATTGGTCACTTATTTGGAAACTCTTGTAAGCAGAATATGGGTGACGCTCCTGTGGGATTAATACCGGCCATTAGCGGAGAACGCGCTCAACACATCATTTACTAACACAAACCTGAGAAATGGACCTTATCAGCAAGTGGGAGACGAATGAGAGCGGATAATAGTGGCATAAATCCCGCAATAAGGGGGGATAATAGGGGTGATGATCCCCTTCTATAGTACAAGTACATTTGTATATTCCATTCTAATCCCCAATTCTCAGCCTCAATAAATATAGTGACTATACACATCAAACTGTGATCATGCAGTGCAGCTGGTGTTAGGTATTGTCCCTGGAGAGATGTGTAATCAGGCCTTTGTGTGTGTTGTTGGTGGCAGCAGAACTGTGAAAAATATGGATTTATTTTCCGGATTGTAGCTTCTCCAAGTGAACTGGGGGTGCGTCCTCACACTGCTGTGCTCTCTGCTCTTTGCAGCCAGTGTTAGTTAGAGATGTTACAATCCGGGAATATAGGTCCATATTTCACAGTTCTGCTGCTACTAACAACACAAAGGTATGATTACACATCTCTCCAGGGAAAACACCTAACAAGGGCTGCAGAGAGCGCAGAACCTGGCAGTGTGAGGACACCCCCCCAGTGCTCTTGGAGAGGCTACAATTCTGCATTTGTAAGACAGTCCATGGGAAACTAGAGACTATGATAGCAAACCCTAAATGATACCATGTCCTCACACCCATTCCCTGCAGACTCCAGGGAGGACATGGATGATGTCATGAAGGATGAGGTCGGAGAATCTCCTCTGTGCCATAGAGAAGAAGCCTCTGATGAATGGACTGACATCCTCCATACATCATCAGCACCACCATAACTGCCATCACACAGGAGGCGACCGGGACCTGGACCCAGACATCTACAGGGGGCACAGAAAGTATTCAGACCCCTTGTGAGATAATAACTCATAGATAGTTATATAATCATGGCATTATAGCCCTGTGTGTGTGGAGGTCAGAAGGCTATGCCCGTGTCCAGCCAATGATCCTGGGGGGCCGGCAGCTATAAATACCCCCTGCACCTCTCATCCTCCGGGGCTCATGGAGGAGATAAATGATCAGCGCTACATAATACTGATTGCTCATCTCTGCTCCTAACTTATATTTCAATCCAAATTTAGATTCTTGATAAGGATAATGTTATATCCCCAAATGTAAGCCATCAATTACAGAGTAACACTTCATCAGATGCTACATCATATAGTCATCATATACACATATACATCGTATACACCAGAGCTGCACTCACTACTCTGCTGGTGCAGTCACTGTGTACATACATGACATTACTTATCCTGTACTGATCCTGAGTTACATCCTGTATTATACCCCAGACCTGCACTCACTATTCTGCTGCTGGTGCAGTCACTGTGTACATACATGACATTACTTACCCTGTACTGATCCTGAGTTACATCCTGTATTATACCCCAGAGCTGCACTCACTATTCTGCTGCTGGTGCAGTCACTGTGTACATACATGACATTACTTATCCTGTACTGATCCTGAGTTACATCCTGTATTATACTCCAGAGCTGCACTCACTATTCTGCTGCTGGTGCAGTCACTGTGTACAGTCATGACATTACTTATCCTGTACTGATCCTGAGTTACATCCTGTATTATACCCCAGAGCTGCACTCACTATTCTGCTGCTGGTGCAGCCACTATGTACATACATGATCCTGTATTATACCCCAGAGCTCGCACGTCACTATCTGCTGCTGGTTGCAGTCACTGGACATTACTTATCCTGTACTGATCCTGAGTTACATCCTGTATTATACCGCAGAGCTGCACTCACTATTCTGCTGGTGCAGTCACTGTGTACATACATGACATTACTTATCCTGTACTGATCCTGAGTTACATCCTGTATTATACCCCAGAGCTGCACTCACTATTCTGCTGGTGGTGCAGTCACTGTGTACATACATGACATTACTTATCCTGTACTGATCCTGAGTTACATCCTGTATTATACCCCAGAGCTGCACTCACTATTCTGCTTGCGGAGTAATATTTTTTTTATATGACAACTAAACTGTGTGTAAATGGCCTGTGTGGGAGGGCTGGTCTCGCTCTTTGATATGTGACTCTGCAGCCCCATTATTACAAATCTAAACATATCCAATGACTGGTCAGTGGGGCTGAATGTGATTCTTCTTGGACCAGATGTTGGCCATTAAAATAATTGACAAAAAAATGAATAAAAATAACCTAAATGGCATTTATTATCATGGTAGGAAGGCAGTGAGTGGGCGCTCTAATAGTATATGCCAAGAAGTCCACCCTGCTGTCTAATCAGCCCTCCTCTGTATATTATGGGGTGGTGGAGTTGGCGCGTCTTCAGCCAAGTTACTGTATGTACGTCCCTTTTAAGAGATCTGCACGCGAGGCTCAGCATTAGCTAATTTCACCATTTACGGGACAATGGCCACTGCTCCATTCACCGCCATTGATCTCGGGAGTTATTGGCGTTTGGGTCGACATATAACACAATCCCGAGGGTCGCTTGTGGCTTTTTCTGCTGCACGTGGCTTACGTCGCTGTTCACATAAGGCGTTTCGTAGCAACAAAAGACCTTTGAGGCCTCGTTCTATTCACAGCAGGGCTCAGGCTACGGGAGCTCATTGGAGGAACGCGCTACAACAATGACCTAAATAATCCCTTACATTCAGTCACCGGCGACTGAAAGGAGGTCAGGAACGTGCAGCTGACGGCCAATCCCATATAATAGCAGGGTAAACACAATAATAACGGGAAAAACACATGAAGCAGAGCTCAACGCAGTGAAAAGAGGTCAGGAAAATGCAAAACACGGTCAATAACACATAGTAGAGTAACAAAAACGTCAAGTCTTTAGGAAGCCGAATGTTCTTTTTTTAACTGTTTTTAATTTGTATTTAGTTTTACGTTTTTATGTTTCACATATTTCCCATAGTTTTTGTGCAATTTTATCACAGGTTCAACCTCATTCCTGAAAATTATACTAATTTTATCTTAAAGAGGACTTTCCACAACCCTCACCAACCCCAACTATCTGCATTCCTTACAGGGGGTGTCCAAAATTAATATACTATTTGTTATACTTGCCTCCCTCGGGGCTCCCTTTGTCCCGATCCACCATCTTCCGTTTGTTTACAGAGGCACAACTCCAACAACTCCGACAACTTCCGTCTCTTGTCCCAGCACCTACTGAGACACAGGGACGGATGGGAGTTCCAGGTTGGCGGCAACGTCAAAGCGGAGGTGCCTCTGTAAACAAACGATGGATGGTGGCACGGGATACTGGGAGCACAGAGGGAGGTAAGTATAGGTTTATTTTTTTTAAAGCCCATCAGTAAAGTTCTTATTAATGTCAGACAACCCCTTTAATAGGTGTCACGCCACAGATTCTGTCGTAGTTGGAATTTTCTCTCTAGCCCCCACCGTTCTCATATAATCAATGAGTCAAGATTGTGACCCTTTACTGTCAGGTGGGCGGAGCCAGGTTGTTTTCTCCAGGCTAGGACCTACCATCTGGCAGTAGAGCACCTAAGTAGCATAGTTTTAACCCAATAAGTCTTCCGAGCATCAGATGGGTGGTCCTGGGCTTTAGCAAACAACTTGGCCCTGCCCATTTGACTGTAGATATCGGATAATAATGACATTGATTACTATAGAATTTTGGAGGCTAAAATAAAAACTAACAAGTAAGCTGTGGTACCTATTAGAGTTGGAATTGATGGAAGAAATAAATTTCACTTCATCTCACAAAAAACAAGCCCTAATACTGTTCTTTAGATGGAAAAAGGATGCAGCTCTCACAAATAGGTTTTTCTTAAAAAAAATAAATAATTTGGTGGGACAAAAGTAAAACATTCAATCATTCATATGCTGTTAGTATCAGTGAAGTTGTCTTGATGGTGCCTTTGAAAAATACAAATCGTTCTGCAAAAAACAAGCCCTCATACATATGGAAATGGAAAATTAAAAAGCAAGGATATAAACAATAAACACTAGCTTCTTAAAGCTCCTTAAAAAGGATGAGATTTCTGGGAGGTAGGGGCACAGTACCAGATAAACAATGAATAGAGAAGGTAGTAGAGAGGGCTGTCCAGCTGAGTTATTGCAGTTCACTAGAACAGAAACTAAACTGCACCACCCTGGTCTCGCCACTAATCTGAGAATGGAGCTGCTTGCTTCCTGTGGCATTCTCTATGTATGGACTACAGATCAGTTGATCAGTCATTTCTTCAGGTGTCAGATCCCACCAGTCTAATATTGGTGACTTGTTGGCAAGAGAACCCCCTTTAAGGATGCAAGCTAATGTCTTGGTGCTGCAGAAGGGCCAGTGACTTCCAAGCCAGAGAGGGCTACATGGAAAGGTTCAGAATCCACAGAGTAGGATCAGTAGCTCAGGTTAGAAGTGGCCGAATGAACAGGATTACACGTAGTGTGAAGAACAGGAGACTGCGTAGAACGTGGTGGTGCCTCTACTGTATGGAAGACCATAGCGGACAAGATGAGAAGTAGAGTGCGGCATGAGCTGTCTATCAACTCTCTCTCCTGGTCTATATCTGACGTTAAGGATAAGCATCTAACAACAGTCAGGAGTCCTTCATTGGCTTGTTGTTTATCATCACTGACTCTTGTAAGTGACTGCAGCCAGAGGAAGGTCTAGGTCAGTGATGGCGAACCTATGGCACGGGTGCCAGAGGTGGCACTCGGAGCCCTTTCTATGGGCATCTGCGCCATCACCCCAATGAAGAGTTCGCCAGACAGGACTCAAGGCCTTCTGCAGTCCCAGGCAGCCCAGAACCCTAGAAGGAAGCTACAATGATAATCCGAAACTTCTTCTCCTTATTTCTACTGTATTGGCACCTACCTCAGGTGCCTATACAATTTAAACATGTAACAGAGCAGGGAGTCATAAGTTACTGTTTAAATTGTCGAATCGGCAGATATTTGGGTTTCGGTCGTAGTTTTGGCACTCGGCATCTAAAAGGTTTGCCATCACTGGTCTAGGTGGTTGTCCAATAGCCATTGTTATACAAAACCTGTCGACTACTACTTGGGCTTCTGTTGCCATCCTATCTGATCCTAAACCATATCCTACTGGTACAGTGCTCAGATCTCTAGACGAGCCTTAGAGCGGCTGTTGAGCTTTCTATCTGCTGTTTTAGGACCATTGGTGGACCTTCAAAGGTCGTGAAATGGCTCTTGTGTACATGTGTATTTAGAACAAGAACAGAAGAACAAAGATTTAATGGATGGTTGGAAGGTTCTTCTAAGTAAAAATATTGATAAGTGGTTTGGATGGCCATGGGCCCCCAGAACTTTTGGGCCCCAGGCTACCGCCCAAACTGTGTATAATATAATCCAATACTAAGTGGGTTATGCAGGTCCTTTGACCCCTGGCCCTTCTAACTGGAAAGTCAATAATGAAGATTGAGATCTGGAGCCAGTGATAGGTATGTAAACCTTTTTAATGTTACCCCTGACCCGGGCCAATCAAGGGTTTCCCAGGATCCTTGAAAAACCCCTTTAATTCACACCCCCACCGAGAAGAGCAATGAACTTTCCTCCTCCTGACACCAATAGTTTTTCTAGATAAGAACATTGCCAAGTTATTGTGTATTTCCGCACCGACTCTTAAATTACCGCTGATCGTCTAGGATAAGGTCGATGATTTTACCGTTATTTCAATAGCTTTATTCGTATCCGTCCTCATCTTATTTACAAATCTTCGGTCTCAATAGCAGATTTTAAGTGCGGCACGGAAAACAGATCGAGTTGCCATAAAGAAGATGTTATTTCCTAATGTCTTCATACGTTATTGGCTCCATCTCCATGAGAACTCACTACAAGTAATGTCTTCTTTTACGGTTATTGGTCTTGATTGTTTACTACTAGACATTGCCTGATTTTCGGATTTCTTGTAGAATTAGACGTACTTTAGGTTCTTGGCAGCAGATTCCATGTATGTATGTCAATAAATACAATGTATATTAAATCCCTGTAGGGTTTATGTGATCAGTTTTAAAAAATACAAAACAGCACCACTCTTGTGATCTGGCCATGTCTGGTATTGCAGCTCTGTCTTATGTACAAATAAGCTGCAATACCAGACATAATCAATGGACTCTGGTAAACCTGTTTATGTAATAATTCATTAATTAATAATTATTTTATTTATATAGCACACACATATTACCCAGCGCTGCACAGAGCTTGTCACATCAGTCACTGGCCCCATGGAGCTCACAATCTAATCAATCTACCAGTATGTTTTTTGGAGTGTGGGAGGAAACTGGAGGACCCGGAGGAAACCCACACAAACACAGAGAGAACATACAAATTCTTTGCAGATGTTGACCTGCATGGAACTTGAAATCAGGACCCCAGCGCTGCAAGGCTGTAGTGCTAACCACTGAGCCACCGAGCTGCCCTTAAACAAATAAAACTTTTTCTTTTTTTTGGGAGGAGGTGGGGGGTATAAAATCCCTTTGAGACCTGACCCTATCATTGTCAATCACCACTGACATTGTTCTGGAGTGCCAAACTGCACCACCGTTTCTTAAAGTAGGATGTGTTGCAACTGATTGGCCAGAGAGAGTTAGATACATGAAAGCTGATTGGTTATTGAAATTGTATTGTGACTTCCCGCTGTGAGAGAGGGACATAGAACTGCTTTGTACACAATTGTTTGTACAACTCCATAATAAACACTGGCTAACAGGATGACACACGACACAATAAAATGGTGTCCCTATTTATTTTGTATATGGATGAGTAGACCCGGTGACCCTCAAAATTTTGTTAGGGTAACGAACCCCCATTAGTGACATCTGCAATAGGTGATCACCCATGACTGGTGCCAGCACCGCTCGCAGGTGTTAAATGGTGGGAGAAGTGAACCGAACTTGGATCCAAACTTCTGACTGAACATTGTGGGTTCGGGTCTGCTCATCACTAATCTGATGCCATGGATACTGGACTTGTGTCTTCTGATGTGTCAGAAACCCCATTGGGTCCTTGAGAATGACTGATATCTCTCCAGTCCTCAGTGCTGCATCCATGGTTACTTTCATATTGCCATCTGTATATACATCATTGAGCGTTTGTTGTTGTTGCTAATAGCAACCATTCCTCAAAGCTATTGTTATGTATACTTCACCTACACTAAGCAGTATCCAGAGTATTGAGGACCAAATTAATCGAGGTGAGATGAATGCTCCTTGGACCACCAGCACACGCCAAGAGCTAAAACTTAATGTGGCATCTACCACCAGGATGAAAGACTGTATGCAAATGAGCTGGAGGGGCTCCAGGTTCCATTATCACCTATAGAGACTGGAGCCCCTCAGGCTCATTTGCATATAGTCATTCATCCTAGTGGTAGATGTCATTTAAAGGGTCAGTGTGACTAGACAGGATGTGTCCCCATCCAATACTTGTGATAATAAAAAGCGCCTTTCCCCCATTGGGAGGTAACTAAGCATTACAAAAAATAGTTCCTTCCAAAGGTGTGATTCCTGACTTCTACACTTCAGTTTTGCTCTGCAATTCTATATTCTGTCCGTGGTGATGACCTTGGATTGTTCTGGACTTAATCTACAACTGTCTGCCCTGACCTCAGGCTTGTTCTTTGGATTCTGTCTGACTGTTTCCTGCCCTGACCTTGGCTTGTCTGTGACTATTCTCCTATTGACTTCCCTTGTGCTTTCCACAGATGTTCTCTGACCCATCTGCCACCAGTAATTGGACAACTCAAAGAAGTAGCACTTTGTTATGGTTAAGTCCAGCTCCCTCTCCATGGGGGGGGGGGGTTAAAGGGTAAAAACTATTAGGGTCACTTAAATAAAGCCCTTGGGATTAGCCCTAAACCGAACTGGCTTGTTATTTTAATGGTTGAACTGTGCCACCTGCAATGGTTCTATATCACGGGAAACAAAAATGACAACGTTTTTGTTTTTCTAGCAGTTTATGTTCTCGCTATTCCACGGATCCTCAATCACCACGAAGAAAAATATCCGTCATCAGTATCTGATCCGGCAGTCGCCGAAGCATTTTTCAATGTCAGTGTATTTTTATGCATCATCTTCTATGAAAAGAATTACAATTTTCTCGTTCAATTGCCAAAGAAAAGAAAATAACAAAAAAAAAGTATAAAAAATAAAAATTATCCCCATTTTTCTATTTTATAGCTGCCAACAGCAAATCACAACATTGGTGCAATCATGCAGCCGCCGAACATAATGGAAAAACAAGTCCATTGACATACGTTCAGCTCCTCCGATAGGGACGGCTTATCCTCACGGATGAAATTATCTTCTGGAATGTATAATATGCTGCGGTGTATAATTGAATGCTGTGGGGGGGGGGGGGGGGGCTAAAGCATGGAGAGCGGTGCGGAGTAAATTAGACAAATAAATCAATCAATTAATGTGCAAACTCAGGCGGCGCTATCATAATCCTGACCTTCAAGGATCAACGTAGCTCTCAACTTGCATCCTAATGGAGTAACCAGAGTCAATGACATTTTATGTACACTGATTGATTAATTACACAGGAGGAGGGGGTCAGTGTAAAAGGGGTTGACCACTGTGCCTCATGTTTTTTGTGTTATGTGTGTAAGTGTGGGGGGCAGGATATTCGGTAATTTACTAATATACATCTATTAATAGTTCTGTTCCACTTTCCTGATATGTAAATTGAAGCCTCCTGTCTTTTACCTCTCCAGCTATCCATGAATTCTATCATAAAGTGCTGGCAGGGTGATTGCTCATGGACAGAGATCACATGATCCTCCATCTGCGGCCATTTTATGGTCAGGTAAAAGACAGGAGGCTTCACTTTACATATAAAGAAAGCGGAGCAGAACTATTACTAGATGTATATTGATGAATTACCTAATATCCTGTCCCCCACACACTTACACTCACATTACAAAAACATGAGGTACAGTGGCCAACGACTTTTACACTGACTGCCCACTCCCCCTGGTGTAATTAATCAATCAATGTATATAAAATGTCCACAGATGGAGGGTCATGTGATCTTCTTCTGACCATGAACAATCGCCCTGCCTGGTCCTTGATCTGGCAGGACGATTGTTCATTGTCAGCCAGAGATTCCTGTCCATAAAATGGCTGCAGAGGTCATGTGATCTCTGTCCATGAGCAATTGCCCTGCCAGGACTTTATGATAGAATTCATGAATATAAGATCGAGTTCCAGGCAAAGGCGATTGTTTATGGTCAGTTAGAGATCACATGACCCTCCATCTGCTGCCATTTTATGGTCAGCAATGTCTGACTGATGAGGTAAAGACAGGAGGATTTACTTTACAGATAAAGAACTATTAATAGATGTATACTGGAAAATTACCTAATGTCCTCCTCCCACATTTACACACACATTACAAAAAACATGAGGTATAGTGGCCAACCCCTTTAACGCACATAACATTGTTATCACATATTGCACTAAAAGCTTTCATGGAATCTAGATCTATTTGTTGATTTCAAACATGCGCAACTGTAGAAAATCGCATATAAGAAAGACCATATCGGTACTGGGAGTTTTTACTAAGGTTACATTTTATCCAAGGGTAGTCAAAAAGAGTCAAACCAGATCAACCAAGAGTCAAAAACAATAAACAGAAAGAAACCGTCTACGGTATATAGAACCCAGTCCCCACCATCAACTTCCCGCCTTGGTGAAACTCTCCTTTTCTTCTGCTTTGATGGGACAAAGTTATGGTCAGCACTCCCGATTCCAATAAAATCAGTGTTAAACTTTATTAATGTAGATAACAGCACAAAAAATACAGCTTAATTGTAAAAACTATAGATAAATTCTGAAAAGGTTAGTTCTCACCATTACGATCCTTTGTGAGTACGGACTATAATGGTCAGAACTTCCTTTTTTTTTTAGAATGTTCTAATCTGCAGTTTTGTGCTGTTGTCTACTTAAATAAAGTTGCATAAAGCAGATAGTTGACACACACACAGAATGGGCCCTGAAACTAAATGTCCCTGACTACTTGGCTTGCCCACCTTTAACAGTAGGGGACCTCTAGATGACATTCCCTTTCTGCAACAAAGTACAAAATAAATAAGTAAGACATTACAAACAGAAAACAATAGTTGCCAGAATTAGGACAGAACCAAGAGGACAAAATCACAAGGCAAAATGATAGTCTGAATACAAGAATAGGGTCAAAGTACCAAGATACAGAGTACAGAATAACAGGAGAACCAGGAGCTTACTAAGTACTAATACTATAGCAGGCAAAGAACTTGGGGAAGGCGGAGCTCTTATGGACAGAGGTTGAAAAAGGGCACAGATTTATCCTTACGATATATTCATGGCCTGGTTCGGGTCTGAACAAGACTTTAATGGGTTGGTAGACTACCTTAATGAGGGGAATAAAATGAACATGCGTTTCACTAGTGTCTTCGGCAACACACACCTCAAATTTTTAGATGTTCAGGTAGATACGGTACACGATCATATTCAAGTAAGTGGCTTCCGCAAATCCACAGCTACTAACGCTCTACTACACTACAATAGTGCCCATCCGGACCACGTAAAGAGAGCTATCCCTTACGGCCAATTTGTCCGTTTAAGACGCATTAATGACACATACCAATCCTTTTTGAAACAAGCAGTGGAACTTAGGGACAGACTCAGGGCCAGAGGGTACCCGGATGATATTATCGGTAAGGCCTTTGAGAGGGCCTCATGCCTAGAGAGGAGGCAATTGATTTACAAGGGACATAATAAGGAACATGGGAGAAATAGGTTCACGTTCACTTTCGATTTCGGACCCAACGAGACTAATATCCGAAAAGCCATCCAGAAAAACTGGAATATATTAGAAAGAGACCCAGAACTCAAAACACTCACGGCCAATAGACCTATAGTGGCCTTCAGACGCAACCCCACTTTGAAAAACCTCCTCGTTATAAGTAGATTTGGAGACAACAGAATTACATGGCTGGATAAAGTAACCCCACAAGGTAATTTTCCGTGCCACCACTGCAATTTTTGTAAATTTCACATAAGGGACAGAAATCTCCTGATAGGAGGGGTGACAACTACTGTGAAACACTTCATCAGCTGCAAAACAGACTATGTAGTCTATGTCATCTTCTGTCCATGTAGACGATTCTACATAGGAAAAACCATCAGACCTCTATTCATCAGGTTTAGGGAACACCTCCGGTCGGTAACCACGGGCAAAGGATCTCCAAGATTAATCCAACATGTACACACTAAGCATGCGGGCAACCCCGAAGTAATGTCTTTTGCGGGCATAGAAAGGGTACCAGTGAATACCAATGGAGGAGACAGACATAGGGAACTACTCCGATGCGAGGCTAGATGGATCCTTAGGACTGAAGCCGAAGGTCCGGTAGGACTAAATGATAAAAATGATATGGCGGTATTTCTTTAGCTTGCTAGTTGTTATATAAGATGTACCGTAAGCTACTTGGTTTATTGTAACTCCCTTTTGATATGTCACACCACAAGGAAATTGTTTTTAATTATGTGATATCAATAGTTCCAGGTGTTACTTACCCATTACCTTTTCTTTATTGTGGGCGTTTGAGAGATGTTGACGCGTCATGGCGACACCCATATCGTGACTGGTCAGCTGACGGTCCCGGGCGGGCACCGCCCATGCCTCTACACACACCCTTTGTTCGTTTTTTCTAATCACATGACTCCCCCGATCACATGATTCCTTTATGAGTGACGTCAGAAGGAGGAGGTATTTAATCCCGCCTCCACTGGCGTCCCCCATACGGCTTGACAAAGCGCAGGAGTGCGCGAAACGGCCCGTCGCCGAATTCCTTCTTGTGCTGCACCTCCCTGTCACATGCATTGAGCAGAATAAAGAAGATTGCTGGGTGAGGGCCGCTATCTCTTGTCTTTACTTGCATGAAGATTTATCCTTAAGGCTGCTTTTTTTTGGAATTGGGACCCCTGACCATAATTTGTCTTTATCAATAGATAAAAAATATCCTAATAATTTCTACAGAGGCAATGTCAAACCCATCTTTAGACTTTAATGTTGAAATAGCCCACCAGAGAACTGCAGGATTGGGCCAAGATCTTTATCCAATATTGGACCCAATAGGACCAGGAGAAGACAACCCCAAATATAGTTTTATCCAGTTGCCTGAAGAACCCCAGTGGTGATTGACCAGTGTAGTTATGGCTATAAAGAAGAGATGATGTTGGGGTAGAGCAGATGTGAGTACGTGACATGCTCCGAAGACCTATCGGACAATAAAGTACCAAAAAATGTCCAACTTTTTGTATTTTCTCCCATCTTGCATTTATTTTCCAGCTACCTTCCAAGTGAATTCAATCTGCGCACCTTCTCCGTCTCCCGATAATGAATTGCAGGACTGTGCTTATCTTCTGATCCTTTAGAATGATGAAGTGCGCGCAGATATATTAGGAGACTTCATTTTTCAAGCGAGAAGGTGTATCTCATTTTAAGTGGAAAAATGACTTTTAAGGAGGCACATTCCTACAGATTAATAGCGGAGCGTATTCAGAGTCCTTATATAATGGGGGGAAAGAAAAGAAACCGGCGCTGACAGAAGAGACTCTAATAGCGGAGGAAGAAAAAAAAATATATAAAAAAATGGGAGAGTATGATAAAGAAAGAAGAAGATACAGTGAAGGCATTGGAGTATTCTTTTCAAAATCGTAGGAGTATTTATTGGTATCTGCTAAGGTTTACATGGGCTGTCATGTGGACATTCTGACCCAAGTGTATATTTATGGAGAAGTAATATATAGACTCCAGAAACAACTATTATCGGGACCCAACGTTCAAGATCTATGGGAAAATCAACCCTACCAGCCTCCACATGAGTTTGTCTTGGGCTATTTCCCTGGGGTCCAGTTCTAGGTATTACGGTAGCCTGGGCCGACTGAGGGATCCTCTGATGCTCTGGTGGGACAATGTGATAGCTAGAAAAAGGTCTTGGATGCAGGTTCCTAAATTCCTTTTTCATAGGTGTAGCGGTCCCTGATGACTTCAAAGTTTGCCTCCTCCTGGTGGATCTGGAGCTGTTCCAATCCACTGCGGACCAAGTCTTTGTCAGGAAAACGGTGACTGGGTCAAAACGGTCAATTCTACTCTTCTCCTTGAGAAATGGATATTCATTCAAGAGAAAAATGATCAGAAATGTTGTGTGGCATAGGATAGGTGGCTCAAATTCACAATTCGCCATTCGCTCCTGAGCTACGGGAGTGACTTTGAGCTTCGAGATCTTGAACGGAGTCTGTCTACGATAGTGGTGGACACTCGAGTGGTGGCATGATACAAGTGCATTGGTTATGTTCATTTTGGTTTTACTTTACTTTGTTTTGCATAAAAATGACTGACTATACTATTGTACTGCCTAACTTATACTCCTGCTATCCTTATAGGCCTGGCGACATCCATACGAGGCTACGAGGAGATGATCATATCTTATTGGACCATGCTCATCCATCTGTATCTGTGTTCTTTTACCTACATGTTTCATTGGATTCTGCTTGACCAACCTTTGATTAATCTGTAGCATAATTAGTCTCTCCACAATCCCATCAATAAACGTTATTATTTGTTGAAAATTTACAATAGGACAATTCTGAATTTACCCAAAAATATGAGAGGCATTAGAGGAGGAAATGCGCTTCTCCATCCCCTAGGGCGCGTGCACGCCGGCAATAGTAAATTTAAAGGGCTCCGCTGATTGGCACTGGTTACTTCCCAGAATTGCTCCCAGCATCCCCCGACGGATCTTTGTACTCTATGCCATCGAGAAAGCTATTACCTGTGCGTTACTCCTGTGTATTGACCTCCCATTGGGGCCCCCGGATCTGTTCCTGATTACGCTCCTCCGCTCCCAACCCTGACCTCCTGCTCCATCTCTGACCCTGAAACTATGCTGTCTGTCCTGACCTCCTGCCTGTCGCCAACCTCGAACTTGCCTGCTGACTTTTTCGACCTTGGCTACCACCTGGGACAAATCTCGCCTGGTGGTACCACGCTGCAGCAAACCCAACTCGCTTTGCGGCGAACTCTGGTGAAGTCCAGGTGCCACTTAGATTCCGGTCCTAGGTGTCGGCTTGTGTCATCGTCCATGGTGGTCCAGAGGGTTCACTACCCCAGAAGTCTGACAGCAGGTTTTCCATTGTGAAAGATTGACTTTGTAGAAGAGAGTCCTGAACGTATAGGGAATTTAAATGTACTGTAGGTCACCCCTTTAAGGTTTTTTATTAAATGCGGTTTCTATTGTTTAGGTATTCTAATTCACAGAGTTCTGCATGTTTTGGGTTGCTGTCCTTCTATACAATTAGGGGTTAACATTGCAGAGCTTTACGACGACTTTAGCTTTTATTGGCTGAGTGCACTGAATGGCGTTTTGGTCCTTGAGAAGAATGAGTTGAAGCAGCTGGTACTTTACTTGGAGATGAAATACGGATTTTTTTCCCAGCTCCTTTATGTCTCTCTTTTTTTCCTTAAGTGCTCCATGTTCTGAGAAACGCAACTCGATGTTTCGATCTAATTGGTCAAAAACTCAAGAAACATTTTCTATATCCAGAAAATACCTTTAAGGACCCTACTGGATACAAAGGGACAGGATGAAACATCTGCTCTATTGCAGAAGTCATCGTATGATGGATGGCACATATTCCACGCAGCACTGCGGCCTCGAGGCGGTCAGGTGTTCGATATTTTGGTCAGGACGACACAAGCTTGTGTGTCTTCTACTGTTTTTGTGCTTTAACTCTTAAAGGGGGGTTTCCACCAAAAATGTGAATTCTCCCCTATATTTGGAACTTAGATATTTGAACAAAGCACAAAGTTGGATGGTTATTTATAATTGACATAAATAGATATTCACTATTTTTTTGTATAATTTTGATTTTTTTAAAATGAAGTTAACAGGAAGTGCGGCCATATTGGATGACCTTTAAATTGTCTTCCTCTAATTTAATAGTTAACTATAATTTTATCAATTAAAATCATAGATTAAAATCCATAGAATATGACAAGATTGTGTAGTTGGCGATATCACAAGGGACAAGTGTTATTTCCCCACCTTATAATGTCAGAGTGAAAGGGGTTTTACGGGATTAAAGTACTGATAACTTGTCATTTGCATAGGTCATCCATATTAATTAGTGAGGATGTTTATGCAGACCTCTACTTCTGCTTCCCTGATTAGCAATGTCACACCCATTCGTCACATGATCTGGTTCAAACTCGGTAAAATACTAAATAATGGGGCTGAGCTGCAATACCAGTCATGACCACCATGCAATGTGTGGCGCTGTGCTTGGTTATAAGAGAACAGAATGCAGCTCCTGTTTCCTATAACGTTCTTACAGTAGTCTCAGAAAACCTCTTAGACATGGATTATTGTCTTATATAACTAGAACTATGTGTATACTGCACTGTATATGCTTATCGGACTGCACAAAACTATGAATCTGCCTTAAAAAACTTTTTAGTAACAAATTTTTCTAACAAATAAAAAGAAAGAAGGATTTAGTTACAAGTCGACAATCATCTCGGGAATTGTCTCCTTTATGAGATATATTGATAGGTTGTTATGGAAACGGCCATAAATAGTATCGTGAGTAGGTTGGCTTCATTCAGCTACTCACTGCCGTGTTTTGGTCTTGTTTTTCTCTTTAAATTAGTCACATACTTCAATTTTCTTGTACATGGAGAATAAAGTATGGTCTTAGCAGAAAATAACACCTTAAAATACCTGAAACATTTCACACCTGGAATGGGAAGTGACCACCACTATGGGTTATCAATCTTTCGTGCTACCACCTCATGAACCAGTGTCAGAACGGTCTACAAGAGCACAAGAAGATTCTCCAATGGACCAAGACTTAAACCATTTATGGGCCTTGAGGTCTAGCAGTAGACAATCCAAATTGGAGGATACTATGCTACTTTGTAGGGTTTTTTGAACAAGGGTAGAACCCAAAATCATTTTATCTGTTGGTCCCATGGTTCAACACTGTCCATGGATGAGTGTGCTTCTGTTCAATAGTGGTATTAAGGTCAATAACTTATAGTAGGCAAGAGGCTTCAACTGAATGCCACATAACCCCCATGAGGTCTGATACTGGTCAGCTGAGCTGGTGGAGCAAGTGGATCAGTCAGATTGACGCAACGCAAAGAAAGCAATGCGTTCAATGGCTTTCGTTTCGGTCCCTCAAACGTTAACCTATGGCACAGTAATCCTTTAGTAGGAATAATATGCCATTAATGATGGACAGGTCCAAGGTCAGATACTGGCTTATCAGAGGTTTCTTTGGTTGGCCAGTGGCTTCAACCATGTGGTCTTCTACTGGAAAGCTGAGTTGATGAAGCAGATGGAAAGATTAGTTTCACACCTTGGAAGACTATTGATGGCTACTATTTTGTTCACTATTTTGGTATCATTGCTATTCCTTCACAAACTATTAGACTTTACTAGTAAGGTGCTGTAACATTTAAACAAAAATACATAAAGCAGATTTTTCTTGGTCCATTAGGCACATTGGAAGTCAGAATGGCTTATCAGAGGTTCCTTTCAGTGGGTTGAGAAATTCAGCTGTTCTATGAGGTCTAGTAATGAAAACCTGTAGATTCCTTATGACTTTTTGATCTTATGCCCTATGTACAATAGAGTTAAAGAGAGACATATTTCTGTCCTATTTCGGGACCTCAGAATAAATATCTCTGGTGGGCCAAAGGCCAGACATGATGGTAGGGGACAACTCTGAACCACCATAATTTTGCCTCATGATCCGAAACTCTTTGACCAATCCTATAGTGCAGTGGTGGTGAACCTATGGCACGGGTGCCAGAGGTGGCATTCGGAGCCCTTTCTGAGGGCACTCAGGCCATTGTCCAAGGACAGAGTTCACCGAACACTGAATCTTCAACTTATGAGATGCTGCACTCAGTGCTATTTTAAAGTGACACTTTTTTGGATGTTTGGAACTGCGGGGAAAGTGAGAAGGTGTTGACAGAACTGCATTGTCTTTGGAGGTCATCTTGCTGGACCCACCATTTCTTCCTGTACAGAGAGACCCTAGAAAGAAGCTACAATGATAGTTTGAATTTGCCTTCCTTCTGTCAACTGTATTGGTGGCCTCAGGCAGCCTATACAATTGAAAGATGTGGAAGAACAGGTAGCAGTAAGTTACTGTATAAAATTCCATGCTGGCACTTCATGGTAAATAAGTGGATTTTAGATGTAGTTTGGGCACTCGGTCTCTAAAAGGTTCACCATCACTGCTATAGTGGCTTCTCCCATTTTCTTACATCTTGCCACAAAAGAGAGATTTTTCAGGTTACAGATGATGAGGGTTAGCCAATACCTAAAACATTAAGGCTTTTAATCTGTAACTAACCAACCAACGTATATCGGGAGATAGACTTAAAATATGAAATATCATCATCTATCATACGAATGAGATGGTTGTCTTTTAGATGAACCAAGTTGTTCTCAAGTAGAAAGTTTCGTCAGAATGCTGAAACTTCCCTCAAGTTTCAGGCTAAAAACCTTAAAAAAAAAATCAGTTGAAACATAAGACACAGCTTAACCACCATGGATACATTGTTCTTCAGCCAATAAAATTTGTCTTGACTTGAGGTGTCCAAAGTTTGTACATCTAACATTAAAAATTTATATGTCACAGCGAAGAACATCATATCACAGGAGAAAAAGAAGCTTTACTCAGCGTAATATGGTGCTAAGCCTGCACTCTCTGAGGTGAGACATTGGATAAAGGACGCTTAAGTGATGACCTAGATTGTTACATTTGACAAACCTGTCAAGTTAAGGTATGACATGTCCTCCTAAATCTACGCTGCGCCACCGATCTAAGCGGTAAGTAGTAAACGGTGACAACTCTTCACTTCGAGTAATTGCCTGTCAGCCACAGTCACGGTGAGGCAACTTATTCCTACGTCTTGACAATGTTACTAATAATTCCATTATAGAAGTCTGTACAGATGAAGCCGTGTTGAATTGGTCATTTAACTGTTTCTTTTGACGTGTGTAGGACTTTATGAAGGGGACGGTTAGAAAGCGAGTGTCTAAAAAAAGGGCTAAAGTCATCCTGTTTGGGTTTACCTTACCTCATAAGGGGGTCATAGTCAAAAATGTATAGTTTGAACAATTGTTCAGAAAAAGGTATCTGCTTCAGCTTTCTCATTCTCAGGGCAGGACATTGGAAACCCATTGGAGGATATTATTACCCATTCCTTTCTTTAAAGACTAGATGGAGCCTCCTGCTTCTAGGCCCATCCATTGCCTCTGGACACCAAAATAGCTATTCAATGCAGGGTCTTGGTATCGGAACCCAAACAAATGGAAAGTGATGACTTGATCTGACTAAAGTGTAGCTTATATATATAAAAAAAATCATATGGGACCAAATAACCCCTTCAAACATCAAGTAAAACATTGCACATATTGAAAACTTCTTTGCAGAAAATGACACATCTTGTAATACCACATTTGTCCTGCAGTGGCCACTGTAGTACCTTCTGGCGATCGCTAAAGATTTAACCTGGCAGATCTCTGATGATCAGTTGATCACCACATGGTCTTTATGTAGAGAGGGGTTTGTCCAAACATTTTCTCTTTACCAGCAAATATTTACAAAGTTCTGCAATAATTGTACACAAGAATTAAATAATCCAATTAACTAAATAATGAAAATAGGCCTACTTGCAGTTCCACTCCCAACCACATGGTGTGCTATTGTGAAAACATACCCAAGGGATATAGAGGAAGTCGAAAGTGCACTATAATGCAACAGTAATAATATCCTCTAACTAATGGGAGAAACTGTGTAATTTTTAACATTTTATATGATGTACAACTCATGAATGGAATTACTTATTTGAGAATATGCTTTATAATTTTTAATAAAAACACAAGAACAGTCCTATATCTCATATAATAGCTCCTCATTGCCTGGATGGTCAGGAGGTTCTACATGGTTGCGGTACTGGCACCTTTGCAAATGGTCTTGATAGTCAAAATACTTTATGCTGATCTGTGTGTTTCCATGGTAATGGACTACAGATCAAAACCTCTATCTATATTAAAGGGTTATTGCGGGAATATGAGCATTCGATACAAAACCCCATAATGCTATAACTAAATGAATACAACAAAGCTCAATGTCATTAATCACAAAACAGAGCTTTTAAATAGTTTGCTTTTATGATTTTCCAAGATGACTGCTATCTACAACTACAACTCCCATGATCCCTCAGTTCTGAGTAATAACTCCTCCTTCTCATTTTCTGTGCCCAGTGATGATGTAACAGACTGTCCTGCTCTGTTATCTTAGTAATGATTAGAGATGAGCGAGCACTAAAATGCTCGGGGCTCGTACTCGAGCCGAACATTTCCAGATGCTCGAGTGCTCTTCGAATAACGAGCCCCATTGAAGTCAATGGTAGACCCGAGCATTTTTCAAAGGGACCATGGTTCAGAGAATAAAATGTGTTATTTAATTGAAAAATAATGTCTTCTGATAATTGCAAACATCTGCGATCTATTCTTCACTGTTCCCGCGGATATTATCTCCCGACACGTTAGCAGATGTAAAGAACAGGAAGAATAGAATAAAAAACAGTGAACACAGTGAACACAGTGAACACAGGATCATTTAAGTAAAAACACAGTGCAGAACACAGTGCAGAATAGATTCGATGTTCGGCACTCTGCTTACTTGTCGGGAGATACCCGGAGACGGCTGCGAACAAAATAGCATGTGAAGAACAATATATATGTGTGTGAAGAACCCTTGCAGATGTTTAAAACATCTGCAATGTGTTCTCCACATATATATTGTTCTTCACATGCTATTTTGTTCGCGCCGTTTCCGCGCGTATCTCCCGACAAGTAAGCAGATGTGCCGAACATCTGTAATCTATTCTGCACGTGTTCTGCACTGTGTTTTATCTTAAATGATCCTGTGTTCACTGTTTATTCTATCTTCATTGTTCTTCACTGTGTTTTTTTTAATTAAATGCTCGATCTCGGAGCAGTGAATGGGCACTACTCTCCGAGCAACCGCGCGCTCGGTACCCTAATGCTCGACCGAGCATCAAGCTCGGACGAGCATGTTCGCTCATCTCTAGTAATGATGTGTAATTGCCTTCACTGCACATTACCTCACTGAGATGACATCTCTCCACAACAGGGGCCATACTGGATGCACTAACTACAGCCAATCATAGTGGTGCAGGACATGTGATGTGCACATGTGACCAGCGGCAATCTTCAGTCCTGTGTCTCCTCCACAGGGACAAAATTAACGGACTGATTAAAGGGACAGTAGCATTTTAATTCTCCATCACAGTGCATGTCCACAACATTTTTCTGCTAAGGAGAGCAAAATTTTAAATAACAACTAATAACATATTAGCTTATATTTTAATTTACCATTTGAAGATAAATTATGCTTATTCTTGGAATACACTTCATCTACCCTATTTTTTTTCCAACCTAGAGGTAGTAGATTTGAGGGCAGATGAAGTAGTAAAGGGCTATGGGATCAGACTACACAAGTATTGCATGTAGTCTGTAACCATGGAGACACATAGATAGGGCATTGAATCTGGAGACAAAAAATAAGGTAAGACTTTTAGAAGAATCAACAATAGAAAAGTTTTTCTTGCACCCAATCAATAAATAATTACTAAAATATATTCACCCTTTTGAAATATTTTGTAGACTTTGTTCAAATTAATCTAAAAAATTTAAATTTTTGTCTTATAGTTATCTTCATGGAGAATCTATATTTAGTGATATTTGTATTTTAAATGAGCAAGTAACACATTTCTATCCCTGTCGTTATGATGATTTCCTTCTTTTGGAACAAAATAATAGAGTTTTAATTATGAAGTCACTAAAAATGTTCATTGGAAAAAAAAAAATGATGCTGAAAGTTCTATTAATGCTAAAAGGTGCCGGGCGTTTAGCTGACAAAACAATTTACGAAACACTTCAGGTAATTGACTTCTTGGAACCCAGTCAGTAATGTACAAAATAGAAAATGAGTCCGGAGAGGTAGATATAAAACAACAGAACTTTGAGGTCATGCCAATGGAAATTCTGTACAATACAATACATGGCTTCTTAAAGGGGAATTCTATCCAATCTGTAAAATTGCCCACAATTTAAGAGTTGGAGCAACTGCAATAGTTGGCAACAATGTTACTTTTACTTACAGAGACATTACAGCCATTTTTCAGTCTAAGTATGGCAGCCATTTTGAATAATAAGAAACAGGAAGTCACTTTTGAATTAGTTTTCTTAGTAAGTGATTGTTTCATTCATGTCTTTTTCTCTGCTGTGGACATAGAATTATTTTTGCGTATCTTAGGCTACATTCACACTGACCTGTGCCTGCCGTACCATAGCACGGCGGGCGCACGTTGGCGCTGCTCCCCCTGCCTCTGTCCATAGAGAAACATGGGGCACGGCGCCGTATTCTGGGAAAATATAGGAGATGTCCTATCTTTTCACGGGGGATGGAATGGTATGGTGCCGCACCCGTGCTACACCATACCGCTCCTGTATGGTGCCATGCGCCCATTGCCGTCTATGGGGGACGTATATATGCCGTATATACTTCCCCCATATGGCAGTGTGAATGCAGCCTTGGAGTGAGTTTGTCAAGAGTAGTTTGAGTGATACGGTGGACACCCTTGACTATATTGTCTTTACTGCTTCACCAATGATTTTTAGAAAAGCAAACTAAGAGGCAGCAACCAATGGCTGCATTTCCTACTGTTAATTTTTTTTCAAAATGGCTGCCAAAAAACTGTAATAATATGCCAACAACTATGTTAAGAAACTAAACTAAATATTAAAATGTGACAACTATTTTTGCTTCAGATTTGCTAATATCTAGACTTTTTTTTTACGACTTTTAATGCAAATATTTTCAGCTTTAGCATATGCTTAGGATAGGGACCCAATGATCAGCATTGGGTTTTGGCTATTTCTCTACAAAATCTCATACTCAAGATTACCTAGGGGGTTACAACCAGTAATGTGCACGTGGTATTCGTATTTGTCTGAACTGTCAGAACTCCTATATACTGTAACTGATATTTTTTCTTATTTAAAAACTATAGTGCTTTTTAATTACTTTTTGAAAATAAAGTTTTCCTTTTAAATTTTGTCTTGACAAATAATGTTGCCATGGCATTTAGGTCACTTTATAAAACATTTATATTAATCTATTTTATATTTACAATTTTTTTTTAGTGCTTTCTATTTTTTTCTTCCTTGGTGGATTGAGGGGTCAGGTCATTAATAATTCAACCTGAAAACTGCAGCGCCGGTAAAGAAAGGAAGTTCTTTATCTTGTAAGTGTGACATTTCTATAAAAATTTTAATAGACTTTAGGGCTGGAAAAGTAAAGTGTAAAAGGAAAGATGGAAAAAGGTTTAGAAATAACAATAAAAATATCAAAAAGTTTTCTAATTTTCTGTAAATGTATAGCAATTTTCCCTTGTCTTGGACTCCCAATGCTTTTAAGAAGTTTTTTTTTCGTTTGTTTTGTATTTTTAAGGAAGTACAGTAAATCTACACATGATCTGCTCTGCAATGTGAGCAATTTTATGTTTTTGAAAACAAAAAAAGTCCAGAAGTTTTTGGGCCCACCCCTTCCGGTTAACACAACCGATTATTTTAACCACTTTTGAAAAGATAAGAGAATTCGGAAAACAAATGTTATCGCAATTTTGTCCCACACTAAAATGGAACTTTTCTTTTACACCAAATCCTGGGCACATATTGGTAAAACACTTTCAGGGGACAACAAATACGTGAAGTGGACCCTAATCCAGTCATAAGACACTGCTCTGAATCCAGAAACAGCCACCGGATTCACTGGGGCTCATTTACTAATGGCCCAGGGATTTCCGTTTTGTGCCGCATTGCGCTGAGGATTGTGTCGCATGGCTTGCACGCGACACTAATCGGGGGGCAGCCGTGGGACAACCCGAAGGATTCGGACTACGTGTGGGATTTAACATTTCGAATTGTGTCGCAAGACACGCACTTACAAGCATCGGGAAGAAGAAGGTGAACTCCTCCAGACCTCAGGCGGGGAAGCAACGGATGCAGGAACGCAGGGGCTACGTGAATCACGCCGGACTTCATCTTCGTCGGAGAACGCACCACGGGGATCACGACAGGACCAGGTAAGTAAATCTGCCCCAATGTATCACTAAAAGGCCACCTCGTAGAGCTAATTCCAATGGCCTTACCCTATAACCGCTGTACAAAGGTCTGGATTTCACTGCAACAATATCCCCAAGGGGACAACCTTTTGGAAAAGTTCCAGTCCTGGTGACAGCTGGTCCTGGGGAATCAGGTAATTCTTATAAAAGCAGAAGCTTTCTTAGGAAACTAGTGACTAGAAATCTATTGCTCAAGCACCTTCTCATGGGGAAGGTATATTTCCTAAGATGCAAGAGGTCCTCCAACCAGTGTCGTAACTAGAAGCTGATGGGCCCCAGTGCAAAGTCTGTGCCAGGCCCCCAACTATAATGTATGGTTTTTAGTAATAGTCTTCTCATATGGGAAAGTGACACCATAAGGGCCCCCAAACCTCTTGGGCCCTGGTGCGACTGCAACCTCTGCACCCCCTCAAGTTACGCCCCTGCCTCCAATATTAGTCAGATACAGTAGATTAATAGTCATGTTCCGACAAATGTCTGGTCTTGACTTTGAGAGTCTGTACCACAAGTATGACGATGAGCTTTATGACCACTTTGCTCTTCAGCTCCTTGATTAGCTAACGCGGAGTGAATGTGACTTGGTCTATAACTTGTGAAAATGTGTTTTTGGCTTCTCATTAAACTTTAAGACTCTTCTCTATAAAAGACACAAATGCTGTTGATTAATGGCACATAAAAGAGGCATATGTTTCTTCACTCGAGCTGGGTGAATGTTCCTGCTCTACAGCAGTTAACTACAGCTTATCATGCCAACTTAAGAAAGAGCCAAGCTGGAGGGTAAGAATCCAAGTTTCTACAGAACTGATGGAAACAATTTATTTTTCGACAAACTAAGATGTTAATTTCAGGTTAAGATTCATTCCACTAAGAACTTCCATGTCTGCTTTCACGTAGACCTGACATGAGAGTACAATGTAACAATGACCCTGTGGGTTAATTGCTGGCTATTGGTTCCATATATGAGGTGGCACCTTCCTTAAATAGAGGAAAAATGGGCTCTTTAAGGGTTCCATTCCATACAGTAATAGGGCTGAGATTGCTTTATGCCTTACTCCAATTTACATAACTTGTAATTCAACACCAAGATCAACAACTTTTTCAAAGAGCATGATTTGGCAATACTCTATGATAAGTTGTTGGTCTTATGTGTCTTTGTGCAGCACACCCGGTGGTAGTGATGTGCACTGCAGTCTTTGAGGATTTTGCTACCCTGAACTGAAGACCTATGAATTTATTACATTTTTTACATTTTCCTTTTGTGCTGATTTAGTGAAACATTACCAATCATATCTTGGTGTCTTCGTGGTGAAGATGTGCCGTAGATATGTGTCTGCAGTACACCTTAAAGGGGATCTCCAGAAATTTCGGGAAAACCACTTGGAAGATGGGGTGGAAAAAACACAAAAACAAACAGAACTTACCTTGGTCTAGTTTCTAGTTCCTGCATTTCGGTGGTACTTATAGATTTAGGTATCTGCATCTGCGTGGAAGTACCACAAGGGTCATGTTACCAAATCAGCCAATATGCGGTCCCTGTGGACCATGGGTTTTCCCTCTGAAATTACACTGTCTAATGAGACCATGAATTAGCCACTGTGGGTCTTGTGACCTTCCACACTTTCGGTTGGTCTTGAACATCGGAAGTACTGGCACACTGTACTTACCCAGCTCCTGCTTCCCGCAATCTATTTTGACACCCCTGACCTGGTACCCCAAAGGGTTTTCCAGAATCCCTGCTATACCCCTTTAACTTCTTGTGAGTGATGATGGCAAAAGCCAATTGGACCTAAGACAAGAACTTTCACATGAATCCAAAATGTTATTTATTTAAGCCTAAGTCTACAATCAGTCTACTCTCCGGTAACCCCACGTATAACAACTTTGGGCTGGCTCATGTGTCCATAGCTATTCCCCCCCCCCCCACTAAAGCTGCAAACTTGGATGAATTTGATGGACATATGTAAATACTTGACGAGAGAGCTGTCCATAGATTGTCTGGTATCTTATGCATTGTATTCTGCTCTGTACATGTACCATACAGTGTCCAAATACTAGAATCATATAGTATGAGCCCTTCAGTAAAACAAGATAGAGACCTGCCCTCCCCCAACCTTAATTTTTTTATTTTTTTTTTTCATGAAGGACTTCAAATTCTCACAATACAAATTCAACACAGTATTGTAGCAAAAACCTTTATAGGCAGCAGTTCAGTCACAACTTCTAGACAGCCATATACACTGTATGTACATATAGCATAATATCTCGTGATGTATTTAGATACTGATTTTGGGCCATAAATACATTTAAAGGATACTGGGTAAGGAGACAGCTGTGGACTCAAGGTGCCCCCACCATAAGTACCCCTCATGGCCGACTGAGTCACATTGCGGAGATGGATACAGATGAAGAGATGTGATGGAAATCACTACAACTGCTTGATATGTCTCGTAACTCAATCTAACACCCAATCTTGATTTTCTCTATTATGTCTTTACTCTATTAACGCAGCCCCCCCCCTTAAGGACTGACGTTCGGAGATTTCCCATTACTCCATATATTCAATCATCTAAGACTTGTTACTACAATAAACATAACGCAGCGTGAAACGTTTATTGCTTTTTCTGCATATCGTCCTCAGCCTCGCATCACACATCACGATGGGACACGAGCAATGTTTTCACATCTATAATTCTCAATAATTAAAGCCATACGTTATACATTGAGCTCAGCTTCATATAGGACTGATGAGGCTTAAAGCTACAATGTCCCAGAAGACAACCAGGGGGTTGTGCTTGTAAAACCCCCTTATTACACTCTATAAGAGATTTTACTGGAATTGTGTGCATTACTACAGATGTATAGACTGTATCTATGGTTCAACATGACGTCACCATACGTGACTGCTACGTTTTGTAGCACAGGTGATTTTTGTGCACCGATTTTGATTGGTTCTGTATCAAATGCCTCGGAAAAGTCCAGATAAACAACATCCCCAGCCTGCCCTAGGCCCAGACTAGAACTTAACTTCCTTATAGAAGCCAATCAGATTAGTCTGACAGGACCAATCCCTCATAAACCCAGATGCTGGGTTATAAGGTTATGTACTGTATAGCATCTCTAATAAACCCCTCAAATATTTTCCCTCAACTGAAGTTAGACTCGCAGGTCTGGAATTTCCAGGATCACTTTTAGCTGATTTTTTTGTATATTGGCATCACATTTTCTATGTGCCAGTCCTGTGGAACAGAACCTGTCCATAAGGGATACTTTAGTCTTCAGGATACTTCAGTCTGTGTTCACAAGTTCCAGCTGACTTGCGTTTAGAAACATTACGGGTTGGGTGGGGCTTGGCCCGATCAAGAGCACCACGTGTTTTGCATTACTTACATGCAAAACATGTGGTTCTTGTTACTGATCATAAGCGTTTCAGCTGAAATGTTTATATTATCGGGTCAAGCCTCTCCCCGTTGCAGTTGACTTGAACGTAAGTCAACCAGAATGTGGGAACGTAACCATAATCTACTGTCCCATTGCCTTTAAGCTGAGTTCACACCTCAATTGAAGATTTCATGACATTTCGTGTTTTCTCCAGTAGCTTGATGAACATCATTACAAAACTCAACAGTCTTCATTCTAGTCAGTAGAGTCCTTTCGACACCATTGGTCCACCAGATCCGTTTCAGTATCTATTCTAGAGGAAAAAATCTAGAAACCTAAAATAATGTATGAAATTTTCCTGCTTCTCAATAACTATACTAAGTCTTTAATAAGAAAGAAGAAACATTTACATATGGTTGATCAAGTCATCGATGACGTCAATAACTTTTAGCCAGGGAAGAGCCTGGAAGGTTGAACTAACATTGGTTACGCATACAATGTATTTCTTCCACATAATAAACTCTGAGCCAAGAACCCACATATCAAGATGATCCAAGGAATACTATTTACTTAAGAAAACCCTGGAGGAGTTACTATCTGTGTGCTCCCCGCTTACATATGGATTCTTCTGCTGAGGTCACCCCAACATATGGAGCGCCCTATGGCTCCTCGGATGATATATGACGCTTTGTGTACTTACTGCATGAAACGCAACAGCTTTGTGTGTGGGTTTTCTCTCTTGGCAAGTAGTGGGAAATTTCTTGTATTATTTTGCTGGAAGGAAAGAAACACAGAATATGGCGATGGTGGTAAACCTTTCCGAGGCACAACTACTATAATCGTGTTGGGAAATTATGAGAAATTGTCCGCTTTAGGCAAATGTTGTCAAATAGCCCATTGTGTACTAGGAAGTGAGTTCCTCAATTCAGGATATGTGTCCAAAGTTTACCCTCTGAAGGACCCATTCATACGACTAGTGATGAGTTTCTTAAAATTGGTCAAGTGGGACTTACATAGATCACAAGAACAAGATTGTGAAGGAAGTGGAGTTAGAACATGTATCTGCCACACCATTTAACCTTGGGATTTCCCTCTGTGTAGTAGTCAGCGGCTCCTTGGTCGATCCAAACACTTTGAATGGAGTTATTACCCTTATCCCAGACCACTTCTCAATTATAATGGGGGACACACTGGTTGGTGATTGGTGGGTTTTCCAGATGTTGACCATCAGGAGACCTATCACCTATGCTGGAGATAGCTGGTACATATTAGTCTTGAGATGCATTTTCATCCTGTGGCAGAGACGTCCATAGTTTCGCTGCTCTTCCAGTAAAAAATCTTGTCTATCCTTGATATGGTTACAGGTCTAGGTATAAATTGATGATTAGAAAGATCTCTTTCTTCCAAACTGAGTAACTCCAAGTTTGATAACCTGTCCTTGTACTGTAATCCACCCGTAGTCTCGGTCCCTCTCCCCTGCACTCACTCTAGTCCAGCACTTTCCTTCTTATACACAATATTTCATGTGTGGGCTGGCAAGTGATTCATGTATGGGCTAAATCACATGATCAATCCCTTTAAGAAGTTGTTCCTAAAAGGGCATGCAAACATAATTGAAGGGAGACCTCTCGTGGGACCACTCTCTATTAGAACGGGTGCCATATAATGCATAATTTCCTCTGCAATGAAACCAGAACAGACTGATCAGCTACAGTAAATGACAAGGTGCCTTTGATTTGAGGAGGATTAAAGATGTGACAAGACTTTTAAAACTCCATTTTGTTGCATGTGTAATACCAAGCCTGGCCACATGCTGTGAAAAGCACATAGTTTTGATAACCCATTCAATCAGATGTAATGTAAATTTCAAAGACTCTACCTAGCATTTTCTGCTTTCCCAAACTTTGATGGTAACTTTCTAGTAACCTTTTACAAATTTTGCATAAACCAATAGTACGAGTAAATATAACTTTCTGATAAATCAAATCGGAGGAAAGGGCTTAATTCACCACTTATTTAGTCTTTTATCACCCTTTGTCCTTCCTTCCTAATCTGTTTTTCACTCCGGAATTTCTGCTGTATTCCTTCTTGCGAGCAACAAGACAGAAACTTACCAAGGTATCAAATTACATAGAAGACTATGCAATGGGGAGGGGGAATAGTGAGTCACAGCAGCTAGGTCTCCACCCATCGACACAAAAGACTAACAGTTCACAGCCAAAGAAGTCAGAAAATTAAGAATTCCCATGATGCCCAGAAACGGTGTGACATCTCATGTACACAGGCTGTACTACTGATTTCTACAAAGTTTGTTGAGTGAGGTACCCTTTAAATGTCACATCTTAATGGCTTCCCTTGATGTGTCAGAGCATAGGAAATATATGAAGTCATTTAGTAAAGGATGAGAACTGAATGCGTTTAACATCTGGTATTTCCGGCTGATCTGCTTTATGACTCAATCTGTGCCGCTGACAGCTGACCACTTGAAGGTGATGGAGAGTTTGTGATTTATGTGAGCGGCTAAGAAAACATAACAAAATATATGACACCAGATCAGTCTTCAATCAAACATAATCTAAAGGATCTTAAATGGAACCTGCCATTCAAATTAACTCACCCAGGAGAAACGTTTCATTAAAATCTATGATTAAAAAGCATTGTCCTTATCACTAAACGGTTCTTCTCTGTGGATAGAATGTTAAAAAAAATCTGCTTGTATACTTATATACAACTCACCTGAGGTGAGTCCAATCACAGTTAGTGAGTCCAGCATATTCATTGTTCCCTGCCTCTCTGTTCCTCATTGACAGGTCTCACTGCAACCCCAACACCTCCAGTATGGAACTACTACTTAGGAACTGTCTGTTAATTACATACATACAGCTCCTTTTTCTTTCCCCTGCTCACCTCTGTAAGGCAGAAGAGAATTCTTGAGGATGGGATAAGAAGCAGGGGAGAGAGAGACAGTGGCACTGTATGACTTGGCTCTGGTACATCATTAAACACTCCCTCAAGAAGGAGTGAGAGAAACACTGGCTATATAAAAAGAGATCCACCCTGCTCTTCACCCCTCCCTTAGGAATTCTCTTCATCCGGGTTAGCAGTGTCGGCCTCAGTGAGGAGGGCGGAGTAGCTTGATTGTTTAATGCATCTCCCAGCATACTGTCCAGAAGCACTTTATGAACTCACATATTGTTGGAAGGTTAGGTACATGTTTTTTTCCATGACTAGTGAAATTGGTACAGTCTGGCCCATTTCTATACCCTTAACAGAAAGATCTGTACACAATTATCCAGGATTCAAACATACGGCAAGTACAGGAACAAGAACACAATTACGCAAGTCAACACTTCTTTGAGGGTAGAGTAGCTCATATTGGCCCCATCTAACATCCATATGTGACTTGCCTATAAGTGATGCAGTTCCTATTGGCCCGTCCACATATGTATAAATAGTCCTATGTGTGGCTACCCTGGCACCTCCGTTGCTTCCAGAGAAGGGGTTGTCCAAGTCCACCTTACTCTCCTGAACTCAACAAGAACTTTAGGAGACCACCATGGACCAGACAAGATAAAATCTAATACATAACAATCTCTCGGGCCTAATGAGCATCATGTAATATTTTCTATTACTCTTCCCAAATGTTGGATTTATGTTTTCCAACTATGGGTTGTCAATGCTTCAGATCTTGATCTTTTCGGTTGGTTCAGGGCCAGTATTTGGAAACGGGGCAGATGTTTGAAGATTCTGTGCGGCAGAATAGAAGAGGACTTACAATTTCATCCCTTACACTCGCACAATGAGCGGCATTTAATAAAGGACTGTGGAGAAATGTTTTTCTATTCCTCCCACACACTATATTTTTCTCTTCACACAAGCCACATAAACAAGGCTCTATAGCTCAGGGAGGTAAAAATAGAATGGACATCTTCCAAACTGTAGGAGAGGAGAAAAAAAAAATCTACAATGATATTTGCTGCAGATGGAAATTTAGAGATTTTCAAAGGACGCCAAATAATAGACGCACAGATCAAACATGGTTATTATATAAAGTGCTTCTGCCTTACACAAAGATCTGAGCCGAGGACCATCATTTAGTAAAGCTGTGTGTTCCATTTAGGAAGCTCCCTTTGTCCTATATCCCGCTATACCCATAGAAATTACATGTAGGAATCCACTATGAGATAGTAAAGTGGCTCCTGTGGGACCCATCCAAGTATGACCTGTCTAAGTGACTCGTAGTGAAGTTGTTCCTGTTGGCCCCATCCAAGTATGACCTGTCTAGGTTACTCATAGTGAAGTTGTTCCTGTTGGCCCCATCTAAGTATGACCTGTCTAGGTTACTCATAGTGAAGTTGTTCCTGTTGGCCCCATCTAAGTATGACCTGTCTAGGTTACTCATAGTGAAGTTGTTCCTGTTGGCCCCATCTAAGTATGACTTGTCTAAGTGACTCATAGTGAAGTTGTTCCTGTTGGCCCCATCTAAGTATGACCTGTCTAGGTTACTCATAGTGAAGTTGTTCCTGTTGGCCCCATCTAAGTATGACCTGTCTAAGTGACTCATAGTGAAGTTGTTCCTGTTGACCCCATCCAACTTGGAAATCCAAGTGAAGTTGCTGCTGTTTACCCTACCCAAGTGTAGCTTGTCTATGGGACTCACAGTGAAGTTACTCTTGTTAGACCCATCCAGATAGGGTTTTCTCATTGGACTTGTAACAAAATACCTCCAGTTGACCCCTTCCAATAAAGGATGGGACGCATGGTCAAGTTACGCCTGTTGGTTTAATTAAAGTAAGGCTTGACTATGGAACTCACAATGAAGTCAACATTCAAATTATGTGTCGTAAGCCCAAGCACTTACATGCACCAGGAAGAAGAAGGTGAACTCCGGCGGACCTGAGTGGGGAAGCGACACATGCAGGATATCGGGCGCAGGATCTACGTTGATCACGGCACAGTGCAGGATCGTTGAGGAACGCACCTCGGGGATTGCGTCTCGGACAGGTAAGTAAATGTGCCTCAATATTTCAACGTCATGTGATCCCTGATTCCCAAGACCTCATTTCTATGCGATTTCTTTCATTACTGTCAGATTACTGGTTCCAGAATGTGAACTCCAGTTCAGGACCCCCTCCACTTTATTAAAATTTCTCCGGATTTTTTTTTGTTGTGATGTCATATGGTTGGTGGCCTTTTGTCATAGCTGTCCCGTGTTGTGGTGAACACTATGTTTTAGCTTCCTAAGACTGGGAGTTCATTTTTGTTAACCATCAGGTCGAAATTTGATTAGTCATCAATGACTCCTTCTATGGTCAACCCAATATTTCAACTCGCCCAATTTTGAGACCTCATTCCTATGTTAATCTACTTTCAAGTGGGGAGGTGCCACAATGTGGGATCCAGCCAAGGACCACTCACCTTTTTGTCACTGATATGTAATTTGGTTGGAGAACACATTCTGAGTCAACCCAAACTTTGTCCATAATTTAGTTCATTGTCATTTGTCAGTGTCAACCTAACGTGACATCACACCTGATTCTGAGAACTCTATTTGTCATAACTGACAACCTTGTCACGGTCAACCCTACGTTTTAGCACCAGAAAATTGAAAGCTTCATTTGTTTGTCATCATGGGGCTCATTTACTAAGGGTCCGTTGGATGCATTTTCCTCGGGTTTCCCGCCTATTTCTGTTTTGCGCCAAATTGCCCTGGGATTTTGCCGCACGCGATCAGATTTTGTCGGCTTGCACGCAACAGAAATCAGGGGTGTGGGCCGACGGACAACCCGCCGGATTTGGACAAACCACGGAATTTAAAATCGGAATTGTGTCGCAAGATCAAGCACTTACATGCACCAGGAAGAAGCAGGCGGACCTAGGCGCAGAAGCAACGAATGCAGGAACTCGGGCGCACGATCTTAGTGAATCGCAGCAGACCCAAATCCTCGTCGGACAACGCACCATGGGATTGTGACAGGACTGGGTAAGTAAATCTGTCCCATGTGTCACGGTCAATTCAATATTTCCGGCTCATGTGACGGCTAATGCTCATTGAATCGTTCTAACATGGAATTCTCATTTTCTTTAGTCATTGTTTGTCCCAATCCACCCAGTATTTTAACATTATGTGACACGTGACTGTGTGACCTCATTTCGTTAACAATCATTTGTTCTTGTCAGGGTCAACCAAGTATTGTCATATCAGGTAACTGGTGATCACAGCCTACTAGGAAGGCCATACAATACTTTCCCCATTATGTCTGCTTTAGTATTTTGTCAATTGTCATTGTCACTTATCGTATCAAACCAATGTTTTCGTTGTCAGTGACTCTTAATTGTCACTTATCAGGGTCAGTCCTACATTGTAACAACTTAGTAACTAACTCAACGACAATAACAGCTGAATATTGTTATTCACTTTTCAGAGTCAGCCCAACCATCCGACACTGATAGCAGTCACTGTATAGTAATGGTAATAAAGTGAGGAATATATACAGTATCCCTTACTTGTGTGCAATTTATCACAATCCATCAAATGCCTGTTTTTTGTTTTTTTTTTACCTTTACTTTTTCGAACGCCTGTTTTTCTAATGGTTTGTTTACAACTTACTGCGGAAAAATTACTTTCCATTTGTTTTGGGGGGTGGGAGAGGAAAATGAACAAAACGGATCTAAGTTCAGCCATAATTAGTCTACAGAGAACATTCTGTCTGCAAAAAGAAAACCTTTTATAATAAATACACGCTACATATGACACCAGATAAAGTATAAAGTAAAAGCATTATAAAAGAAAAAGTATCCATCAAAACGGAATCAAAGGGTACAGAAAACACAGTAAAATCCAATTACCTTCCCATTATCAGTTCCCCCGCAAGTCAAGGCTCCTCCCTAGTAAATTCCCAATTTCCTCTGTACAGGCGATGACTTTAATAATAATAATCCTTTATTTATATAGCGCACACAGATTACGCAGAGCTGCACTGTGCTTGTCACATCAGTCCCTGTCCCCAATGGGGATCACAATCTAATCAACCTACCAGTATGTTTTGGAGTGTGGGAGGAAACAGGAGGACGCAGAGGAAACCCACGCAAACACGGAGAGAACATACAAACTCTCTGCAGATGTTGACTCTGGGACATGAACCCAGGTCCCCAGCTCTGCAAGGCTGTAATGTTAATCACTAAGTCACCATGTTGCCCTTAAGAATGCTTTAAGTCCATAACATACTCGTCTGAATATATTTGGTGAAACAGGGATGTAATATAAGCCTGAAAGCAAAATAATCAACAGTGTAATTCTGCTCTGCTATATAGAATCCCCCAATAAGATAGATACCAAACTTTGCAACCCCTTTAAGAATGTTCCTAAATAGAGTCATTGTCACTGAAATGTTTTAAGTGAATACTAAAAAGTGCCTCCTTCTTAACTTACTTTGGCTCTTCTTATCCTCCTCCTTCACTTTAAGTCAGCTTTTTACACCAAAAACCTCTGCTGAATTTCAGCTTGCTAGCAGCAAGACAGAAGCTTAATGACATATTGGATTACGTAGAAGTCTATGGAGGGGGAGCGGATAGGTGTCTGCCCACCAGTACAGAGAGCATCACAGACATGTATCAGACATTTATCTTATGCCTGTACATGGTGCGCCAGCGTATGATGAAAGCCCCGCCCCTGATACATCCTGCGGCCGGCTGTAGTTTGGTTTCTGTTTGAATTTGCAATGTTTTCTGCTGATGGGTGAAAACCTAGCTGCTCTAACTCACTGCTCCCCCTCCCGTCTACATAGACTACTATGTGAACTTACATAATGACCAGAAACAGTGTTACTGTAAGGGGCGCTAGGTCACATAAAGACAAACAGGACAGTGAGCCCTAAGCTAAGCCCCCAAAGCTGTCACCTGCCTATTGCCTCGGCAAGTCCTACTGACCTGAAACAACTGGAAGACAATCCCTCCTTAGGGAACAAGACAACCAAAAAAAACACAACAAGGCAGAGTGGACAAACCGGGTCAGCAACTACGGGAGCAAACAAAGACCAAATCCAAAGGGTAGTAAGAGGTTCAAGCCAGGGCTCAGATATTTTATGATGAGAAAACAAAGCAAGTGTGAATAAAGCCAGGATATGTGACCTGGAGCCTATGGAGAGAGTGGTGGATACTTATAGAGAGGATAGGCCCTGCCCCAGGTGAGTGGAGCAGGCAATCACAAACACTATGGGGGAGATTTATCAGAAGTGTCAGAGGTTAAACTGAGCAACCAATCAAAGCTCAGCTTTAATTTTAAAAACAACAGTGGGAAAATGAAAGCTGAGCTCTGATTGGTTGCCATGGGCAACTAGAACAGTTCTGCTCTAGGACACTTCTGATAAATCTCCCCATATGGTTAACCCTTTCTAGAGAAAGGCAGAGAAAAAGGACCCAGACAAGAAGGTGAAGTGCCCTTTAAATAGCCAATGACCCACAGCTATATTATTATTATTATTATTATTATTATTATTGAGGCAGAGTTGCATTCTGATCATACACATAGATCACGTTACCCACAATACATTGCATCAAAACCTCTGCTAATTTATGACAAGTCATCAGCAGAGTGTAATTAGTCTCAATCTGGCAAACCAATTAACAGGTAACAACCCATATGGCCATGACATATTATATAGAACTGTGAATAACAGGACATCATAAACACAACTAAATTGTCCTCTGTGCTCCTTTATCTCACTACTTGTGGCTCAAACATAACATACGGATGAGCAAATACGGCCCCTAAAAAAGTGTAGCATACGGTGCACGCAAAATTTATGACATGTTTTTGACAAGTTTTACACCCAATGCACTAGCATTGATGAGTCTCTAGATAAACAGAGCTGAGAAATTCTCACCATTTTATGAAGCTGGCCAATCATCTGCAAATTTCCTGATTTCTATAAGTTATTATAAAAAAAAAGTTGTAAAAATTTGTGTTGATTTGCCACAAAGCAAACGGAGAGCTGTGTTTGCTTTATTGTGTAGACTTAGACAGGATGAGCGGAGTCATCTCATTATTGTTAGTGGATGCGTGAGCTAATGACAGTTCTATAATACGGCTAGGGGTCTAATTAAAGGGGTTGTCCCACCATTGTAACTTATCCACTACACATATTATACAGGAGTATTACAGGCAGGCGGTAGTGTGGATGATGTGTTCTTTGTCTTGCAGCACCATTTTTAAGCTTTATTATGTAGACTTTGATAGCATGAGCAGAGCCATCTCATTTTTGTTAGTGGATATGTGAGTTAATGAGAGATTTATACTACAGCTGGAGGTCTAAATAAAGGGGTTGCCCCTCCATTGTAACTTGCCCTCTATACACATTATACAGGATAATTACAGGCAGAGGGTAGTGTGAATGATGTGTTCTATGACTTGCAGCACCATATTTAAGCTTTATTGTGTAGACTTTGACACAATGTGCAGAGCCCTCTCATTTTTGTTAGAGGATATGTGAGTTAGTGATAGATTTATAATACGGCTGGAGGTGTAAAAAAAGGGGTTGTCCCACCATTATTGACTATACACATTATACAGGAGAATTACAGGCAGCAGGTGGTGTGATTGATGTGTTCTTGCAGCACCATTTTGTAAGCTTTATTATGTAGACTTTGACAGAATGAAAGGGTCATCTCATTATTGTTAGTGGATCATTGAGTTAATGACAGTTCTATACTATGGCTGTAGGTGTAATTAAAGTGGTTGTCCCACCATTGTAACTTTTCCACTATACACATTATACAGGAGAATTACTGGTCGCGAGCAGGTGGTCTAAAGGCGACCCCTACCGATTGGAAGATAGAGGGACTGATAATCCCTTTGTGAATGTAGTACTGATGCGAATACATAACCAGGGCATCTTTTACTTCTATCAGAGCTACAATGTGTAGTCACAACCACTATACACTTTACAAAAATTATAGACACTGGGGGTCATTTACTAAGGGCCTGATTCCCGGTTTCCCGACGTGTTGACAAAATATTTACGTTTTGTGACGATTTTCCCGGAAAAAATGCCGCATTTAAATAAAAAAAGGTGCCGCGGGACTCGCGCTTACCTTCACCAGGAATAGGCCGGTGAACTTCAGGGCATTCCGGCGGGCCTCGGGGAACTTCAGCGCAGCAGCGGCACCTGGTGGACGTCGGAGGAACTACCTTAGTGAATCGCCAGAAGACCCGAAATGCCCGCCGGACCCAAAACGCAGAGAACGCGCTGCTGGATCGCGAATGGACCGGTGAGTAAATCTGCCCCAGTGTCTCTCTGTGGTCTATGGAGGAGCGACCATTACTCCATCACTTCTTGGGGACTGTGATAATCTTTGACTTCTCTCAGTCCATTAGATTCCACTTTTTGCAGCCGCCATAAAGCATATACATCTTTAAGGAAGTCTGAGTCTTCAATATGGCCGCCACCAAATTTTTATTCCAAAATAGCTGCAGTTACAAACACTTCTACACTCACCCTATTGTTGGATGACCTCTACCTCTACACTCATTATAGTTGGGTGACCCCGGTAGTCATGAAGGGAATACTCCTTTTTAGGATTGGTATGATAGAAAGGCATCATGACACACAATATCTCAGCCATATATATCATAAAGCACATGAAATTCTACAGAAAACCTTGATAACTACATGAGAACCCCCCTATAATAGTGTCTCCATGACAACATGCCTCTTAGTGGTCTTGAACTGGAGTTCTTCTATTACCATAGGTCACATTATGTGTTCCTGGCATCAATGGATCTGAAAATAGGTGGAGAAGATACATGGGGATGATGGGGGGAGTAGTATAGTGCATCTCCTCAACTGGTATCCCGAAACTAGGATTGTTACACGGTATATCTATGTACATGGAAATCTTAGATGATTGTTAAAACTAAACAAAGAGGTAATAAGAAGAATTTACGTCTGTGTCGACTAATGTTATGTAGACGTATGAAAACATACATTAGTAAAAAGCAGACGTGTAATACAAGACAAAAACAGTACTACAGTCTGAGGTGTGGAAATAAAAGCATCTCAGCAGCAGCACTGGAGCTGTCACAGCTTGGGATAGTGTTTAATGGATTTACACAAAATGTAAGTTCCATTCAAGAGAAAATGGTAAAAGGAAAAAGGGTTCATTCATAACTACTATAATACTGCCCCCTATGTACAAGAATATAACTACTATAATACTGCCCCTATGTACAAGAATATCACTACTATAACACTGCTCCCTATGTACAAGAATATAACTACTATAATACTGCCCCCTATGTACAAGAATATAACTAC